>BMAW01011354.1:582086-616790 GCA_019974015.1 Nephila pilipes
TATATATATATATATATATATATATATATATATATATATATATATATATATATATATATATGTATGTGTGTGTATGTATATGTATACATATATATATATGTGTGTGTGTGAGAGAGAGAGAGTAGAGATGGAACTTGACTTATATCGTTTAGAACGCGGCCATAGAAATGAATACGCCTCACCACCAGAGAGCGCTGCTGTTGTCTTAGCAACTTTTCCGCCAGGGGAAAGAAGATGTTAGCGCGGGAAAACGGATTTACAGAGCTGGAGAGGACACGCGGAGTGTCTGTGATATCGTCATGTTGTAGAGCTATCATATTATAAACTTTCAACGAATAAGTGCACGAATGGAGCTGAACTGTTTTCGCAATTTGTATTGTGAACATTACTTACGCTTTTCATAATAAACTATTTTCAAGAGAGCGTATATATTAATTGCTGAATACAAGAAAGCCGAAGTGCTCATGATTATGAATACCTGGTCATTATATATATATATATATATATATATATATATATGTGTGTGTGTGTGTGTACACATTCGCTTTCGTAACAAGGTATTTTTATGTTCTGCCTTACACTATCGTGATAATTTTTCAATATTATTGATCCCAGTGTTATGAAATTCGTTATTTTCTTGAATATCGAAAAATAGAATATTTAAATGTTTTCTAAGTTTATCGACTTTTAAATATATACCACTATATAATCTATCCTTAATTTTGTGGTTCAAATCAATAAGTGAAAATTGCAAAAGAAGATTTATGATTTCAATTGAAAGACGGTTTCCAACGCGGAAACTGAAATAAAAGGTATTTAAATAGTATTTATAGATATGAAAATAAAATGAATGATATGAAGTTAAGAAACCGAATTAAAACTGCAGAAAGTCACAGAATATTCTTTTAGCTAAAATTGGGTTTGAAAAAAAAGGTTAATTTTTCTCTAAAGTATATCTCTTAAAACAAAAGGGAAATTAGGTAATTTCTTTTTTTTTTTAAATTCTTCTAGGAAATATTGATAATATTGCATAGTTCTTTTAGAAATTTAAACAAAATGTGGGTATAAAATTATAACAGTAAGCACATATCTTACTCAAGTAAGATATTTTGACTTATTTTTATTGGTTTTATTTCAGATATCAGAAAACATAAAAGTTTCAACAAAAATATAGTTAATTTTCTCTTAACTTTCTACTGTATATACATTTTAATGTAGCATATGTACATTAATATTTCAACTTTGCTAATTACTCGGTACATATAATAGAAATAAGCAATTTAAATCAGATATGTTTCCAACTATTAAATTAATCCTCGTAAATTATTAAAATATATATTTCTGATAAGGTTTTCTTCAAAAAAAGAACTACAGTACTTTGTTACTTCCGTAAAATGAAAATGTTTCAAATAGAAAGTTGAAGTGAAAATATATAAAGCCCATTTGTGTTATGCGAATGCGAATTATAATTTATTTCAAACATTTCCACCAAATTAAACCAAGAAAAAAATATTTTTGCAAAATAGCAAAATCCATTTTAACGAAATGTAGTTAGTTCACAGAATGGAAAGAAAATATATGTGTTATTTTAGCTGGTGAAAAAGAATTTTTTGTAGTGTAAGTACTTTATCTTAATTCATTTGGTATACATTTTTAAATTTGTTAATGCTCTGCCATTTATTTAGTTGGAATAAAAACATCCATACTGATGTCCTTTCGCTTATTTCCAATTCCCAATTGATTAGATTTCTTGCGTTTTGCTCAAAGGCAAAAAAAAAAGAGGACGAAAACAACAAGCATCAAAAACTCGTATTTGGAATCAAGCAAAAAAGGGAAAGTTTGTAGCTCCTGGGGCTGAATTTTCACTCTTTTTTTGTTTACAGGTAACATTCTGGGAAAGTTTCAATTGAAAAACGGAATTCTTATAGTTTTGTATCTCTTTTTTCGAATTAAATAAACCAGCATCTGCTACCTTCCATTTCCTAATTTTTCTTGGACACGAATTTGAAGATACTTGAATGTTATTTTCATTAGAATAAATGTTTATATATCTAATTCATGATGATATCACGTAATCAGTCAAATAATGTATACGTTAATTCATGTATTTTTTCATGCCATGATCATACTATAATATACTATTCATACGATTTCATACTATAATATACTATTCATACGATTTCATACTATAATATACTATTCATACGATTTCATACTATAATATTTATTTTATGTGCGACATAATATTATCATAACAAAGGTGTAAGGTGCTTTATAAAAAATGATTGCATCTTTGAACCACTTTTTTTGACAATCTGTTAGCTTATCTGATAACATAGGAATTGTAGTATTCTTCATAGTTATAAAAATATAATAGAAATTATTGCATTAGAGGTCGTGGAAAGCACTTAATTAGCTAATTTTATTAATGTGAAATATTGGCTGCCAGGATAACGACCGATCTTGTAATAAATGAGTGCAGTCGTCTGAGAAATAAAGCGATAGTGTTTTTTAAACAAATTCCTTCTGATTGAAAATTATTGAACCTATTTCAAACTCCTTAATGGTGACTAAGCGGATGGTTTTCATCTCAAAAGTGTATTTGAATTAATATTCGTTGCAGATATGTATCATCTAAAATACTTTCGTTTCGAAAGTAATTCTGTGAGTTTGGAGTATTTTAAAACGTTTTTCTGAATTTCACTTGGTGTGTGTGTGTCATCAAATTTTCGATCGTTAATTTAACCAACTTTCCACTAGGCTAGAGCTCTGGAACTTTGGGAATCGTTCTTATTCGCCTAACAATGCAATATTTAGATATTTTACACAGTTTAACTAATATTTCAATACTTTTCTTTGTAACGTAATTTGTGTAGTAACCTGGCGCCATCTATGGATATGAGGTTTTTTACACAATTTTAACTAATATTTAAATATTTTTTTTAATAAATTTTGCCTCCGTACAAAAAAGTTGTTTTTAAAAACGTTTGTTTTTATCTTGAATTATTTATCATGCAAATTCTTTGGATCTCATTGCGCTGCATCTGACTTATATGCAGTTCAAATTCCAATCTATAACAGATCAGATCCATCCTTGTGACGTATGAAAGTATGTGGTGTATGACGTTTACCTTAGCTATTCTGAGTCCCATTATGGATTCTCAGACAAATTTAACTGTATCGTTTCTCATTTATCCGCAGAGATCGCATCACTTGTGCTTTGATGAATTCCAATACTATGGATCCTTACACGAACCTGAAAACGGATGTCACTCATAGTTTGGGTGAAAAGTTGGGTACTTGGAAACCATCTGAATTGTTTAGAAATATGTAACATCATACAGAAATGCTAAAGGTTCCAAAACAATTTATGCAATTTATGAACAATGAGCCTAAGATGTTACACAAGTTCACAAGAAAATTCCCGTTGTATAAAAAATAATTAAAATTTCTTGGAGGGTAAAATATTAAGTGAAAAATATAAATTAAATGCACGAAATGATAAACATGAATTTTTTCGTACTCGTTCCTCTTTTTGCAGGAACAGAAGTACACCAAAATCACACAGTACTAGTCAAATTCAAAATTCCTCTGTTTGATGGTCGCATCATAAGAAGAAAACTGTAAACTTGAGAAATGCGTTTCGCCTTGCAATCTTCGGATAAATGAAGCAACATGTTTTTCACCTGTTCATTCGTAATTGGACAATAAATTTATCATTTCTGGTTGATACCGAATCTGACGTGTCAGTACTTCCGACAAATAACACTCAGAAACAAAATCCTTCACAACAACCAATTTTTGCTGCCAATTCGTAACCATTTACTGTTTACAGAAGAAACGAAAAACTTTCTATACATTTCAAATTAAGGAGAGTATGTTCTTGGTCACTTCTCATAGCTAACGTAACTACACCTATTATAGGAATTGATCATCACCATGTTTACGAATTATTGCCTGATATGATCAATGAATGTATTTTAGATGTATGACCCAAATTTCAATCAATAGGTTATGTTAAAGAAACACTTTTGCATTCTGTAAAACGTATACGATACTGTGTAACATAAACTTTTTTCTGAATTTCTCTGTATCACTATATTTCCCAAAGTTAAGTCGACCGATCAAACAAGATACTCTTTATTTTATAAGTTCCTCTGGTCGTATCAAAACCTTAAAGATTAACTCCCAATTGATTAAATATCACTGAAGTCAAATTTCAAAATGTAGTTCAATTAGGACATTAAAGATCTTTTAGGATTAACTTTGCATCCCCACTTCACATGGTTACTCAAAAGGAAACACTGGAATGGAGACCTGTAGGAGAATTTTGGGCCTTGAAAGCTCAGGTAATAAATGAAAGATATTTTTAATTGCTGATTTCACATCTGAATTACATTAAAGCAAAGATAGATTGTTTAAAAAGGAAAGTGGAATTATCTAAAAAAACACAATATGTAATAATTTCGAGAAATCAAGTGGCAATGTTTAGGAAAACTGTATTGTTAGCTAAGCGTCAAGCGTTTTCTGGTTTTGTATCTAATAACAATTACAAGTATGATAGCTTAAGAACGTATAAATTTTTGACCACTGTGCAAAATTAATGGTATATCCCTAAAAAGATCCTATCTCATTTAATTGAAGGAACCTAACCTCAGGCAAAGCTGTAACAAATGCTTTTGGCCAAAGCTACTCAAAACCTCAAAGAAAGGGACCCTTTGCGTGAAATATGACAAGACTAATTAAAAAAAATAATTTAAAGATACTATGTCTAAATGAAAAAAACTCGGTAAACGTTCCTGCACATTTTTCGATGGAAGAATTAAAATTAGCTTTTGAACGTCTGAACGTAAAGAAGTCTCAAGGAGACGATAAAATACATGCGGAATTTTTAAAGCATGTAAGTGAAACAGCTGTGAAAATCATTTCCTGTGCATACAATAGAATTTGGGAGACAGAAGTTGTGCCTGCACAGTGGAAAAAAGCAGTAATCCTCACTGTCCAGAAAAAAATAAAGACCTAAAACAGCTCCATAGCTACCACCCAATATCCTTAACTAGCACACTTAAAAAGACTATGGAAAGATTAATTATAAATAGGTTGAACTGGTATCTAGAGGACAAAAATTTAATAGTTAGAAAACAGGCTGGTTTTCGTAGTAATCGATCAACTACGGATCAAGTTATAATTTTAAAGACAAATTGTGAAAAATAGATTAGACCAGCATATCATCGTAACTGCTGTTTACATTGATTTGAAAGGTTCATTCAACTTGATATGGAAAGAGAAATTGTATCAAAAACTACATGGATTCGGAATTTGTAGTGCATGACTTTATCCACTTAAGTGTATAAACTCATTTACTGACCAACGCATTTGCAGAATCAAATATGGAAATGACTACTCCAGATTCTTTAATCCACAAATTGGTTTACCACAGGGGTCAGTCAGTAGTGCGCATTATTTAATGTTTATATTGTCGATCTAATTGCTACCTTAAAAACTTTTGATGATGTCCATAGTCTGCGATTTGCTGATGATCTTCTCATTTGGCCTCAGGCCCAAGGAAAAATGCTGAATCTATTATTAAACGCAGACTAAATAGTACTCTCGATATACATTCAAATTGGAAAATAATATGATAGCAGATTTGAAAAAGACTACTGTCCAATCCTTTTTCTCTCACACATCGAGGATTTACCCCAACCTTAAGTATAAATGCCACACGAACTCGTTCAATTACCTGAAAGTGAATTTTGACAAGATAAATAGGAAATCACATGCAGATGCATCCTTGTAGGGATGATATAGATCAGTTTAGAATACCACTTACAGAACCTTTACTCTACCCTTAATTACTTACTACTGTAAGTCACTTATAATGGCAAGTGGCCATGGCTTGAAGAGATTAGAAACTCTACATAATCAGTCGCTGAGGCTTGTAATCGGAGGAGTTAAATCGACCTTGATTAATTCCATGTGCTTATTGACCGACAATAAATCTGTTACTGCTACTTTTGAAGTAAAGGTTTTTCTTCTATATTAGAAATTTATTAGAATGGGTGATCCTCACTGGATGAATCATCCAAACGGTGTGAGAAATCTGAAAATCCAAAACGGCTTTTTTTCAATTTGATTCAAAATATCAGGAAAGAAAATGCGTTATCTCATGATGTACAAAAAATAACTAAGCCATCCAACATCCTGGAGATGGTAAGGTTTTTGAAAAAGTGAAACAAATTTTTATCTTAGAGACACTTTGTACAAGAAAGATTCTTCTTCAGACGTGCTGAGATGTTACGCGCTTGAAACAATTATTTTATGACACAAAGAATCTGTGCGGCTACATGTTTTTACCGATGGCTCCTTTTCTGGCAATTTTATGCCCGTTGAGTTTGGAGATTTCTCGAGTTAATTTTCCGTTTATACTCTTGCTGGAGAATTTAGAACAGCCTTCGACGAAAAGTTGGAAGTCATTTGCATCGCATTAAAACAGTTATTGGTTTTGAAGATAAATTCTTAAGAATGGTTCTTCCCTCTGATTCTCAAGCAGCCATCGTGGTCATAAGTTCAAATAGTTCTCCTTCGTCGAACGAAATCCTTCAATGTCGGGATTACTTGCAGAGACTGACCTTAAAGAAAATAAATGCTGCTCTGCAGTGGATACCTGGCCACTGTGTAATTTATGAGAATGAACAGGCTGATTTCCTTCCTAGTAAAGGCTCGAGAATGTTACAGAAAAGGCATTCAAAAGTAGCTTATCATTCTGTTAAGCTGTATATCAACCAGATTATGTCACAAAATCTTAGGTACAACTACTTGGTCGTTTGCAGTCAAAACAGGAGGAAAATTAACAATATTCTATCCATACTGAAAGTCACACATCGGGAATCTTAATACGATGGAGAACACCTCCATCGTATTAAGATTTTAACCATTCTAACCCTGTTCTCTTTGTGATTTGGCTTATCCAATGAATCGGGCTTATCTCCATCGTTGCTCATCGATCTATGGCGACACTAAGACAACATTGCATTGACGAGCAAAATAACTATTAATAACGCAATGACTTTGGTCCTTTTTCATGCTTTTTTTTGTTTTTATGCATTTGATCTTGTGTGTCCATGTGTGTTTTTATCTTGCAGCTGTTCCTTCTGTATTGCCTTTCCATTCGAAATAAAAAAAAAGTATCTGAATTACATTATGCAACGTTTTTTAGCCATACATATCTAAAAAAAGCGTATCATCAAATTCTGATAAACTCAGATGATATTCCAAAAACTGCTGTCTGCACGCTTTTTGAGTTGTTTGAAAGTACGCACATGAGATTTGGAGACTGCAATACATCAGCTAACATTCAGAGACTTATAGATGCTTTTACAGACGACATCTTAATCACTTCAGAAGATCATAATACACATATGTTACTCTAAAATTCTCATTTTTAAAACTGCAAGAATGTGATCTTTGAATTAAGGTTGGAAATTTTGTGTTTGGAAAAAATTCTCGTTAAACCTTTTAGGATTTAAATTTACACAAATTAGAATAAAATGAATTCCACGAAAAGTAAAATGCCTTCTCAATTTTTCCAACTCCCATCATCAATGCAGCTATGCAGGGTCTTAAAAATGTTTAACTTTTTTTGCAAAAACTGTCGATATACTTCATATATCGATGAAAGTTTTAGAGAGACATAAGAATAAAGAAAAAACTTGGTCTAATGTTAAAAAATTGGAACAACTTGAATAGAACGAGAATGTACAAAATTCCTGTTTAGCAGCAAAGCAAACATTTGCGTGTTCAACACTTTTTAATACATTTGCGTATTCAACACTGCATCCAATTTTCCCGTTATGGTTCATTAATTTAACTATTTGAAGGAAAATGGGAACCAATTGCTTTCTACTCAATGAAACTAAACAGTAGTCAAGAAATTTCGTTATTTATGACAGAGAACTGTTTTCAAACCATTCGAATATAAGAAATTTTAAACATATGCCAGAATGCCGAATTTTCCAAATTTATAACGATTAATTAATTTATAAACCATTAATTTATGCCTTTCGACAAATCTTAATAAATACTTACCTCGGAAATTACACTATCTTATTACTCTATATTCCACTGATATCAGACATATGCAAGATTCGAAAAATGCATTAGCAGACTTTATCTTACGCGTAGAATTTAATTCAAGTTCTAAATCTTATTTTTTGAACTTTATTAAACTGACTAAATGTCAAAAAAGATTATCAAGGAGCTCAAAGTTTTCTGAAGGACAAAACATCTATTCTTTAACTGGATCTCAAACCTTGTCAAAGTTCATATTCAGGTTTACTATGTAACGTTTCAACTGATTCGCCACATCTATTTCTTCTTAATTCATTTCAAAGACTAATTTTTAAATAGTTGTATAACATTTAATTATCCAGAATAACATTTACAACAGAATTAATCCATTATTAATCCATTTACAACAGAACTAGATATGTATGGCCAGGAATAGGTGCGATGCTGTGAATCTCGGCAAGGATCTAAAGATCAGTTCCACACCAAAGCTCTGTTAGGAATCTTTAACTTGTCTGATGCTCGTTTCCGACACATCATATCGACATTATTGGTTGTTTATCTTCCCCTGATAGTTACATCTATTTATTAATAATGATAGATTCAATGGATTCTCGATCAATAATAGATATAATCAAAAGATTCTCGATCAATAAATGATATAATCAATAGATTCTCCAGATGACACATATCTGTCCTTATTCCCAACATACTAACTATAACTATTTGTTGAGCGAGTTTCAATATTTGGATATTTCGCTTTAGAAGAGCTTCGATAATTACAACAGATTAAGGCTCACAGAAACAATTTTCTCTGTATTATGAGTTTTCAAAAATGTTGGGTACAAACCAGATTCATACAATAGCATGTAACCAATCGCAAATGGGGTCGTTAGAGAAATTCCATCTTCATTTAAAATATACAATCAAGGCTTATGAGGACTCTAGATGAACAGACACACTACCAATATTTCTCCTAGGAAATCTAATAGCTGTAGAAGGTGATATTAAAACATCATGTGCGGAACTGGTGCTTGGAACAATACATCAACTTCCTAGATATATGCTGGAAAAATTTATTCTTCCATCTGGCGATGATATATTTGTTGATCGTCTTCGAAACTCAACGCAAGAGATAATTCTAGTGGAGAAATTTGCTAATGGAGTAATATAGTTATACTTCAATATATCTTTCAAACCTTGTACTCTCGTATTTTTGAGAAGTGACAAAGAGAAACGTTCTTTATGCCAACCTCACATACGTTCACACACGGATTGAAACACACTGTAATAGACTTTACAGCTGAACTGTATGGCCTGAAACCAACTGCTTCCATAGATCGTGTCAAGCCGGTTTATTTAACTCCTACTCGAGAAGACAAAGTTTCAAATCTACATGCCGAAAATATATACATCCTGAATTTAATCCGTTGGAAAATACTAGCAAGCCAATCAAATTTGCAGCATATAAAACTGTGAAAACTAGATCCTGCAGAAGAGTTCATTTCCCACATAGGGACATATATTACTTATTGAATTCTTTCTCCATATATTACTTATTGATTTTACAATATTCCTTAAATTATAATTGCTTAGTATTACTAATGATGAATATTTTATCTGAATGGAATAATTGCAATATTGTCTTAATAGCATTATAAATGCTTTTTCTTTCTTCAATTTCATACATGGTTGTATATTTATATTGAATGTGTATTTTTTTTATGGTGCGGCAAGTTCGGATGTAAACTATTTTGATTAATGTGAAATGTTGGCAATCAGAATAACGTTCGACCTTGCTGTGAAATAGAGTATTCATCCGAGAAATAAATCAATGATTAAAAAAACCCATTTGAATGGAAATTATTGAAACTGTAATAAATAAATTCCTTAGAATACACGAATATTTAGTGCAACAGTCTCTCAATTCATATATATTATACATTTAAATTGAAGTATTTGTGGAATTGTGCTCCTTTATTGTCTTCTGTAACTGATTTTTTTTGTAGAAATAAATCAGAAATACTTTACCAAAAAGTATTTTTTCGAATTATTTGTAAAATTAAAATTTTGAATGTATAATAATAATTAATAAATCTGAAGAAAACTTATGTGAAAATTCTTTAATATATTTTAAGTACAGTAAACCAATGATAGTTATAACTTCAGAATGCCTGAAGTGAGAAATAATTTTTGATAAGAACAATTTTACGGAAAAGAGTGAAATATTTTATCTTTATCTTGTGTTTCAATTCACTTTTATCAGAGACTTAATGACATGAATTAAAAATAAATTTCTTATAAAAAAAAGAAAAATATATATAAATCATTATAGAGATAATATAAATGCAAAATCCTTCTCCAGAAAATCATTCAAAGGATTAATCAGTTTAAAGCATTTTACTTCTACATTTAATATTAAGTTATTGTCCTAATTTTGTTTAATTAGTAAATAATTCATTTTTGGTTATTTGCATATACATTTTTAATAACTGTAAATAATTCTTAAATTGTGGATCTCAATTTATATTTATCTTAGAGATAAGGTTTTAAAATCACATAAAGCTTAATTTGGAAAAGAATATATAAATCACATGTATTTCCATTGCAATATGAGACTTACTTTACTAAAGAAAACAAAAAAAAAAGGTTAATACGGTTTCTGTAAATTAACTCAAACTTTTTTAATTACATTATAGGACGATTATTCAAAATTTAAACATTAAATTCTCCTTTTTCAATTTTTATAAAACTCATTCTACTAGATAATTAGATTTATATACATTCAGATAATTAAGCTAATTTGAAGTTTATTGTTAAGGATTACAAAGATTAAATTACGGATTAAAATTAAAAATATTAGTTTGAAAATATTCAACAAAAGAAGGAGGTTAATGTACAACTAAACACTTCTACTCTAGCAAATAGTTTAGGAAATCTAACAAGGTAATTATCTATATCCCTCCTAATCAAGTCTGTAATTGCGATTTAGGAAAATAAAAAAAATAGCTTATGTACATTAACCAATGTATTACTGCTACCTATTTAATTACGGGTTCTTTAAATTTAGAACACCTGTTAATGTGAAATTATACAATAAAAGGAAAAAGGTAACCTGGATTTAATTTTCAAAGAACTAGTATCATTTAATAACGCAGCATCCTATTTGAAACCCAAATTAAAAGTCAATATTTAGTGAAATATAATACAAATATTAGAAGTTTCCCATTACGAAAGGCATATTGAAGATAATTACTTGTAAATATATCTTTAGATGTTTTATATGAAATCAAATTACCATTCAATCCGTTCTTAAATTCCAATTTATTTTGTTAATAGATAATCACGATTATTCATTTTGATTTTAATGGTATAATCAAACATTACACCACATTTGCACAGAATTAATGTTAAAAAAAATTGCAAAATGAGTACGACTGAAAAAAAAAAGTCTTATGCTTTAATGTGCAGTCATTTTTTAAATGGACAATTTTCTTAGACAGATTTTAATTGCATTAAAAAAATGTGTAATTTTTGACAGTGAGAAAAAACAATCACACGCTTAATCAAATAAAAGCGATTTAAAAAAAAACCGAAACGAACAGTATGAATATAGGCATGTTTATTTTTTCCAAGAATTTTGATATAAATAATATTTTCGTATTAATTTCAGTTGCACATTAATCCTAAAAAATAGAACTTTCCAGTTATTTAGAAGTAATTATTTGGAAATTCCATTTTCTCAGCATATGCTTCGATGTAAATATTAAAATTTTGTCAACTGGTAAAATTTGAATTATTTAATCTATGCTGGCACATATACATTTTTCCAACTTAAGAAGAATTCACCAATTTCTCAGAAATTCAAAATGAGATAGCAGAAGCTATTCTAAAAATCAGTTTTTCCTTTTTCTCATGAAAAAAATACATGCAACGTAGCACCCTCAAGCGAAAAGATTAAGCACGAAACGTCTCGAATACTTTCTGAGGCAACAAAAAATCGCAAAGCACGGAGATCTTCTTTCTTTTGTCAATAACCTTTTCCCCATTTCTCTCCTGAAAAGTTTCAAGATAATAAATTTAATCTTCTACATTCCTTCAAGCTACCTCTTTTGCATTCTTTGAGTGGAGAATAATTTTTAGTACTTATCACATCCGCTTCAGTCTATAATTCTCGGATATCTTCGAAAGAAAAAGAATCTGTTTTAATTAAATCAATGAAGTGATCAAAATTGCAAAGTCGCTCCACATTTCGTTCCCCGGAGGTGCTAACCGACTTTTATCGCTTAAATTGAAGATCATAATAATTATTGCACTCTTCAATACAGAAAAAAAGTTGAAAATTGATAAATATAATCTGATTTTCAAAGAGTGACAAATTAATGAGAACGTTTAAATGAATAATTTGTATTAGAAATAATATCTTCCATTATAAATATGCAAAGAAGTAATTCGGTGTGCACGGATAAAATTACTTTCAGGTATCTTCAACTGAATATGAAATCAAGTAGAAATGTTTTAACATATTCAACTGAGATAAATAAATGAACAGAATGGAAATTTATTTTATTCATACCTCTAACAGGAGTTACTTGCAAGGATTGAGTTTCAGGAACACATTTAAATTTGCATATTTGACTACGAGAAATCCGAAGATTTTCTTTATTTATTAAATATATATCATATATGCCACACAACATTAGGGTAATTTTGGGAGATAAAAAGAGAAGAAAATAAACATGAGGATAATAAGGGAATATTGTGTGTGTATCACAATATTCCTCCTCCTCAAAATTGTGCCCCTGGTTATGTCTTTTGAGAGGAGCAGCCTTTCGAATTCATTCTAAAAATATTTTCAATTCAGATGTACTCCAATTTTTTTCGCGGAACAGGTTCTAAAGTAGAAGGCATTTCGATACGTATTATTTTTAACTGATTCAAATCAAAGGATATGTTTTTCCAACGAATGGTTTCCTTGAAAGAGTAATTTCATTTACATGTATATGAAACAAAACTTCTATAATTATTATATAATTCTGGTTGTTAGTAAACATAATGTTTACTAACAAACAAATAAGCAAAACCTATAGTGAACATACGAAATATATTGCAAACAAATAAATATTCCGAAAATACGCAGGCAGTCAAGCAAGTGATAACCTTAAAGTTTAAAACGTAAAAAAATATTATTGTTTCGGTTAAGGATTTCAACATTTTTTGTTGTTGTTGGATATTATGATTTATTAAATTTAACATTGATTCGAGTTTAACTCACTAATTATGTATCATCATAGAATCTTCAATTTAAAAACATTTAAAATATGCTGTGGTGTATTTTATAAAACATGATTTTAAATATTATACTACTATTCAATATATAATAGTTTAAAATTTATCAAGATTACAATTTAGAACAGTCTGTTTACAAATATTTCAGTACACATCAAGCGTTCTAAGACAAACAAAACGTAATAATGTAAACAACACGTGTAAACTAATTACAAGTTATATTCAAAACCATTTACTATTATATGGTTTCAATATGTGCCCTTATTGTACTAGTTCGTAATAATTTCTCGAACAAACATTTAGTATCCATAGTCTGAGTGGCATGGTCAGTTTTGAAAGAAAGTCAGACTAGAAAGCCTGCCCACCAAGAGGCTATTTTCCCACCAAAACAAAATTAATACAGTTATTGCACTGTTATTATTTACACACACACACACACACACACACACACACAAAATAAATATTTTTTTAATTTTTAACTTCCACATAATTAAATGTCAGGAAAAATCAATTTAGAAATGACAATAAATATCAGGCAATATCATTACACAAAAGTTTTTTGAAATAAAATGAATTCAAAAGTAAAATATACTACACAAGACAAAACACAATAAAACAAAAGTCACTTCAAACTTATCGATTAAATATAATAATTTTTATAGCAGAAATATAATCATTTGGGGAACATAAAAACAGTTAGATATTTTATGATTCCATTTTTATGAAAATTTTTATATATTCTCTACTGTCTTGCTTTCTTCACAACTTTCTTGCTTTAATTCAATCAACAACATTTAAATACGGAATCAAAAGTTTAATAGTGTTTTTATTAATACAAAGATGTAATCATTTTGTTTAATTTTTACACATATATTTACTATGAAGAAGATATTAATAATCAGAACTCTCTTAAATGAATTGCATTATTAAGTCGTGTATTTAATAATTTTACATTCTTAGAAGTATGGTTTTTTCAAGAGTCGTCGTCCCTTTTTTTAAACCAATGATCTTTATCAGTAATTGTTATTTTCATTTTACGGATCGTTAATATCAAGTTGGTTGTTATAAGTAGATTTCAAGTTTGATTACAAATATTTAACAGTAAAAATCATACTTCCAGTAATACCTAGAGCATTCAGAATTGGCAGACGTTTTCAAGACATTATTAATCACATAATTTCCCCTTAAAACTACAAATCCTGTTTCAATACCATGGAAAATGGAAAACAAAATTAAATATTAGCATAAAAAAATTATATATTAGAATAGAAATATTAGAATCAAAACTATCAATGAATATTTCAAGTATTCA
This sequence comes from Nephila pilipes, assembly GCA_019974015.1. Lineage (NCBI taxonomy): Eukaryota > Metazoa > Arthropoda > Arachnida > Araneae > Nephilidae > Nephila > Nephila pilipes. The sequence continues at coordinate 596,755 of BMAW01011354.1, forward strand.
GCGAACATCTTACAAACATGGCGGATTCTATTGGTCTTTGCTGCAATGTAATTGGCTTCGAATAATTTCTTGAACTTAGTTCGAACATGAAGTTTTACGAAAACTAAAAATGTTAGACTATGGATATTTCCGGTTGATGTATTAAATTCGAGTTAGGTTTAGGTTCTTTTCGAATTGCAGTCAACCACTGAAGAACTATAACAGACTCTAGAAGACATATTTGTTATTTTCAACAATTTATGGTGAACTCCATCAAAATGTCCTATTATGGCACGTAATCGGGAGGTTAGTCAATGAGCTTCTTATATTTCACACAGCATGAATATTATTCACCATATTCAAGGAGAATTTTATTTTTCATAGATTCACATGTGAAACAATGATGCAGTGTTTGAATAACAGAAATTGAACTGGTTAACATTATCTCATGAAAAAAAGCAAAAAAAAGGCAAAAGAAACATGCCCACAAATGGTGATGACTTACATTTTGGAAAAGAATATAGAAATACTGAAATTCTGTTATTTCAAGAAAACAGTGGATTCGTGAAACTAGTATAATATGCGCGATTATACAAAATTTAGAGTTTATAGAAGGAGTCATAGGGATACTCTAAAATGTGAGGCACATTGGATGGAACAGATGGAATCCACTTTTAACGAAATATATATATATGATGATATTATTGTGTGTGTGCGTACCATTATTGTGTTCGTGTGTATGTATACTTATAGATTATATCTCTGTTTGTGGTAACATTCAAAGCATAAATCTTACATTTGACAAATGACTAACTTCTTGATTGAATTCAAAGTTTTAATGCAATTTTCAGTTATGACTGGTTGTAAGTAAATGAGATTGCATTGAACCAGGCAAACGCTACTTCAGAGTATATTAAGATAAATTATTTTCATATTTTATAACTAGTTCTCGAAATGAGAGTTATTATTTGAAAATGTACAAAATATCTATAATTTTGTACCAATTGTAGCATAATCTTAAATAACCGCTTTTGATTCGTTTACAAGTTACAATGTTCTAAATGACATCATTGGTGGAAATTAAAGGTAGAAATTTTGATTATTCTATAACATCAAGATGATTTATAATTTTAATAATTTGTAATCAAGTATAATTGATTAAAAATAATTTATTCTTTTATGTAAAATCATGTATTTTGTATATCGTAAAATTTCTCTGTGACAAACTATAACTCCTGTTCAAAAATGAAAATTGAATTTAATTTTAATTCAAAGCCATAATGTTGTGTTTATCATAGTATTGAAATTGATACATTTCTTTGATAGAGGTCTAAATATAAATAATTATAGATTCCATTATAAAATAAATGTTCCATTGTTGAAATATAACATGATTAACTGAAAATTGCTTAAAATAAAATTATTTGTATCATTTCATTATCTTTTGAAATAAGTTTATAGACATTGGTGAATTTTCAGAAATTGTATTTTAAACAAGCTGGGTCAATAATACAAGCAAAGCAGTTATTTCCAATTAAAATGCCCTAAAGTCACTTGTCGTATTATTATATTTTTCTTGTTTTGTATATTAATGTTATGTCTCTAATCAAATGGCGTATAGAACTCCCAAATAATGTCACTGAACAAAACAAAAATAAAATCTACAGAGAATATCTCTGTCTTGAAATATTATTTTCTACCAACATCTTGGTGAAATTCTAATAGAGTGCTCTCTTAGAAAGATTCTAGACGTACTGACGTAGGGATCTAATAGGGACTATTACTTTGTATATGTTCTGGAACTGTGCTTAAGCTTCCTTCGTTCATTAAAATTAAAACAGACTTCGGTCTGTCTGGGATTTAATTTTGTGGTCATGAATTTTAAGCTCGGAATTTAAAGATATTCTATGACCTTAAACAGATAAAAAGTTTGAAAATGAATATTTCAATTGACGATACTTTCTTTGAATACAAAATATCTTGGGTTTACTTATCATAAGGTAACGTTTTGTTTAGTAAATATTTTTAAGTATTTATATATAAGTAACTTTTATAGCATCATATATTATATTAAATATTGTGTTTAAATAAGTTGTTTGAATATATACATATATATATATCTTATATATATATATACTGCTCTCTCTATATATATATTGCCTTTCTGCAATTTATTTGAAAGTAAAATTATTTGTTTGTTAGTTATGTTATAAGCAATTGTAGTAAGAAGCGCTTTAGTGTGCTAAAGTAATTTAGTTAAAGTTTTGATGCGTTTCAATTGATTAAAGTATCTAGAAACATTTTAATAATAAATAAAAAGTGTTAATATTTGTGCATTTATTTCAGTCAATTTTCCCAAAATTAAGTATACACATTACATATTTATAGAATATTCTAAATAATATTATTTTTTATAAAAATATTTAATATAAAGCAATTTTGCACAACTAATGTCGCTCTTAAAATTATAAAAATTATCAGAATATTTCTATTTTTCATGGCAAGGCTAAGATCTAGTTCTTAAAAAAATACAAAGTAATATAGGTATTTTAAGAAGTTTTGTAATGGAAGTGAGGGAAAAGTTAAATGACGACCACTGCCAGGTTGGTCAAGAATTCACATTCGATTCATCAGTGTGTCTGGAAATAGCTGGGTTCAGCTTTCAAAGTCACATCAGTAGTACCACTGTTCTGTTGTTGATTTGTACCACTGTTTCTTGACATACCATTAGGTGGAAAGTCATTAAACTTATTTAAATGTATAATTTTATTACTCATTTGTATGCTTGCTTTGTTTTGTATAATTTAATTTAATTCCTTACAAATGTCTTAATATCACTTTTAATTGAGCGACTCCTCATTTCTAACCAAAATTTGATTGTGGACTTTTGATTTCACAAAACTCTTAAATTTAAAATGTTTGCTAATTCGGCATCTGGATATTATATTTTATTATTTTTTTGGAATGAAAATTTCTCTCGATGACGACACAGTTTATTGAGGAACGTTTTTTCTCTCTTCCAAAGCTTGGAGATTTTAATTACGTAAGCCGGAAAAATGATATGAAAATTCTTATGATGGAGAAAGGCTGTAGAGATCTTATCCATGGAACTGCAAAAACCTGCTCTGAAGTTTCTTCTACTGCTCATAATACGATAATTTTACATGAAGGAATAAATCAAATGTCTTACACAACGATTTTCATGGGAGTTGCAAAAAAAATATTAAATCTCTGTTGCAGATACTGAAGATATCAAACAGCTTGAGAAACGCTGAAAATCAATTTTGTGTCATCTTCAAGAGCACGCTTAGGGAATTCGGTAAGTGATTTCTTCAGCTGCTGGTTTTCCTCATTTTAATGCATAAACTACCAGTATTTTACTATAAAACAGACATTACGAGAAGAATTAAGACGTTTCATGCTGAACGTAAGATTTAATTTCCTCAGACACCTTCCTCACAGTTTGTCAAGAACAATACTTAGGTATTTCTTAGATAAAAGTAAATATTCCATCTCGTCTCTTGTTCGTTGCCAGACAACTATTTAAAAATTATATGATTTTGAAAATTATATTTTTTATTTCCCTTTTTCCAATTTAAACTTTGAAATAATAATTTTTTAAATTTTTTTAAAATTAATCTTACTGTTTCTTCATATATAAGTTATTTACTTTTTTTGACAGCTTATTTTTTACACAACTTATGTCGATATAGATTTGCGCTAAAACATAAATATTATAAATAATAATAAAAAACATTCAAACAGAATAAGATGAATAATATAAATATGATAAACAGGTAATAATAATAAAATATGCATTTTCTAAAAGCTATAAAAAAGAACGAATGGTCATACTGATCTGATATTACATATGAGTATGCAGGAAGCAATGGGAATTTGTTTCACGAAAGAAAAAAGGCTGTTCAAACGTAAACAGATAGAGAGCTTTGCACTAGTCAGAAGTAGCTAACTAAAAGACACGACATTTTGTAGAGATTCTCTTCGTTCCACTATCATTCACCACAACAAGATGTGATGCACAGCTGATAAGAAAATGTCGAGTTTTAACTGAATCGAGGCCAAAAACCGCAGAAAAAGCAAAACGTGAAAAAAAAAAAAAACAAGAAAAGGAAGTCATTAATAAGCTATTTCAACTTGCCCAAGAAATATTCAAAGTGCTGTCCACCGTTTATGCCACAAACAGAAAACGCAAAACAGCATATTTCAGAACATATCGTTGTGTATCATAATGATGTGATTTTTTTTTTTATAATTCATGTTTATAATTCAGCTAAATTCACAATCAGAGCTCTTACACAACATGTTTTAGGTAACCCCACAGCTAGAAGTTGCAAGGCTATTTGGAAATAGCAACAGATAATCCTGTCATTTCCAATACGCCTTTTGAGCAGCTACTTCAATGGATTTAAACTGTGCGGAAGAAACTCATCTCATATTCGCATATCCACACATCCACACATTACAGTGGTCGAATGAGCTGGTTGCTTAAAATAGATTGATAACCTGTCCCATTGAGAGAACAGGTGACAAGATCCGAGGGAGAAATCTCTTCGTAAAAGAAAGAGCTAACGATAAAAGCTTTTGTAAACTCGCACCACACAGCGATTTTTTTCAGAACCATGAGGATATGGTTCCATTTGGAACAGATTCCCTGTTGCATGTATTCTGCTGTTTCGAGTATTGACAGAATCTCTGATATTGAAAAGGGAATGATATTTCCAAAAACTGTTAAATGACAATGCATTATCCACTTCCATTCGAGCAAGAAATTGCAATATGAAAGCTTCTAGTTTTGGCATGTTAGTTAGAACCAACTTCGAACATGCATGGTTTTTAATGGATAGCATTGCATAATATTTCATAAAATTTCACTAACTATGCTGACAGGTATTTCTACTGCCTCGAGCACTGTGCATCCCACTCACTCATTTTGATGCCACATCCTCCACTGACGTAGAATAAATTGATTTCCTTTCGTTTCCTCATTACATGTTAAATGAAGCCGTCCATTCAAATTTAGCAAACTTTTCTTCAAATTGAATGTTGTTTGTTGACCAAAGACTCTTTTTAAGCCTTTAATGTTAGAAATTTCTTGAATGCAATTGTCAATCAGTTGCCGTTCTTGCGGAAATTCTTCACAAATAGAACCCGATCCTACCCTGATAGAGTTATGACTATTTAATTTTATTTATTTATTTCCTATAAGTTAAATATTTGTGATATGATGTATGAAAACCGTCCGAGCTTAAATTCACAATACACTAATAGAGTCGTTATCAAGCAACATTTCCTTATAACATATTATTATTTTTTCTGAGCTTTTCGTAAAACATTATCCATGTATGGTAGTTGAAATACCATATTTAACTTCGTTAATAATGTATACCATTATTAAAAATAAATTTATCAATATTATTCACTCACTATTATTACAAATATATACAATTGAAAATAAAAACATATACGAAAAAAAAATTGAAGAATCGTAGAAACAAAATCTTAAAGCTTAGAGCAATAAGAGTTTTTCTTGAATACAATATAATGTTTAAGATTCAATTAAATGCTGTAATTTCGAATTTCCTATTCTTTTTTAAAATTCATAGAATAATTTTACTCAACTTTACACAATTCACATATATTGTAACTTTCTTATAAGGTATATACTGTAGATTTATCTATTTTTTTATTATAGTTATACATATAAATTATTTCTTACTATAATTGACGTTCTTCAATTTAATCAACATATGATCGTTTTGTCGAAAACCTTCTTCTACTTAAAGAATGTTTTATTCTAATTCGGTTTTTATACAGATGTTCTTATCATTACTTAATTGCACTTTATTCTAAAGACTTACGTAGTTATATGAGTAGGAGTATTGCAACTTATTTGGAATATCATGGATTTTTTAATGATAAATGTAAATTTACAATGACCAGTAAACCAAACAAATATTTGTAAATATTATTTAAAAAAAAAAAAAAAAACATCTCAAAGAGGTCACAAAACATAAGATATAAAACAGTGAAAATAAAATTTTGTGATGAATATGTATAATGTATTTTAAATCCTTTTATTTTTTATCTAAATAAGGAAACCATGAATTGATGCAAAATAATTTTTTTTTATTTAACTCGAGAAATGTTTGAAGTAAAATTTAAGGAATTTTTTAGTTATTTCTAAATTGTTAAGCTAAAACGGGGATACCTTGAGAAGCTTTGTAATATTTGTCATTGTTTTGACTTGAGACTTTCATGATACTGCTTGGGATAGATATTTCTTAAGTTGAAAATAAGTTGTTTAGTAATACAGGATATTTTTACGATAAACAATATCTTGTGTTGATTCAGATTTGATATAAGAATTATTACAAAAGGTTTATTACTATTCGTTAAGAAATTTGAAGAAACTATGCTCTTGAGAGTTAATGCCTTCATATTGGATTGACTTGATCAATTTAATACAAGGGGTGTCATAATGAAAAGGTACGAAACGTGGTAACAACGTAACCTATAATATATATATTTGACTATTCCGCTATGGGAGAATGTAGCAATACATCTAGGGATGTGAATGGAGTCTCCGCCGTGAATCGGAGCATGCGCGGGCACCCGCATGCGCAGGAGAGAACAGAGGCTTTTATAAAGATCACCGTCTCATTGATTAAGCAGTGTGTGTGAGGATATGCTGGCGTTCACATCGCAAAATTCGTCGATTGAGTAGCAGCGTGGCATTATCCGATTTCTTATAACGAAAGGTGTTAAACCGGCAGCTATTCATCACCGAATGGTGACCGTATACGGAGAAGACTATGTATCAAACAAGTCAGTGAGAAAATGAATTGCAGGTTTTCATGGAGAATTTAGTTGATGACCAGGCCAGGCAAACACAGTCATCACGATCGATCCTGAAAAAACATCTGAAAGAGAAAGAGGACGAAATCAAGGACAGTGTGAAGGTCTGGGTCTCATCACCACCACAGGAATTCTATTAGCAAGGAATCCTTTGGCTCATTAAGTAATGGGTTCTTTGTGCTCAGGTCTATGGTGTATACTTTGAATAAGCTCTTCATTTATTCCTAAATTGTTTTTTTGTATTTTTTCATACACGCGCCCCCTGTAATAAAAAATTCATTCATTATTTTTACACTAATAATTAGTGTTAAAATATCTTAAGACATATTTTAAAACTATATAAAAATGTATTCAAGTTTACAATGAATATCCCTCAAATTAAAGACTTTCTTATGATTAAATTTGGAAAAACCACTTTTTATGTATCGAATTCATCTGAAAATTTCTTCATTGAAGGATTTTTCTTAAGAAAATATTTTAAATGATTAAGATTACTACATTAAGTGGGTAAAAAAACATGTAAAATCATGAAAATTCAAGTGATATATAATAGTTTAGGACTGTAATTAATAATTATTTATTACTCCGAAATAATAATAATAGGTAACCAAACATTCAAAAGAGCTTTAAATACTTAGATCCAAGAAATATTACTCTAATAATTTTAAACATTTATTTTTAAAATATTTATAATGCCTATCTAAGTATATCCTATTTCATATAATTCTTTAATCTATATTCTATATCTATTACATGTAATATTTTAATACAAATATAAGATTTTTATGTTCTTCAATATAGTATATTAATAATTTTTATGATAAGTTTAAGTTTCCTTTTTCGTATAAATAAACACAATGAAAAGGATAGTAAGTATAAATAAAGAATATTTTCAGAACGTTCGATTTGAAATTTGTTCCAATAAATCAGAAATTAAAAACAAAATAAATGTTTCACAAAAAATACCAATTGAATGTAATTTATAATATCTTTTATAGTGAACTCATATTTGTAATATATAATTTAAGTTATCGAATATAAGAAACAAAATTACAAATATCAATCGTATTTAATCTATATATAAATCCAATCAAATTGTTACTCGTAACTAAGCATAGGGCAATTACAACAGTAAAATAAACAAAATTTCAAATCTCACATATTTGCATATTGATTTCCTACTAGATGGGAAAGAAAAAAAATAACATTTAATAAAATAAATTTAAACTGGATTGTGAATTTATAATAAAAGAAAAAATATTTTCTCAAGACTTCGCAAGTATTAAAATTAAAATGGAATCATTTAATAATAATTTAAATTTTTTTCTCTTAGTAAAAACGAAAAAAAATTTAATAAGTTGTACCAGTTCAAGTAATTTTGATTTAAATTAAATCATAGAAACTAATCAAAACAAAAACTTTACAAACAATCAAATTCCATTACTATTATCAAATTAGTTAAGTAATTATCTTCTGTTTGTATAACATTCAAAGAATAATAAATCTGTACCAACAATTCAATTCTTTTTATTTAAGTTAAATATATAAATCAGTATCTTTGAGAAATCATGGTCAAATATACAAAAGCAAATAGCATCCTTGAGAATAGTAAGATAATTATTTAACTTCTCATCCAACTGCATTTACGTATATATTCCATTTAAACTAAATAAATGTTTTTCAAAAGAAAATAATTTAAGATTCTGAGTATATAAAAAATAATAAAGAAGTACATAAATTACTTATGAGAAAGTTCTTGGAAATTCTATGGTTATACTTTCATTAAGTAAATAAATAAGTATGTGCGACTCTTTTTCAGATTCTTTGATAGGGAATAAATATTAAATTTTATCATAAATTGAATCCGTGATCTGAAAAAGATTTATATATATATATATATATTTTTCCTCCTTTAATTTCATTTTCTGAGCTATCTAATCCTCTAAAGTAATTTTAAAACAATGCGTTATTTCTTTCCGAGGAAATAATATTTCAATTACATTGTTATTTTTTTAATAATTCGAAATACTTATATAAGAATACAATGGAACTTATTTACCATTTTCAATTATTTCAACGTAAATTCAAGAATTTATTAGGAATAGAAATTACAGTTTCGGTATAATGGTTCAATATTGAATAAATTTGAATTACGTTTTCAAAAATATGCAATTATCAGAAATGCAATATCATTGTTAATTAGAATGTTAATACAAATTTAGAATTATTTTTAGTCATAATTATAAAGATACTTTGATTTATTTCTAGTTGCTTTTAAAGATAATAGTAGAGAGTTATAAAAAATTGAAAGTTAGTCTTTACATTTTTATGAAAAATGATTTGTACTTGGTGAATTTTTATAATTCCTTTGTGTGTGTTGAAGATTCCCAATAGATACCATTTGATTATGAATGTTATCTTATATATTACACTTATATTTAATTATAACACTGACACAAGTATCTTTTTAAGTTAAATAATTTTTAATTCATTTCTGAATATGTAACATAGATGCAATGATTAAATGAAACAATTTCCATTAAAATAAATCTAAAATTAAATGAAAATGTAGAACCAGATTAAAGTTGCTAGTAAATTACTGAACTGAGAGTTTCCTTAACATATGTATGAGTTTATATATATTTTAATGTTTATTCACCAGTAATTTTCTTTCTTTATTTAAAAAGCTTTCAGATTTCAAAAAAATTTCACATGCACATTTATTTGTGTTTTTAAGTATAAGGGTATTGTACTATTAAGTTTTAATAATAACTAAGAAATAACCGAGATATATCGATGAAATTTATTCTATATATTAATTCATATTTGAGTACATCATTTTGTAGGTTACAATTTTGAATACTGTTTAATTGCTTAATAAAGACATGAATTTAAATAATTTGAGGTAACGTTATGTCTCAATTATTATCCCCGAATATGAGAGTTTTTATCATTACTGAATTCAATCGAAATAGAAAATTAGAGGGTCTAAGGGATGTTAAAATCAAACTTTTTTCTGTTTTTTTGAAAAAAATATGTGACAATTGTCATTTGTGCTAAACATTCTGATATCGACTATTTGATGATCCACATAAAATTTCAAAAGCAAAAAGAGAAAATTAGTACAAGTTATCGTTTGGTTAATGTATGCTTGGAGTCAAGATAGTCTTAGTGGTAAGAGTCCGTTAGATTATTACTGATAGATTGAGTTAAAATAGTTAAGGCCTTGTCCGGGAAAGCATTTATAATTGTTGTTATATAAGCAACCAAGTAATAAATATTGTGATTATTGTTCTAACGTCTCTTTGATCAACTTATTGACTTTTAGTGTTTAAACATTGAATTTAGCTATGGCACAAGAGGCAAAAAGGAATGGGCTGCCGTCACAAAATGGATATCTCAAGCCCAACATTTTTTAATTCGATGTGCGTTTCAATTTAATTTGCTTAGTAAGCCACAATAGATGTTTTAAGACATAGGATGAATTAGTCGGAAATTTGAAAAGATATAAGTCGATGTTAGCAAATAAAATACCATCAACCAAAATAAAAGTTTATACTTGTAAATCTTGAAATTTTCTCAAATCAAGCCACTAACATTTGCAATGATGAACGTGAAATACATACTATTATTTTAGTGAAATGTAGCATAAAAATATTTTTAAATGAAGGCAAATCACTAACAGGTGATGGTATAACAAACTTTAAGAAAAACGAACAGGTAATAATTATTGAGACTGTCGGATCGAAACAAATGATTAAAAAGTAAGAAAATTGTGTCGGGGCACACAGAATTGTGTTTTTCTTCAGTTACCTCGTGACGTCATCAACTTTCTCTTGTTCATTGTTAGGTCTCGTTGACATTTTCGCCGTATCCGGGAAATCAATAATATTATTTATACACCGATGCACCAAGATGGAGTTAACCGATGGAGACAGATTTTGGTGGATAGAAAAATTATATACAAAATAGAAAATGATTCAAATTTTTGAAAAAGTGAATGATGTATTCCAGTGTTACATAATTACAAAGTCACGATCTCTATAAGGTGTTGACCCCCACTCTATCCGAGATGCAAACTGACACACGAAATGGCACAGAGTGATTAAGCTCTCTGATGGTATCCAGCTCTATTTCCTTCCACACGTGCTCCAATTGTCAGTCATCAACATTCCCTGGTAGATGCAGTCACCTTGACATAATATCCCAGACATGCTCGATTGTAGAAAGGTCTGGAAAGCAAAGGAAGTGTTTGAAAAGCTGTAAGGCAGTTCATAGCAACACGCCGTATGCAGTTCACGTACAATATCTTCATTTTCTTGCTGAAAGAAAAGGCCACGGTACTGCGAAACGATGTACCGCTGTGTTACAAATGTGCCACTAATGACGACCAAATGGGTCCGGCTATCAAGAAAAATTGCACCCCAGATCGCAACTCCTGGTTGAGGGTCTGCGTGGCTTGTAGTAGTGAAAGCAGGATCGATACGCTACCCTGGGCGTCTCCAGACCCGTCTTCAATTATCGTCAGGAAACAGTAGGAAGTGGTATTCGACACTAAACACAAAAGGTCCCCAATCAGCATCAGCCCTTGAACCATGCACCACAGTATTCTGGCCAGACAGTGTGCAGGCGTTAATGGCCGGTGGCGTAGAGTTCGTTAAAAGTGTATATTTCACTCTATCAGCCGTCTGTGAATGATCATGGAGGACACTCGTGTGCGGATAGCACGTCTTATGAATGATAACGATGAATCAGGCGCTGCGACATCCGATCTGACAAACATTCTGTCCTTCTGATCTGGTGTAGTCCTAGGTCGACTGCCTCTAATGACGATCAAAGGTGTGCTACTATCAAGGAAAATGTCACCACAGATTATAACTCTTGTTTGAGGGACTGTGTGGCTAACAATAGCTTAAGCAATATCGTAACGCGGTCCTGGGTGTCTCCAGACATGTCTTCGATGATCGTCAGGATACATTTGGAAATAGTATTCGTTACTAAACACTATACTTTCCTAGTCAGCATCATTCAGACTTCATTGAGGCAAGCACCACTGTAATATGGCTCGACAGTGTGAAGGTGTGAGTGGAAGGTTGCGTAGCAGTCAGTAAGAGCGTAGATTACAATCTATCAGCCATCTGTGTATGGTCATGGTGGACACTCGTGTGAGGGTTGCACGCCTGATGGTTGATAACGATTAACGATGAATTTGGCGCTGTATCAGCTGATCTGACAATCATTCTGCTCTCCTGATCCGATATGGCCCTAGGTCAACCGCTATCATCACGACGCTAAAATCTGCCATTGTCCACCCATTCTTGTCAGTATCCTCTAATCGCAGCATCGCTTCGAACTGTATGACGAGCGGTTCTCTGATTTGCACATTCTGTCTCTTTCATTCCAATGAAACGACCTCTTTCAAATTTTAAGAGTTGCTCGTAATGAGCTGGAATCCGGCAGAAGGGCATTTTTTCATTAGTTGAAAGGTATCCTAAATTGCAATGCAATAGAAAATGTCAGCATCGGATTGAGAATCGCTTCTTATGTACACCTGTTGAGTGCGCAGATCTGATGCGCTGCAGATCCCGCTTTCCTTTTATTTGACACCAAATTTTAGTCATTTGCTTGTTCGATCCAAATCTCTTTGCATAGGGAATTTCATTATAATCGGGCGACTCATTCTTGGAGCGTCGTTTTTTTTTTTATCATAAAGTATATTTTTTAGTTTGACACACAGATAAAAGTATATTTGTAAGTGTGTATGTGTCAGGTCATATATAATCATAAGCTTAGGCTGTGCTGCTATCTAGTGTTCAAGTCCTGGGTCACCACTTCAGTGTTGAGTGGTTTTCGACCCCTTGATGGGGGTAAAGGTATTTTAACCTTGGGTACCTGGCAGAGTATCGAACCCTGCACCAGTGGGTCCGAAGAGAAGTTGATCGATCCTTTTTTATGCCTTTACATACCGGACTAATACAGACTTTTTTCTTGGGATGGTAATTAAGGAGCTTTAAGTTCTGGAAATGTTGTTGAAAACAACCATTGTTAAGTGTTTTTTTAAATGTATAACTAACAACGCTAGTTGTTTTCAGGAAATATAGCAAAACCTAATTTAATTGCTATTTTAAAGGTAGTTTTAAAACTCCTTTATGATAATTATAAATAATAAGTTTCAAAAAAGATTTTGTAATGTGAATTGGTCAAAACTATTTTCTCTCTTTGTACGTACATACAGGTAACCGAATAGTCATGTTCACAAGTTGATAATCAGTTTTTTTTCCTTCCTGGAATCATAGGTAAGGGTCTTGAGGCATCTAAATACCAATCAAATAGTGGGTCTGGTGCATCTAAATACCTATCACATAGTGGGTCTGGTGCATTTTGAATTCATCATCTCTCTACATTTTTCGTTTGGGATGTTGAGGAAGTTTTGATAATGAATGTAGCTCAGTTGCTGTGATAGTCACTTGATTTAGGTTTAAAGTTAATGTCTATATCGAATTGCCCTCGCGTTGCTTCCAAATGCGATGTTAATAAACAACCAATTTATAAACCAACATGTTTGCTTACACGCTGTAAAACGATATAAATATAATTTCAAAACCTTTGTTTTTAAGTTTTTAAATGTAGCCGCGGAGGCCTGGTGGTCATGGTCTTGGATTTGTGGCCAGCGGCTCTCGTCGAGTCTGGGTTGTAACATGTTTGGCACCAAGGACCCACAGTGTAGCCTAAATATGTTTTTGACTCAAAGCCCTCTCTTGGTAAAATGGAAGTTAGGAGAGGTGAGTGCTAGCTCAGGGTACGTCCTCGTCACTTGTGCGAGGTTCAAAATTACGAGGTATGTTGCCAACTGCCATCATTTTTCTTTGAGTGCAACGTTAATAAAATCAACCGCACCAATTAATCAAGTATTTAATGTATATTTTAATCTTATTAAAGAAAGATTTCTTACGGATGAATTTGTGAGACAAATCCAAGAAAGTGGCGTTTGTACTCGATTATATACAATTGTATATGCCAGTTAAAAATGAAATATCTTAAAGGTCAATTAAAAAGTAGTTCTGAAGAAATATTATAATCAATCATATCATTTTAAATTTTTTGAAAAAAGAAAGTCTTTTTAAGATAAAGGAAGTCGATGATATTTCTATACAATGCAATCTGTCAAACGACTTCCCAATGAAGAAATGGTGAACTGATAAAAACCGATAGGCTTCTGATCTCTTCATCATCTAAAAATGATGACGTACTTCATGTAAGAATAAAGTAGAAATAGCGTGTGTTCCTCTAAAGAACTAAGAATATTTGAGGAGAGACGATGAATTAAGCTTTCCTCCCTTGTAACAGAAACATGTGTAAAGTGAATTTTTTATAGAAATGCTTCTTCGAGCGTGAGGTTGCCACACTTGTGAAGAGTTTATTTTCTGCTTCAATGAACTTGTTTTTAAAAAAATTTTCTAAGCTTGAATGATTTTTCATAAGCACCAGATTTCAAAGGATAGACACTAGAAACAGGCTGTGGTATTGAACGAATATATTAAATAGACCACTGCGTGTTTTTTGAAAGAAGAAAATTTAAACTTACAATGTTTCCTATTTATTAAGCATAAATGTTCCACGGGAAATGGAAAACATTGATTAAAAATTCAGACATATTACACAGGAGAATTCTCTTTGTTATTTGAATATTTGTATCACAATCATGTACATATACATCAAACTACCTTTGAAATAATTCGTTTCAATTTTGTAAGTCAAAATATTTTAGTTTCTAACATTGACTTCTTAGTATTATCAATTTATTAAATTGACTGAATAATTTACATTGATTTTGCATATTAATTAAGATATTTATATCGCTGATTTCTTTAAAATTCATGAGTTTACACAAATATTCTAAGAGGATGAAAAAAAAAACTGATTAATGGAGTTAATAACGTATGATTAAATAAGTATTTGAATTGTATTGCGTTTGTATTTGAGGTCACGGTATCCTAGATATCACAGTTGCAAACTCGCGATCGGTGGGTTTCGTCGAGTTATGGGATCGATTCTAGATACCACTAAGAAGTTGACGTGTAGCCACGACTGATTAACGATTAATCTGCCTAGGCTCAAAGTCTTCCTGTTGGCGTTGTTTGAATGTTAGGGTGCAAGCTCATTTGTCCTCCTCGTTATTTGACCGATGTTCGAAATTGCGAGGTCCATCGCCAATCACCTTCAGGTTGCTTCTAATGTTTCCTTAATAAAATCAATTTAAACAATTTTGCTAAAAAGATTAAAACTATGTACTGAAACTTTTAGGAATAGATCGTACTACATCAGAAGATGGCAGAGAAATCACTAAGGGATTTTTGTTACGAAATAACAAATTATTGGTGGTCTAGATATTATAGATTATGTAGGATTAAATAATCTAATCATTACAGACCAGCTTCAAGAAAAAGGTACCGCCTGAAGTACAAGAACATTTTTAGATGAATGGGCTAAATTTATTTCCCCGTCCAAGTTAGTAGACAGATTAGAGGAATATGATAGCATTCACAGTACAGAAATGAATTCCTTGAGAATGGGCTCAAAGGACAAGATTAATTAAATATTTCGTCCACCTCCAGAACAGAATTTTTTAAAATAAACCAATTTCGTCACTTAAAAATACACCTAATGGACTCCATGACCCCAAAGGATGATTCATACGGATCTAAATACAAACTAATTTGTTTTAGTTGTGGAAAATAAGATCACACATTAAAGTTAAGTATTGAAAATCATCATTCTAGAAATATTCCTGCTACCGCACAAAGTAACCTAGTTTAATAGTAAACTGTTATAAAAGATGATAAATAAGACATTTTGACAGCTAAAATTTTTATTCCAGTATCCAAATCAGTGGAAAATTATGAGAGTTCGTGTGATTTAAAAATCGGTGAAGCCAAATGTTGAAAGACAGTCCTGAAAGTAATGAACTGGGGAAGTAGGGAAATACAATGCAACAAAATGTATATTTTCTTAAGGATTTATCGATAAAGGTCCATGGTCTAATACCTATGACTAATGAACCTACCATTAATAGTCGTAATAATATAAAAAAGATCCTACAAAATTTTATAGACAAAGGAGGAAATCAAGAGCAAACAATTTTTACTATAGTACACTTATTGAGAATTTCGATTATGATAACACCAATCGTAAAGATGTTGAAGTTATTTTTGTCAATAAATTATTTTATCAAATTAGTGATTGTGTTAACATTTGCACCAAACATGTACAAGAAATGAATCGTCAACAACTTTCTGATGAAATTACGTTTATGCTTATAATTTTTTTGATATGTGAAGAATACCTTGAAACAAATAATACAATTCCCACATTAAATAAAATAAGCCATTAAACAAAATATGAAAGGAAAATGAAAAATATTTTTGGAAAGACCTTTATCTATTGCACTTTAGAAGCTGTTAAACAAATAGAAATGGCTTCTATAGATAGTATTACATTAGAAGTACATTTTCCTACAAGTACTTTGACTGGTGATTACTTTGATGCATTGAAGTTATGTTTGCATTGAAACAAGACCCATTTACAGCTTGTGACATAAATTAAGGAGCAAGAAAGACAGTTGATTCAATGGGGAGAAACTATGACAAATATTGAAAGTGAAGTTAACCAAATTGTCAGCGACTTGCAAAACTCATATACAATAAAGAACAAAAATTAAGATATGTTTGACAAATTGAAAGCAGATATACATTTTATGAAGGCAAGTGTAGCAACTTTGGGAAGATCACATCATCCTAAAGAGAGAAGTTTAACCAGTATTGATTCAAGTCTCAAATCTATGCTGTCTGCTGAACGATATTTGAGCAGTGGGATTCAACAAAGTTTACTTGATTAATTTTCTGTAACAGACCAGCAAGAAATGGATCAATTCAATGAGAATTTTGGTACCTTTACGCAAAAAACGAAGGAGACACTTCATGAATGAGTAGAAAGTACAAGATAGAGATATTCAGGAAGAAATCAATGAGGATATCAAAGATTTAGAGTACACAAGAAAACAATCTTTACACTTCATAAAAAAGAAAAATTTTATTCGGTTAATCAGATAATTGAATTCTTTTCTCTCAGAGATATTTGAAAAATTCAAAAATCTTGGTTATAAATAATTATGTATAAGAAATTAGAGCAGCGTAATTTTAAACTCATAAAATACAGACAGTAAACAGAGAGGCTTCATATTAGCATCATTTTTTTGAACAGAAAGAGAAGCGTTTTGTATCCTAGAGGCATTGAAAAAGTTTGATACATGGGTATTTGGTGCTGATATACAAATAGTTTCAGGTCACAGCTCATTTACTTATTTAACTCAAAGTGTCTCTTATGATACAAAGCTTTTTCGCTGGGCTTTAGCTCTAAGATGTTGTAATATGATCGTTACATATAGAAAGGATAGTCGCCTATTTAATGCTGATACTTTGCTTAGATTAAAATTTGACTCTTGTAATTCATTTTAAGAAATTATCATTCCATGCATATACTTGTTCTTAAATGGTGTGGTAATATTATATTATTATTGATTATATTTTTTGTTTGATATTTCAAAATTGGTCTGTATTTATGGATATATTTATACAATTTTTATATTTAGTGGGTGCTTCATGGAAAAAATCTCTCACCTTAATAATTTTTTGTTGTGTATAGTAATTACTTATTGTAGTTTTATTTTCTTTTGCAACATCGACACTCCTGTGATGGATGAGCTTTACTCGATGGGAGCAGTAAAAATGTATGTCGAAGTACAACCCAACTTGACTAAGAGTTCAAGAACAAATCAAATCTACGCGAGTTGAGGAAGAATTTAGAAAAGTTGGTGGTCACCATGTTTGCTAGTATAAAAATTATTGTATGATAGTTTAGTTAGATGCTTGGTTATCTTAAGCGTTTGTATATTGTGTTGCCTAAATACATAATTAAAGTTTGGTATCTAAAAGAAAATATACAAGGACTGGTTATTTGTCGCAAAACTACTCTCACTGCTTTTTAATCTCTCGTAGAAGGATTGGAATTTGTTTTACTGATCAGTTATTTAAGAAAAGTAAATTTTGAAAATGTAATGTAAGAATAATGCATTTATCAATGGAATTACTTAAATTATCTTTAAATTAAATATAAAGTTAAGTTGAAATACACTTTTTTCCATTTTTTAATGCAATCATTAGCTCATACATTGTTATTGAACTATGATGTCTCCTATTTGTTATATTATTAAAACACTTTTAAAAGATGTTTTTAAACTTATTTCGTAAATTTAAAAAGAAATACAATTTTAAAATATAGTTTCCTTTACTTTACTTCTTTCAGTTTCAATTGATCGAACAAAATACAAATTAAGTTTTGTGATCTAAAAATATATTACTTTGCTCTTCATGAAATTATTTTTTTTGTTCATAAATCCATACATAAAACAATATTTATAATTACGTTTATTGTTTCAGACTGTGATACAGATGATGAATAGCAATAGTTGATGAGAGTTATATTGTGCTTGTGTATCGATACCAATGTTTCAATAGATACATCTAAGTATACAGATGTCTTCTTTTAATTGTGAAGATGGAATTTCTACTAAAGATTTCTGAACCGAAATAAAGTTTTGGAACCATTTTCGTTATTGAAAGCAAGTGAGCTAGAGAATTCTTCGAATATTTATTAGACATTATGAATACAAGGAAGATGAAATCTTGTTTCATGAAGAGGAAATATTTTCTCTCGCGAGAGACGTAACAAATATTTCCTGAAATCAGCGAACAGGAAAATTAGAGAGAGAGAGAAGTAGATATGAACACAATCTTGCTCTGAAGTTTCATGTTAACTGAAATGAACGACACATCAGTATATTCAAAAGCTGTATTGAAACTTCGAATCCAAGAGTTAGTAAGGAACTTCAATATTTTGCATAGAATGTAAGTTTGATAATCTTTCTTGAATAAATAGATGTTCCATGAAGAATTGTTAGAAATTTAATTGGGAGAATTTCTCTGAAATGAATGCTAACAAAATATTATTCAATTAAATATTTAAATACATGCAAAGCTTTTATAACCATAAGTCTTGTACAATTAATTGATGGATCAGAAACTGTTAAAATGTTAAATTTTCAAACATGCACAAAAAATTATTTTTAGTTTAAATGTAGATTTATTTATTCTAACATATATCAAATATTTACCACGGAAGACGATATTTTCTTCAGGCTTATTTTACAATTTCGTTCTTCATGTATTATGTAATTAAGTTTTAGATATTTAAATACTTGTAACTGCTGATTTAAGTTCTAGTCCAAATTTTAAAAAAAAAATTGTAAAAAAAAATATCAATCAATGGTGTACACATAATGTAATTTTTTTTTTATTTTCACAAAATCATTTTATTTACAGAGTTTTAAGAAACATTCCGAAATTTCCTTAAAATGTAACAGTCTTCATTTATGTCTCAACATGTATGAAACTATGTACTTAATTTGTATTAAATGAAAACTTATTTGCTACAATCATTTTTGTTCTTATTGAATAAGTTATATTTTAAAAAAAATGCAAGGATGACATAAATATTTTCAAAATATAAAATTCTCTAACGTTTTCATAGAATTCTTAGTTTCTGTTATTTTAGAATCTAGACTCAATTAATAAGAACTGAAAAGTTCTTGTTTGTTATAAATTCTTTATTTGAAATCAGTTCCAAAGAATTTTAAATTGAAAAAAATAAAGCATGAAATAGTTTTCTTCTTAAATATATAATTCAACATCCATGCACTTATTTAGTATTATTTATATTCATATTACATCCATCAAAAACAAATACTTTTTTCTATGAATGTAATTCGAAAATGTATTTTTTTCGAGTAAAATTTATTATTTTTTTTATAATAGATTTGTTATTGTTCGGTGAATATACACTTCATGCTTTTGTGTTTTCAGTTGATTGATTACTCATTAGCATCGGACTTAGAAGCAACACGAAGGATTTTAGCGATGGACCTCGTAATTTGAGTCTCGTTTAAGAGACGAGATCGACAAATATCTGAGATGGCCCCTTCCTTTCGAAATTTCCAAACCCCACAATGGCATACGAGATCACGAATCAAGCCCGCAATTTTCCAAAAACATAGCCATATTGATATC
>BMAW01011354.1:632883-656136 GCA_019974015.1 Nephila pilipes
ATATATATATATTAATAATTGTATCGTTAGTTGTACAAAATAACACTGTTACAATGCGAGTTTTGTGAACATAGGTTTTTTATAAGAATTCACACTTTCCATAACAAAAAATTTTATATCATATATTTTAAGAGTGAAAAGAAACGTTGAGAGAAATTGAATTTACTCAATAATTAGTTTTAATAATTTGTTTCATTATTTCACGTTTATTAATTTGATGATCTAAAATAAATAAGAGTGCAAATTTTAGCTCAATTAAGCATTATTTTATTCAATTAAGTTACGCGTAATTAAAATTAGAGTAAACGATAAATTATGTTATTAAACTGAATATATTTGAACTAAATATAATTAAAATTAAAGTAAATAACAATTATCAAATAGAGCATTATATTAGCTACATGCAATAAAAATTAAAGTAAACGATAAATCATTAAACGACGGATTTGGCGACCATTTGGCGACTTGGCGAGATTTCTTTAAATAATTAGTTTTAATCATTTAACTTTTATTATTTATAGTTCAATTATAGTAATTTCATTGAAAACAATCTTGTATAGAAATTTTCAGCTCAAAAGAGTGCTTGAAATGTGAGAAAAAAACCTTCAAAGTTTTGAAACTAATAAGGTTTCAATGTGAGTTAAAGAAAACTCATTAAAACAATAGAAGGAAGAAATATAGTCTCTATTGTAATATATATATTTAAAGAAATTGTTTTCAAAACGGAATAATAATCTAATACGTGCATTTCGAATTATAATTAAGCAAATGACATCAAAATAGAAAATTATTTTCATTTTACA
The DNA here is from genome assembly GCA_019974015.1 of Nephila pilipes. Classification (NCBI taxonomy): domain Eukaryota; kingdom Metazoa; phylum Arthropoda; class Arachnida; order Araneae; family Nephilidae; genus Nephila; species Nephila pilipes. Next base: position 633,687 of record BMAW01011354.1, read on the forward strand.
ATAGAATACAGGAAATAATTGATGCAGATGCAAACATCTAGACCACCATTTTCACACTTTCTATCGGGTACTGAAGCATTTTTTTTATTTTTACAAGGAGCAGAAAACCTCTCAGAACTGCATCGCTTTCAAATCCTCCGATCCTTCTTTCGACCATCTTCTACATTATGTGAGACCTGAGAGAAGATACATTTACTTCACCTTGTTTAATTTTTATGTTCTTGAAAACTTTTGGTTTCATGGACTTTGTCTGTCCTGTAACTAGATATATATGATTATTTCTAACCTAGCATTTATATTTGACTTATTAGAAATATTTTTTTTCCGTAAATGGGATGACAGCATTCCCGAAATGAACAATTCATAATTGTTTCTGGTTCTCTTTCAACCACCTTTTTGAGAGAAAATATATTTATTTCCACTCATTTAGATTATGCTTTCTTGAAGATGTTTTCTTCCAGCGGGCTCTTTGTCTAGCCTGCGATTAGACTTATATAATTATTAACCACCCCAAAGGTTATTGTCTTAGTTAGATCACTTTTGGCGTACCAAATCACTGTCCAATTTTCTATCGTTTGCCTCAATTGTAATTACATTTAGCTTAAATATATTCAATTTAATAATATGTTGTTCGCTTTAATTTTACTTTCATGTAGCAGTTATCATATTCAAATTAATAATTGATCTTGTACTTTAATTTTAATTACAATTAGCTAAAAAATAGGCCATTTAATAATTTAGGGTTTACCAATATCGGAACATTTTACTGTTTTCCATTTCTCGAAACTTAATCGTTTACTTTAAATCTTACATTTAATTTAGTAATTTAATGATATTTAATAACATTTAGTGCTATTTTTATGGAAGAGTTATGAATCATTAATGATATATGAAAATATTTCTATTCATGTAGAAAAAACATTATTTATAATTTAGACGTCCAAAATATTTAATCTCTTTCTAGTGTTCTACTAAGAGCAAAAATGTAATCGATAAGTAAAAACGCAATATGTGTATAATTTACTTCTTACATGTTGTTCATCTCGACAGAAAGAAAGAAGCTTAAAAAAATACGCGACAGTAAATTTTTTGGGATCATGAACAAGATTGAAAGTATCCAGGCTTCAAAGCGGAAAACAAGACATTTCTCACACGGACACTTTACAGACCAAGGTTCTTAAAAAGTAAAATACTTCCCATTTATCTTAAATAACAGCTATTTTAGAAAAAAATACTTTCGAATATTTTACATTTTCTCCGCCTTATGTCTGCAAATCTTAAGACAAGATACCAGTATTTTTCTAAAAAGAATTTTTAAATAGCAGACATCCCTTAATGCTTGCATTGGAGTTCATTAAGTTTCTAAGAATTCAAAAAAAAAAAATTAAGATTTAAATTTTTTTGATCCATTTTTATTCCATACATCTTGTATTTTAAAACTTTGTTTCATCATAAAAGTTTGTATGAAATGTTTTTTAACTGGAACCTCGACATGAATATGAATATATTGTAATTAAATGTACTTTAGATTAACTTTAAGCATCAAATATTGAAGAAATTGATTGATTTATGAAAAGCAATTTTATTTCCAACAAATACCTTCACAAAAAATCTACATGCATTTCTTAGCAATAATTTTGATAAGATTTCATAAATCCTTTTTCATTATTCTCAATTACGTATACCTCATAAGGCTATTAAAATTTAATGTAATATATTAAGCTTGAATTATTTTCTAACATATTTTATAAATGTAGCTAATGGTGACCGTACACATTCAAAACACACTATTATTCGAAACATCTTTTTTTTTTTTTCATTTTACAATTCAATCTCTTATCTTTAAATACATGTTTGAATTTTGTTCCTATCTTATTTAGAAACTGAATTACAACTATTTTATTATTATTGAGCACGAATTTCTCTGGGTGGAATGTCTCAAGAAATGATTTTCTTACGTCTTTTACTAATTCAAAACACAATATCTCAAGATTTCACGCATAAAAGAAATCTTAAATTATATATATGTTTTTTGTAATACTTATACTTAGGATAGAATATTTTTGAGTATTTATCACGGATAGAACATTTCTTTTTGTGTTGCAAAAGTTAAAATTATAAATGATTTATAGAAAATCTCAATATTCCGAACTCGAACTACCATAGGCTCCTACATAAGGATTATATTATCGAATCAATAGTCTATTGTCTAGATAAGTTTATATTCTGTATTATTAATTTAAAAAGTGTTAATATATTTAGTTTTTTTTTAATTACCTCGATTTCAAGAAAGACTTAATTTACGCTCATAATATAAAATGCCATTTTGACAGTAAAACCATACACTAACAAAATTTTCTTGAGTGTTTTTCTAACTTTAAGACCCCATAAGGAAATAAAACATGCATTTCTAGGCATAATTTAGATAAATTTCAAACATATTCTTCGAATGGGTACTGTTACCTTAAATTCAGAATGATTGGCGTATTTTGTATTTCTGTATTACTAGAATCGAAACTTTCATTTCATACTATTTTTAATCTTTAATAACGCATCTACATTAAATTTTGTTAACGTCTTTGATCACTTAATGTTAGTGCTCCAAGATAACATGTTAGCGTCTGCTTAAAAAGTTAATTTATGTCATCTTACTTTATAAAAAAGAAAAATTCCATAACTAATTTTGACTATATGAAATTATCTTTTGTAATATTTCAAGATCAAAACATAAATGATATATATTGTAAAGTTATTCAAACTTATTTTCATAAGTTCATTAATCATATAGAAGATATATATTTTATTCAGATAACATCTTAAGGAAAGAAAATTATTTTAGATCTTGTTAGGAAAAAATAAATAGAGTCAGATATGCGTAAAAATTAAAAATTAAATATTTTTAAGTAGATAAAATTGTGATGGAAAATTACAACTAGTTTTTCTATATGCTTAAATTCTAACCACTGACAAACAAAAAAAATACGAGAGCTATATTCCTCTACATATCATGTGCGGAATTGTTTTACTTCTATTATCCAGTTTTATTATTAATAATATAAACTAAAATACAATTTTAGTAAGATAATCGAATATAAGTAAATTGATGTTTGCCAATTTTGTATTACATGGATGTTTTACGTGAAAAGATCATCTTCTTAAAATAGCTAGAGGTACCAGAAAAGCGTAATATATCTTTTTTAAATTAAAATAGAGAAATAATTAATAAAACTGATGATGACGGATTATATTCCCATTATGAAATTCCTGAATTTGTGAGTTTGTGGATCAAAAATACTATCTATCTTAAAATGCTCTATTTAGGAGACACAATACACTAAAAATAACGAAATTATTGAAACAATTTTTGACTGCTTTATTTTAACTGTACGACATTTCTTATTATATGCATTGTATTTCATAGTTCTACTTGCAATATTTAAGGAGTTATTAAAAATTTGTAACAACATGGTAAGTAAAATCAGAAAATTTCAAAATTTTAAAAGATTTTTTCAGCTATTTTGTCATCACTGTTATACATTTAAAATGCTACAGCCTTTTTGTAGTCAATATAAGCATAAAAATTAACAATATTTATTTTGCATAAATAGTTTGAAAATAATATGTGTAGAAGACTCAGATATATAGTTATTGCATTTGAGATCTCGAAGTTATATGTAGATACGTTTTTACTATTTTTCTTAATGTATGGGGAAAGTAAACTGTAAAACCATTAATAATACAAATACATGCGCGCACAAGTGTTAAGCACACTTCTAAAAATTCAAGAAAATAATTGCTTAAGAGTAATAAACTTTTTATTATTAAAAATTAAAATCTTGAGTTTATTGCTTGCTGGAAAATAAAGTTTCATCAAGAAATGCATATAATCTGCTCGTCATTTATATTGCAAAAACAGAAAGGAATGATCTAAAGAACTGTAAAATCACATGAAAATGATAAGAGGTTAAGATATGCAAATGATTTGGGTCTAAGCGCATTTAGAAGAATCTTGAGGGAGAAACGATAACGGAAGCACTGCATAAATGAAAAGTTGTGAAGTGGATTTCTCATTAGAAAATCTCTTTGTAAGCTTTCAGTTTATTCGGACCATCGTGTTATGCCTAGAAAAAGAAAAAAAATAATTCGAATTAAAAACCAACGTTTTTAAAAACAACGTTTTTATATGGCGGCAAAGTTTATTAAAAAAATTATTGAAATATTAGTTAAAACTGGATGCAAATATCTAAATATTGCATTGTTAGGCAAGTAAGAACAGTTACCAAAATTTCAGAGCTCTAGCTTGCTGGGAAGTTGGTTAAATTAACGATAGAAAACTTGATGACACAGTGATACACACACAGACAGATACACACCAAGTGAAATACATAAAAACGTTAAAACTAACTAAAATTAATTAATTCATCCGGTAAATTAAATGAATGGAATGCATTTTTACCCAACCACCCTTGGCGACAAGAATTACTTAGCGATATTTTGCTAAATGTGGCTACCCTGTTCCGTTTTACGGACTTAAGTTAAACAAAAAATAAAATAATAATAATAATAAATAAAAACCAGCCAAGTTTGGAGCAAATTTTTGAAATCGCGCCAAGTGATTGGGCTAAACTGCATTATTAAAGAAAATATTAATTAAAACTTATCGCAAACGTCTAAATATTGCATTGTTAGGCGAGTACGAACGATTCCCAAAATTTCAAAGCTCTAGCTTGGTGGGAAGTTGGTTAAATTAACGATCGAAAATTTGATGACACACACACACACACACACACCAAGTGAAATTCAGAAAAACGTTGTAAAATAACACCAAGTGACGTTTTAGAAAAGGATAGAATCATTGCCTATCAAGAGTGTGATTATCGTTTCGTCTTATTGCCCATCGCACTTGTCGAAATCTAATTACAGTCATGCGAATATGAAATCAATGGGTTACTGAGGGTCATATTGAACGGCATGCAGGAACTCTACGTCTTCCCGTGACTAACGCCCGAGTGGACATACATATTGTAAGGTCGACACTGCAAAACCATATAACCACATCATAGACCATTAGTCAGGAAATGAGCATGTTTGGAACACGCCCAATATCCATTCGACCTGTGCGAAACCATTTGCAGAAGAGTTGATTATCAGCACGGTGATCATTAATTCGGCTTCCTTTGATAATGCAGCATCCATAGAGACGACGGCTCTGGAGCATCGAAATACAAAGCTAGATATATGAGTGGCATAATGTCTTTTCAAACGAGTTCTGTTTCTACGTGTAGGATTCTGATGTCCATATAAAAGACTCTGAAAGCTTAGAGGAGACCACTCGTTGCCTGCTTGCCTTCGATATCGGAATAGAAGCCCTGCACCTAGTGTGATGGTTTTGGCAGCCATTGGCTTCGCTACAAGCATATCTCTAGCTCTGATCGACAGTAATTTGAGTAGCGATTGGTACATTTCTGACATCTTACGACCAGTGAATGTGTCCTACCTTCCAGGCCTGCCAAACATCATTTCCAACAAGATAATGCAAGACATTATGTTGCTCTTCGAGTGCTGATCTTCATCGATACACAGGGCATACGATTGCGGTTCTAGATCTGTCACCCTTTGAAAACTCCTAGTCATGTGTTGCTGAGGAACTGACCTACATCAGCTCCTATCTAGTTAATACGGATGATTAAGTGTGGAATTGACTTGAAGCAACATGGAATGAGTTGCACGTTTCTGTTATCCACGCATAGTTCAACTCCATACCTAACCGGGAAAGGGCCATGTTAGCTGCTACAAGTGGTAGCCGATTCTGTACATTTCGCATCCATACAAAACCCTAAACTGTTTGCAAATTTAATCATTTTGTTCTCATTCCATACTGATTAGGTACAAAAAATATCTCTTTTGCATTTGCTTTCTTTCATAATTTTGCAATCCGAATTTCATAATGTTGCATTTGCTTGTTAAAATTTTGTGATAATATATATATTTTCTTATAATTTTTTTAATTTAAATGAACATTTTCTTACATAGAACCGTATGCACTTAAAATTTTGTTTCAAATCTGATTTTTAATCAAGGTGATATAAGAAATTTCGCAAATGAATGAAACACGTTTGATATCAGTATGTGACTCATTTTCACCTACATTAATCATTTTTCTTTCTTCAGACATAGAAGGAAAGTATGTAATATTGTTTTTCCTAAAATGTTATTATAAGAAGTATAGAAATTTCAAACATAACCCATTCCTTAGTAGCTATTAAATTTCACAAAGAAATAATTGCATATAAACAGGTATGTTATGCAAGTATATTAATATGAAATATTTAAAATTTCATGTTACATTGAAAGAAAACACCGGATGTTGCTATAATAGCTGAAACAAGAAAGTGTTACAAGTTTAAGGGGTTCTATTGAAGTCAGAGTGACATCATCACGCGGTGATCGACACTTCCACTGACAAGCAGTGGTAGACTTATAAGTTAATTCTACCTTCATTCTGCAGAATATTCAGGACTCTTTAGATGTTCCCATATCGATCAGAATCACTTCCCGATGCTAGAAAACTGCACACGTAGCATCCGTTAAGAACACTGCTGTTGACTCCACTGCATCCACTCCTACGTCTGCTATAGTGTTGGACTCGAGCGATGCACAGGGTGGTGCTCTCAGATGGGTGACAATTCAGATTCTCCAGTCTCCGTGTAAGATAATTTCGTCACCATGTAGTCATGACCATTCTAGTAGCAATTGTTGATCGCTTTACCGTGCAACAACGTTACATCCTGTCTCAATTGCAAACTATTCGAGGCCACCACTAGTTGTTATTCAAGGCAATATGATGGCTCAACAAAGGGTGGAGGATGTACTGTGGCTGGTGCCACTCCTCTTCTTTCAGGTGAAACCCAGTGCCCTTTATTAGCAGGATAACCCCCATATACACACTGCTCTCAATAGCCAATGGATTCAGCAATGTGTGCAATTGCTTCCAAGTTTCCTGGCACATATACCAATCTCTCTTGATCTCTTACCGATTGAACACATTTGGGATTTTATTAGATCCCATTTGTACACCCTGGCACTGCCGCCTTCAGGAGACAAACTGTAGTAATTTGTCGATGAGGAAAGAAGAGCCATTCCTCATGATGTCATCCGTAATCTAATTGACTTCGTACCTAGAAGAGTTGCCTCACGTATCGCCATCCACTTTGGTACTACAGCCTACTGGCCCGATTCTATTCTCGCTGTATGATGATAATGCTCGCTGTAGCGATATGCATTTCTATTACGGTATCGCTCGAAATGCATATCATTTAGAAATAAAGATAATTATTGCTCGTTGCTGTCTCTCTCTGTTTCCAGCGTTTCATCCATTTTATGGCCATACCTTCTTGGTGTTATATTTTCAATGTCACGCAAAATATATATTGTTCATATATATATATATATATATATATATATATATATATATATATATATGAACAAAACAAAAATAGTTCAATTCACAAAATATTACACACATCATACAACAAACAAAGAATAATTTCAATCTCATAATTCAATAATATTAATGTATAAAAACTACATATAAATCAAGAAATACAAAATAATATTATATAATTACATCTGTAAATCAATGATTTGAATAACATCATATTTAAATGTTTGAAGATACATAATGGAACAAATTTAACATATGTGTTACTGATTAACACTGCAAAGGAAAATTTCAAAATAATTTTGCAACATCAGAGTACATGAATAAATCATAAAATTTGTTGATTGGTAAAAATAAAATTTTAAAAAATCCCAATAAAATTTTTAAACACTGATTATAATATTTGTTATTAAATTTTATAAATACTATGAGCGTATAATATTTTCGAAAATGATATTTTAAATAAAGACTGTAGAACTCAATTTATGAGATACATGTGCAATTAAAAATTATATACGAAAAGTAATAAGCATTTTCTTTTCTAGAAATGTGTATTAAAATAGTTAATATAAAAGACTTATCAAAATGTGTTCAATTTAAAATAGTTTCTTTTTAAAATGTTTAAATTTCTTTATTATCCATGCTATTGAATAAAAAAGGAGATGCGAGTGGTTTTATTACAAATAAATCATTTTTATAACTTAAATTTTTGTAGAAGTATAACAGATACAAGGGAATTTAACTACATTCTTTTCAGACATAAAGATATTCTTATGTTAAACAAAATATTAAGGAATATTAACTACATTGTTTACAGATATAAAGATATTTTTCATTTTAAAGTATAAAATATTAAGTTATTTTAACTACAGTGTTTACACAATTTAAGAAACGACATATATAACCAAATTTTTTTTGTTTTCCGAAACATGATCATAAAACACAAACATAGTTAAATATGTATGGAAGAAATTCTTTTAAATATTATTTCGATATAACATTAAATACTTAAAAAATATTTTTATTTTTTTTAGATTATCTTAGCAGCTAGCATTGGATGTTTGGAATCGTATTATGAAAATTGCGCTGGAAATCCGATTTATCAAAGAACAAAATGACATGTAAAGCAATATATTTCTACACTGAATTCCATCCATATTTAATCAAATAGAATAATTCATTGAAATAAAAAAAAATGTTGATTTTAAAAAGTAAATTGACAAAATATAAAAGAAAAAATATGATATTAAATAAGAGAAAATGTTTCTCTCCAATTTTGCACATATTTTGTTAGGCTAAGTCAAAATAAAACACTCTGAACTTTCTGCAGTTATTGCATATATTTTGAAAGTTAAAAGCTGAACTTACATTTTAAATTTATTTCTTAAGACTAAGAATTTTTCTTCCTACACGTTTTCAATAATTGTTCAGTCTTCGGATGACCAGTTGGAAATTTGATACATGAAATACCATGTAGAGGAAGGGAGGTAGGCATTGACTTCATTGCTGAAAATCACGTATTTATATATTTGTTGTTGTTATGGTACTGACAAACTTTTCTCTAACACAATAATGACACTTACCACATTGATTGGTAGAATTTTTTGAGTGTTTTAGGACTCTCTGGAAACAAATGCTCAAAATGTAATTTTTTTTATGTTATAAGGGAAACAATACTTTCAGAATTCATTTTAAAATAGTATAAACTTAGATATAAAAATACTGAAAAGTTACAATTTTTTAAATGAAATATTTAACGCAAACTGACATTAGGATCATTTTATGACACTACTAAGTCATAGGAATTTCAAGCAAATAATTTTCAACTATATTAATTAATCAGACAGCGTTAATTATATGTTGACTGACAAACTATTGATTAATATATTGTATTAATAACTATCGAATAATTCATAAAAGTAAATAAATTTAACCTACATTTTGTTAACTCTGTAATACTTAAATGTGCAAAGTAAATTAATTTAAATTCAAATTGAAAATAAAAAGATCAATTACTCTCATAATTAAATTCAAACTTTGAAAAGGTACTTTAAGTCCTCCTCCATTAAATGATTCTTAGGAAATTGAATTTCAGAAAACTCAAGGAAAGTTAAAGTTGATCATAGAATTTTGCATTTGATACATTAAATATAAGCTTTTATTTAAATCAAAAGAATATTCAAAATTTAATTTTTTTATATTTGATTTCCACAATATTTTAAAGAAATGAAGAAACTAATTTTTTCAGAATGTTATTTTTTTGTTCACCATTTTGTTCTTTTCATACAACATACTTCAAATTATTAAGTAATTCAGTAAAAAATAGCTACTATTATTACTGCATTCAAGTTAAATACATACAATGTTCAATTAAATAAAAATGAAAACATTGCAATTTATGTAATGAAGATACATGATAAATTTTAATATTTTAGTATGTCCTCATAGGAAATAAAATTGACTGCCTTTTAATTGAAAAGAAATCTTCGATAATAAGTCAACTTGTTACAAAATTGAATAAATAAATAAAAATGAATGCTGAATTTTTTATGAGAGTGAGATATCCATTTAGTTAGCCACCAGTGATTTGAAATCATGACTTCTATTCGAAGAAATTTATCTTCTTCATTGAAATGATCATTATCGTAATTTTATATAAAAAAAAAATTGTTGAATGAAAATATCTGTTGAACCTTGTTTTCTGCATACAAAAATGTTAAATCACGTTTCAAACGTCAATATAAATGTGATTATGGCCTCCATGTACCATTTGTACTAGAAACATGGAAGATACGGAATTGAAACACAGGCACACTTACTAACTTCTTTACGTTGCTCCCAAACATTTGCGTATACGGATCGCAGCATGAATCAGTGTGTTTTCGTGCAGAAGTAGCCACCTTCTACTCCCGTACATTTGTGGGAGAAATTTGTTGAATGCACAGTAGTAGATGCTTCAAAAAAAGAGATTGTAGGTTTTGAAGTTGACGACTTGCACTTTGATATATTTTTCGTGCATCAAGACGTTATACCGTAAAACATAATCGCCGTAACACAATCAAAATTATATGGTTTCTGCTGGTGACTGTTTTTGGAGGCGCAAGGAAGCCGGTGAGTACCATACAATTGTTTGCCACTACGACTCTTCAGATGGTACAGGTAGCGACAGTTCCCATCTTCTGTTACAATGTCTTGCAGAAAGGATGGTAAGTGGTCGCTAGTGTAAGTGAAACCTCCAACAGTGTGCATGTGATTTTCCTTCGGCTTGTCAACCACGGACAAACCGGTAACAAATTCTATAATTGAAAGCTTCGTGAATGATGGGGCTAATTCTATCCTTGCTGATTCTCAATTATCCAAAAACGTTTCCACCAATCGAACTTGCATTTGCAGTTCATTGTTTTTGTTCCATACACTTAGACCAACATTGCATGCGTTTGTGTAGCTATTTTTTCCAATTTATAAAAAACTAATTACTTCATTTCATTCAGTCGTAAGTTTTTGCACACACGTCGTTCAGTTGTCTGAAGCAGACTATTTTCTGTTGGTTTCTAACATTCCTATACATCTATTGGTCTCTCCATGGGCATGTACGGGGCTGTATTTTTAATTCGTATTGCTTTTTACATATCCAATCATTCACCGAAATGTTTAGATAAAACTTCTAAGCACACGCACGCACGCACGCACACCACACACGCACGCACGCACGCACGCATGCATGCATACACGCACACACACACACACGCACATATATATATATATATATATATATATATATATAAAGGTCGTGACACCAAAGGGGTTTGTACAGTGAAATGATAGGGCTTAAGAAATTATTTTAGATAAATAAATTTTCGCTAACCTTTTATTATCTTTAATTCAATACAATAAATGTCTATGCAGTAGAGCTATAAAATTATGATACTTGTTAAAGTGAGCTGGAAATAATTTGTTTGTTGAAATATATATATATGTATGTATATGTCTTTCTTTATATATATATATATATATATATATATATATGCATGTATCATATACAGGAAAAATAATCCACATTAGGATAGTCTTAAACTTAATATAATGATAAAATTGAAGAATAAGTGGTACATAAAGAACTTTATACAGGGTAAAAGAATGTGCGAAAAGAGTTATCTTTAGAATTTGTTATAAGTGTACAATAATGAATGAAAGAAAATCGCATTTTAGTGAGACCGATATTTTCAAATTAAACTGTTATATCAAATTAAACCTTTGTTGCAGTATTTCACTCTGCTAAACATAAAACATGTTCATATCTTTCAGGATTGAATGTTATTTTAATTTAATTAGAATTAAATTGAAAAAGTCGTTTCACCTTAGTATGTAAGCTGGGTGACAAAAGATGGTTCAATGTCATTTCAAACATTGTGTGAAATTCAGCTCTAGCATAAATCCATAATTGAAGAACTTTTGTTAAGCTTATGAATTGTAATGCGACACTGCTATACTTATTTGCATAGTGATATTTGTTCCCATGATCAATGCAGTTTTTTTTCAAGAAATGTGTTTCTAAGAGCGTTTTCATAGAGGGAGTGCCATTTCACTTTTTTCCCGTTATGGAGCTCGAAGCCACTTCCGGTGTGAATTCGAGAAACTAAATATAGATAGATCCGTTTGAAACTGGGAATTTCACTCCATCTCGTGATCCTCTTTCTAACTGAGGAGGAAATTTCAAGGAGCAGAGCCTCGAAACCCCCTTTTTTGCAAGGGCATAGTGAGCTCTTTTTTTAATTTAAGAAATCAAAATTTCGACATTCATCCAGAAATTAACTGACTCATTATGCTTGGATTTCTTTCAAAAATGGCAGTCGGTTACGTCTTCGAGAGCTCAACGAGAATATATCATGGTTTTCGGAGACAGGGAGAAATTACCAATTTCGGTCCCCAAAAAGTACTTTATTTCTGAAGATTGAAAAAAAAAAAAATCCTCGAATTGCAATTTTTTTTAATAATTCCCATCGGATTTCTCTATAAATCGAAATTATTATCGACGGAGGTGTCCACTCTATAATTCCGGGAAGTGTTTCACATTAAATTAGAAAACGTCAAAAAAGATTTTCAGTTTTGCAAAGCACTAAAAATTACAACGAAATGTGTAGACATCATGGAGATGATAAGTTCATTATTTGAAAGTAACGATTTACATTCAATAGATTTGTTTGAAATGTATACGGATGTAAACCCTTTCCATGCTTGGATCGTGGTCTGTTTTTCAATCAAAAGTTAAAGAACTTGAACCTCAAGCAAAGAGATTGCACTGCATAATTCATCATTTTTCCTTTTCTATCAAAACTCTTTCAAAGCCTTTGTAAGAAATGTTGGACTCTAATGATAAATGTCAGTTATATAAAATCTAGTGCAATAAATACTCGTCTCTTCAAGGAATTACACAAAAACATGAACTCTGATCACAAAGTTCTGCTTATCTAACTACACTACTGTTCGGTGGTTATCTAAAGGAAAAGTTGTCGACCGCGTTTCTGAATTGAAAAAAGCGAAATAAAAAATTCTTAGAAGAGAAACGAAAACATGAGTTTTTAGCATACTTAATTAACGTGAACAAAACAAAAGATTAGCTTATTTATCGGATATCTTAGGTACGTTACGCTAAATTTTAAACTATAAGGTAGAGAAGCTTATATTATTGACTTCAATGATAATATACGGGATTTCGTATCCAATTTGAAAACCTGGCATCTAAAGAAAATTTTCGAACTTTGTTCATGTTTCAAATCTATGCACCAAGACTGAAGAATTGGAGACGGGAAATAGCAGATAACCTAAGAGGAGAATTTAATAATTGCCTTCTAGTTGTAGAATCTGAATTTCAACGTTATTGTTCGGAACCCTTTATGCAAGAAACTTAATTAGAACGAAACCCATTTCATGCATCTTTGGAAGTTATTGATATTCTTGATCAAATGCAGTACGAATTTTTGGAACTACTACATATTTTTTGCCGTAAGATTTATTTTAATAAAAATCATTTGAGATAATTTAGGTGTGATATGCGTCCTTTGTATCCTAAAGCTTCCATGCTTTTGTTTCGAATATTAGTGATATTTTTTTTTTCACTTACATCGGTGGAAGTGGATTTTCAAATTCTCTTGAAATCAAATCAAAAGTCAGAAATTATCTAGATGTTCAAGACCACATTGAATTCATCTTGACACACACTCAATCAAGAATTATAACATATATTCAGCCAATGAAACTCATTCATCAAATGGATAACTATCACTTTATAAAAATGTATAGTCAAGTCCTAAAATATTTTTCCCTTGCCTGTTGTTTTATTGATAAAACTAGAGAAGCTAACCTGTTTACATTTGTGCTATTTGAACATGGATTAAAAATAAATAAAACTACATTTACAAAATTTGTAATACTTTCAAAACAAGGGCAAATTTTTTTAAGAAAGAAATGTGTGGACTTTTTTTCTTCTTCCTACAATTATAATTATATCCATATTTCACAATATTTACCAAATAACAATTTAAGCCAAAATGTAAAAATTATTGCTTTGTTTCAACTCTTAACTTTTGACAGCAGCATTTCTTATTGTTAAAAAAATTAGGGTGAAAATAAATTAGGGAAAAATTTGAATTTTCCAATTCAGAGTGACATGTAGGATATGAAAAGGGTTGCAAACATTTTAAAAACTATAGAAAGGTCACAATTGAGAAAACAAATGTTGAGAAACACTGCTCTAAACTTTTATATTTAATTTAATCATTATCCACTCGTTATTTTGAAGCACAGTAATTTTCATCTCAGCTGCATAATGATATTTGAGGGTCTGTGTTAGATGAATCCAAAATTTCGTTGCAATATCTGATAAAAGAGGAACTGTGAAGTTAAAAACTGTGAAGTAAAGCGTAAAATTATTTTAAATAAATTATAATTAACATAAAGTAAGCGTACTTCTGAGCCCCAATATCCTCAAAAGCAATTACTATATATCAATAAAGTTCTCAGGAATGTAAAATTATTTTAAATGAATAACAATTAGTATAAAATAAGCGTACATCTGTGTCCCAGTCTCCACAAAACCAACTGTACATCAAGATCGAAAAAAAAAAAATTTCTATTTTTAATACATTCATTATCACACGAAGGACAAAACGGTGATAGTATTAATATAAAAAGTAATAAATGCAGATGATTATGTCTTGAAAATTATTTATTCAATTAAATATTAAAATAAGAAAGCTAGATTAGTTAATACAGTAGACAATTTTTTCTATTCAAATATTGAAATAAAAGCAGATAGTAAAATATTAAATTAAATATATGTTAGTGATCTAAATGTATCTTAAGCAAACTAAATGCAATTATAATAATTTTAATATATTGTGATGTCAATCGTTTAACACGCTCATTTAGTACCTATAAAAGAATCTTTGTTTCATTCTTATGGGTTCATGCATAAGAGTTATACATGATCATTACTTTGATGATAAAAATTTTACTGTCATGGGGAAAAAAATCACGAGTTATTATTATTTCGTCGGTTAAAAAATTTCAAGATTTTTTTTAAAAAAAATACTAAGTTTAATATATATTATTATATATATTAATAAAACAAATAGTACTGGGTGTGAACAAGTATTTTTAAAATTATTGTTGGATATTCAATTCAATTTTTTTCTGTTTTAGAATTATGTCGCCACAATGTAGTTATGATATAGATAAACCTTTTCAAACAATCAATTCACCTAAAATTACTCTTATGCATTAATTGATTTTGAATAAATAAGAAGGCAGTTGTAAAAAGAAACCATTAAGAGGGAAATTAATTACATATCATATTTTACATCTTTACATTTATTGAGAACTTTTTAATATTGATTTTGTAAATAGAAGTACTTCAAACTTTATTTCATCTCTTCGTACATAAGATTTAAATTAAAAACTGTTTGGTTCTTAAACTTTATCTTGCAGACTAATATTTATTTTACTACGAAGTTTAGAACCATTTTATCGCTTTTGGCTGAAAGAAAATGAAATGAAATTTAATTCCGAAGTGGAAATGTATTCGCAGTGATTGATGGGGTTAAGATGCAAGAAAGAATTAAGATTGATTTAAAAAGGAAGGGGAAAAAAAGATTTATTGGAGAACATAATCAGATCTAACATTAATTTTCGTCTTGTAAAAAGAAAAATTATTGCAAAGTAATTTCAGTTTTACTGTTTCCTATTATCGGAAGCAAGTTTCATTTGTTCTAGAGTAATAACATAAATAATTATTTTTACTCCGGAAAGTATTGGAAATCATTTGCTATCTAAAAAAAATTACTTATTTTAATATATTCTTTCAGCTGAGATATATTCTCAAACATTTATTACGTAACTTCGATTTTACTCAGCAGAAAATTTTCTTTCCGTTTTCTATTGTATTGGTGTTTCGTTTTTTCAAACGAATTGGATTTCTGTAATTTAACTTGGTAATTAGGAACTGTGTGCTAAATTAATTCAAAAAGTTGCAGTCGAGAATTGCGTATTGTTATCTTTTAAGTAATGGTTATTAAATGTTTCGAAATACTTCATTTAAGCGAGCAGTAAGAAAAATAGCATATAATCTTTAATATATCATTAATTTAATGAATACGAATTATTTTTTTTATTGAAATATTATTTATAATATTTCTCACTAACTATTATTTATTGCGAATTAATTAAATTGGTTTCCAAGCTTTTACTAACGGATCAATATATAGATTTTTTTTCATTTTTCATATGGATTATATCATGGAAACTTCAATTATTTCGTGTGCATATATAATTATATATAAGATAAGGGATTCTATGGGAGGAAAAAAAATAAAAACTTATTTTACTGATCTACTTGTTAAAAATCCTTATGGTATTTAAAGATATCTAATTGTCCCCTTTCAAAAACTAAAAAAAAAAAAAATGTTATATTATGTAAAGATACCAAAATTGTGAAGTTTTTGCATGGAAACACGAGTATTAAAGCATGTGAATGCCCTCTATTGGTAATCTGTAAGACTCAACAGAAGAGGAATTACTGTTAGTCCCAAATTACGTATTGATTACACTGATCTCACTATAAAACCCAAAATCACTTTACTTTTAAGTTTTAAGCCAGTTTGAGACATACTACTTGATTGTTACGTTAAACTTTAATGAAAACTTGTTATTAAGCCGTCCTCTTGTACCAAGAACAAACAATGCAATTCTTTATTTTTTTTAAAAAAATTAAATACGTGTATACACAATGAAAGGCAACTATAACATCAGATCATTTAATGTGTCCACATATTTCAACAACTTTAAAAATAACTATTAATACCTCATATGCATCAAATAATTTTCGCTGCAAAGGTATAAAGATCAGAAAGTAGATTTTCCAATTAACGCTAAAATTCTGTGCGGAAACAATTAATGCATTTCATATTTTTACTAAGCAAATAAGTGCATCGGTATATCTTTAATAAACTCTAAATTAATTTCCCTAAAATTATTTACCACTCAGATAGCGCAAGATAGTAATCAATAATCTGATTGTAAAATTTACTAATTCGAAAGATAATAAGCTTAGTGGATGGTGAGTTATTGATTACAGAAAACCTACCGAACAACCCAACGAAATGGAGTATTTATTTACGCTTACCTTGAAAGCATTGTTTGTTGGTTGAAAAGTATAGAATTTCTAATTAAGCCTGGAAGGATCAAAAACCAATTCCATTATTATAATTTAAATTGGCAACGGCATCAGCATTTTAGTGGAATAATTAACAACATAATATCTGGATTCACCAATGGCAGTTTATCCAGTTGCGGTTTTAAAACAAGATTCGAACAAATATAAATATGTAGGTTTATCGTGTTTACATTTTGAATATGGTAAAGAAGATTAATATTCGAAATTTTTGATTGTTGATTTGTGGAAGTGACGTTCTGAAGAAAAGAAATTTCTAGAGCAGCAAATATAACTAGAATATTTTACTTTTAATGAAACAAAGAGGATAAATTATTGAGTTCGTACATTTGAAAGAATTCATAGATTTAAAATGTGTTAATATGCTAAATTATATGCCTCGCGATACAGAATAAAAAAAAATCTAAATTATTAATTAAATAAGTTCGTAAATTCCTTTTGGTGTACACCATATTGGATGTTTCAGAGGATGCATGAATAGTAGTGTCTAATTTATCAGGTCGTTCGCATTATATAAATATATATATATATCACTTTATACAATAATATACTGGAATAGAGTATCAGAGATTTTATTATTTTAAGTACTCTTATACCTGGATACACAGATACAAGACATCGAGCTTTAAATAAAGCTGAAAATTAGGGTACATTTTATTTTCACATTGGTATTGTTTCATACACGATTCTTTCTCTCATTAATATTTATATGCTCATTAGTATCTAAAAGCAGTAAACTCTATAAAACAAGTGATTTCTTAAATGTTTCATGATTTCGCCAATACGTTTGCGACTTTATATGGAGATATACCTCTAAAACTGAAATGCCATGATACATTTATTAACATGGAGGTATTTTCTCATCAATATTAATATTAGAATAGAAATAGAAATGCACTAATTTAAATAATCTTCAATTTAAATTTTTTAACATTGAAATATTATTCATAAATTGCTAAAATACTTTTTTCATCCTATGCAACTGATAGTTACTTATATTGCTATAGAAACTATATTATCTTCATAGAAATTTATACAACCAAAATGAAGTATCCATAAATCCAGGTTTGCGTTTTTGTTTCTGGACAAAATAACGTTGAGAAATTAAAATAGTTTTACTTAAAAATAATTGTACAAATACAAAGACAGTATTAGTATAAATATTTATTAATATTGATTATATTTTGGAAGATGAATCCTAGAAACATCTTCAAATAAAATTTTTGGCATACATAAAACTTTGTGCATCAAGAAGTAAGAAAGGGATTTTTAGGAAACTTGGAATGAACATAAGTGTCAGACAGATATGTAAATAATTAGTATTGCAGCATAACTGCGCATTGCGTAATGTCATCAGAGGACTTTGGACTTCATTCTACTTGGGTCATAAAACAGATAACCAAAGCTTATTTGTGGGTATTTAATCTGTTGCAAATGGACATTTTTTAACTAGAGATGTCATTACGCCGCCGTCATAGACAATATGAGCAGCTATCAGAGTTCGAGTGGATAATATCATATTGATGATGGAAACCGGGTGGTCAGTTCGTTGAGTAGCGCGCCACCTAGGCCATGTTGACTTTACTGTGGAGAGGTATAGGGACTAGTGGACATGAGATCGGTCTGTTACATGGAGACCAGGCTCAGAACGCCCTGGACAGACCAATAGTCGAGCAGACCGTCACATCATACGACACGCACGCAAAGTGACAACAGTCTCATTGTTCATCCTCCATAAGCCGGCGACCTTCATTACGAGCCTTTGTGTCATTCCGTATCATTGCAAGGCGCATGGCTGAAGGACCGTTGTGATAGTGGCACTCATTACACGTACTGCCATTGACACCCACTCACCGTCACATCCTTCTGGTGAAGTGTCGTGTTCGAAGGTATTGGACTGCAACCAAAATGGAATTAGATCGTCTTTAGCAACGAATCCAAATTCAATTTTGTAGTGATGACGATTGTGTCCGTGTGTGGAGGCCCTGTGACGACAGTAAGAATCCTTTCGACATTTTGTACCTGGCTTTGTAAGCACAATTATCACCTATATTAATTCTAATTAAATTGTAGCATTTGAAATATTTTGGAGCAGTCACCGTTTCGCTTAGAATATTAACATTAACTTCATCACTGGATAAGTATAAAACTTTTCTTTCACTTCTAGGATAAATTTCAAGTATGAAAGGATATCTAATGTCAATTTGTCGTGAAATATATAATGAAATTTTCCGAATCTTAAGTGCTTTTTGATTGTCACAGTATTGGATGGCAGGATGTTTAGATTCGAAACTTCATTCTTTTACGAAGCGACATAAATGAACAGCTTCTTCTGAGCTTTCTGAAAGATCGATGTTATTCTCATTCTATGCTAGATAATGTTACAACTTCTTTTATTCGGTGATTTAAAATCATGGAGGTTTCAGCAGTTTGAACAAATAATCCGTGTAGATTATTTGTAGGTTAAATCGAGTTTAGTGGGCTTAAGCATATCTTACGAGAGCATAAGATGCCATATAATATTTTGTAGTGCTTTTTAAAGAACTAATTACACACTTTACAACCAACCTTACCTTTCAGCAACATGAACACTATTAGCGATGGATCTCGTAGATTTGATGCTCAAGGAAGAGACACCAGACATCATTTACTCCAGTCTTCTACACTAAACCTATAGAAGAACCTAGAGCTTTGACGGATTTAGCTAGCATGATCTCCGCTATACTGCGAGCGCTTAATGACACCAGGACAAAAACCGGTCTCAACGTAAACTCTGCCAGCTGTGAGTTCGTGATCATGAGTACTAAACTACTGATTTCGAACATCTGATAAGAATAGTCTTTGAATATGTTATCAATTTTTCATTTTACTGATATTTTATTCAAAAGAGAACACGTTTTAATCCAAAAGTTCTGACGTACTTGATGCTTGACAATCTGTTGAAAAATAGTGTTTCTTTGGGTTTTACGTATTCATTCGTTATTGCATTGTGATTTCACTCGTAACAATTTTTTTTTGGTCAAATAAAAAATTTAAAAGGAAATGCATTTTATGACAAATTTTAGGGAAATCTTCCAGATAAAGCAAGAATATTTTCTTAAATTACTGGTTATGTCTTTTCTTTAACGTTTAAAAGAACATTTCATTGATATAATATAATCATTCTATACTAAAAATGGGAGAGTAACTTCAATCGTAAAAATCCCATAAATGTTTGGAGCTATTAAGAATTATTTTCCTTATTCAGAAAATATCAATTTAAGTTTCAATTTCATATATTAAGAGCAAAACAAAACATTAACCATTGTATTATACAGATTTCAATAATAATAATCAAAACGGAATAAAAATTAAGTATAAAATATGTAGCTATTTAAAAAACACGATTAAATTTGTTAAGACTGGAGAATCGCTTAACTTTTGAATTCATTCTTTGGAAAGGGTAAAGTTATATGGAAAATAATATATTATTGAAAGACAATTACAAATCACAATTGTCACTTAGCAAATAAAAATATCTCAAAATCTTTTTCAGAGCCCTTAAAATTTTAGTTTTGTAAATGATACATAAATAAAGATATCAGTATGAAGATTTTCAAAATAAAACTCTAGTTTAAAGATAAACTTCTACGTATAGTATTGCATCTATTTAAAAAATTTCTAAATAGTGTAATTGAATATATTAACGCATGATTTATCAAACAGCACTATTTGTTTGGTTAATGGCATTAAATATCTGATTATTTATCTAACATTATGTTCTTAATGTAAAATTTTAATTCGCAATTACCTTCTAATATGAGGAAAGAAATTAATACATACCTCAATTTCTATTAAAACTATTTATTTTCGTGTAATAATAAAGTTTTCAGAAACCAGTAATATAAATTAAAATATATTCTACAATTTTAAATCTTCTAGTTTTGCAAGAAAAAAATCATTTTGAAAACATGTTCTAAAAGAGGTATTTTAAAACTCTGTATGAATGATCAAGAATTGAAAGAAATATATATCTCTCCAACGTTGCCTAATTTTTCAATAGGGCTAGAAAAATTAATCTATTTTGACCTTACCCTAGAATTAAGAATTAAGAGTATTTGTATTTCATTAATTTGAATTAAACATACACCGTAATGGAAAAATGTTGAAAATAGTTTTTATTTAGAAGACAAAATTAACACACAATAGTCTTGCATGCTAGGAAAAAGTCCATTTGTAAACATTTAAAAGAAACATATATGTATATTTTTATCACTTTTCAGTACTGAAATCCACAAACGTTTGTAAATCAAACAAATGATTCATAAAAGACACCATATCATTCCTTTCCTCATCATATTAATCAAAAGTCAGAATATATTCTTTCAAATCTCCAAGATGAAAGCGTAAAACGAGCTATTTTATAACATATCCACTTCTTTCTCTCTCTTTGATACTGCTACTCCCTTTACATATATGGTCCCTTCGCAAATGATAAAAGACGTCTTTGAATTCAATAAAATATTCATGATGTGAGACGGATCTATTCGTAGTATTTCTTTTCCATTTTGAGTCTTCTTTCTCTTTTATTTTCTTCCAAAAAGATCCATTTTCAGCCCTTTTCATTTTACGATTTTAAAGAAGAAACAGTTTCCCCTTTTTCTCAAATTTTTAGATAAAATTAGCTTCTATAAATCAGATTAAAACTTTTTTTGAATAATATGATAAGCATACTTATTTTACTTAAATTATTATAACCGTGTATAAATTGTTCAGTAAAATTCTCAGAGGGAATTAAATTTTGATATAAAAATAGTAACATTTAATGACGAAGTTCTTCATAGTGTTTTAGGATTAATGGGTGGTACAAGGAATGTTAGAAACAATAAAATTACGGATCAAATCATGAGTTATCATTTTAAAAAAAATCAAAAAGTTATGCATTTAAAGATTTTGGTTAAAGAAATTTTATAATGTATGAAAATAAAGTTCATCACAGAAAAAGTGAATTTATTCCTCAACTTTTCAAAAAAGACTTGAAAATCGTATGAACGTGCAAAACGAAGCAATAACATTTTAAAATATTTATATTTCATAAGACATTTGTATAAGAAAATTTAAATGAAACTTTTTTCTGCACGTCTATATTTTAAAAAAATTCATAATTAAACAAATATGTACTACTCCGTTTAAGAGCCAGCAGGATATTTATATATGTTTTCTTTAGTATATGTTTTCTAAATTTTTCCCTTATTGTGATATTCGATTATTTACAAACTATATATGTATGTGTGTATATATAT
>BMAW01011354.1:661136-674315 GCA_019974015.1 Nephila pilipes
AAGACACATGTTTTCTGGTTTACTACGAGCGCCATCTCTGGGTTAGTCTTGTGAGTTTTTGATCGATGTGTTATATATATATTTTATATATATATATATATATATATATATATATGTACATATTTTAAATTTATTTCTGTATATTATCAACTGCATGAATGACTGGATGATCTGGAGTAATGTAATTCCAGTTAAAAAAATTTGTAACGAAATGACTAATAATGAGATGTACTCGTGTGAAGATTTTCAACCTCGTGTATAAATGTATTTGTATGAATTAATAAAATATTACTAAATGCACATATAAGAGATTATGTCACATTTTCTTTCCTCTTGAGTTATAAAAATTGTCGAAAAGGCATTAGTTTTAGACACACGAAACACAATAAATATTACTTTATTTTATTTTCGCTTTTTTAATGATACGTTGTGACTACTGATCATCAAGCAGCGGTTGCAATTTCTGTGCGTTTCTGAGAATGTATTAGCTTTTAAATTTCATTCGCTAAAGATATCCTCGTAGGAATAATTGACCACCTAAGATTTCACTAGAGCTTAGACAGGAGAAAAGACACAGAAACCCTTTCAGTGATGTTTTTCGATTCAAGTTAAATATCGGATGACCCTTGGCGATTGGTGACTTTTGAGTAATGTAAATGTGTTTATTTAGGTTATTATAACCCTAAATTTAGGTTTTACTATTGGAATGTCTTCAAAATGTCACTAATTATGTAGAGATATTTTTGTGATCTTTCTTTTAAGTCGCAAACTGACCGTCTGAATCACCAAGGGCCACCCAAGGCTGGACATTAACCGATTTTTCTTCTTCATTACGATTTAATGATTCCTCTTTGAAAGGGAAGGATCGCCATGTTTTAGATGCTTGTGACAAAGTACTTACCATTTACGAAACACGCATATATCAACCACTCTCCCTTTGATTCATTTAAATGCTGCACGTGCAACTCAAACAGAACTCCGTGATAGTGACGGTTCATCCTTTCTCCTTAAGGAATGTGAACCTTCATTTAATATGAACTATCGGAATGTCTGAAAACTGATCTTAAGTAAATATTACATAAATTTAAACAAGTCTCCATAGTTAGCTAATTTTATTACCTTCATTACCATGTTTTATAATCTATTTATATATTTACAAGGCTATTCTTTCCTAACTCAAAATCATCTTGGCCCAACTAACCCCCCTCGTAAATTAAATATTTTAGATAATGGAATGGATATCTAAAACATATATGTAATTTTGTATAAATTTTCAAACCCAGTTTCTCCGAATGAGAAGAATTTAGTCCGGGATAAATTTGTTTTGCTAAAGCCTTGTAGCATGATAGTGGTTGAAAACACAGACCAGATATCGCTACCGAGTTGTTACAAGTTTATTATAAAATTAAAGTAATCGTTTGGCTCGCTGACTTTTTACTGTACTTAGAAACATTTAATATCTGCAATGGTTGCTCAGAAAACAAAAATGCTTACTTTGTAAAAAATGCAAAAGAAATACATTTTGAAAAATCCACAAATTCATTTACTTACACCAAACGGTAATTTTCGACTTAGCCACTTTCCTTGATAATAAGCTTTGTTAGATGAGAGATGAAGTTTCTTATAATTTTGTCAATACAATTCTCTTCCCGTATATTTATCCCATTGCTTGATAGCACTCTGAACATCATATTCTGTCGAAAGATTTCGCCAAAAGATTAAAATTTGAAGGAATGAATGTTTGAAATAAGTTGATGTGAAAGGTGTGGTTTATGATAGTTTTACCGAATGAGTGTAATCGTTTTGTGGGTTTGACTATGTAAGAACATGCAGTTTTAAGCAAAACACATTCTCTACGAGGTGTGACTATTAAACAACGAGACTGACACTTTAAAAATTTTATTTTGAAGTCATATTTATTTACATAAAATCAACTTTAATATACATCCCCCCCTCTATTCCTACAATGTTCAATGCGAATCTTCTATTGCTGGAAGCAGTCCTAGAGGTATCTAATACCTACCTCAGGACTCATGATGCTTTCTCTTTCACAACTTCAGCGCATTTAAATATTGTTCATTTTAATGTAGATTTCACCTTAGGAAACGTATAGAAGTCGCATGACTCATGATCCAGTGAATAAGGTAGATGTTCTAACATTGCGATGCTCTACTTGGCTAGACACCACTTGACCAACAACGCATTATCTTGGTGAAAACATTTACCATTCGGATTCTTTGTTAATCGTTACAGTCTTAGCAATCGCAAGATTACTTGATTGATGGTCAGATCCAACCAGATTATCAAATATTTTCGATATTATCATCCATTTTTGACGTTAAAGGGCGCCCCAGGTATATTCATTTTGACAGTCTCCTCGGCCTTTACTAAAACGCTTATACGGCTCAAAAAACATGTATGCTATAAATATTCTCTTATATATATACTTCTTTCAATAAATTATAAACTTCAGCACAGCTTTTTCCGAATCTCATGAGAAATGTCACAACCATTCGTTACGCCCGCAGTATTTTTCTAATGATACAAAAATATTTGCAATACGGCTACGAATATACGGATTTGTTTACAGAAGCGAGATACACTGCAACTGAAAAAGAAGGCTTCATGCTGAACAGTTGTCCGTCGCTGGTGTTTCTACTGCCACAGCGTCAGTTTCACAATTCAATAGCCAAACCTTGTATTCTTTAACATTCCCTTCTTTTTTTCCTGTATCACTCTCAGAAATATGTTCATGGTTTCTCAGTAACCCGTGAGGTCAGTTACTTCCGCTAAGGCAATTATTTAATGCGGCAACTCTTTATACGATGCCAAAAGTCAAAGGTCATCATTTTCTGTGCAAAAATTTCAAACCGGTGGTTTTGAAACTTTTCTACTAGCTGTAAATTAATGAATCATTTGTACATTTTATGAAATATTTCTCACTAATAATTTTTTTTTGGTTCAAAGTCTAGAAATTCGTTTATCAGACTTTACTACGCATTTCAGACAGTTTGCATTACGAAAACAAGATAACGCGCTGCTCATTTGCGGGTGGTGGGATTCGGAATCAAAACATTCAGCTCAATGCAGCACTTAAGCCTTTTCAACCGAATAAGGGAAGCGAGAAGACATTATATCAAAAAATTCGATAGTGAACAAAGGCCCAGCACTCTTATTTCCTGGACACATCAGAACCCGAAAATAAAATGAAGAACATCATACATCATTTATTTAAATGTGCAAAATATTGAAGTATTAAGACTTTGCGAAAAAATGGGAAAATCTTCTTGCATGAAACAAAGATTTCAAACATTCAAAAGCAAAATTCGCTATCATACAAAATAATACAAAAATAACTATTAGAAGAAAAATATTCATGAGAGGAACACCATCTCAAATTGAAAAAATATGCATATTTTTTTTTTCATTTTATTCCTTGAGGTAGAAATATCATTAATAACCTTTTCCGAACATAATAACATATTTCATTACTTTCCTTGCTACTTTGTAGAGTTCATGCATATCAAGTTTCTATATAATTTTTTGCCATCGCATGCGAAAACCTTTTATTCAATTTTATAAGAATAGTTTATCTTTGTACAGTGAAACCTAACTGCATAAAACAAAAAAGAATAACATTATACATTATTTAATGAATTTTTCCCTTTTCGAGTGGACCTTGCGTGTAACTTTATTTATATGTAAATATAACTCTCTTGATATATTTATTTTTGTACTTTTTCTAACTCATGTAAGAGTATTAAATTTGATAGGATATTAAGAAAAATATAACTCTCTAGAAGTGAAACACAATACAAACCAACACTGTAATTTCTTATTATATATAATGTAGTACTTTTCACAGTTTATTGAAAGAATCATATACTTACATATTTCGACTTTAAATACTGTAGAATAATATATTACAAATGCAGGATTTGAATTAACTGTCCATTGAAAATTTAAAATTATTTATTCATTTTATCTTAGAGAGAGGCAACAAGTATCCATGAGGCAAAAGACACATCTCTGCCACTCAGTTAAATCAGAAAATCTTAGAACAGAGCAGAATACAGAGAGTTTAACCTTGCAATTGATTTTATATTAGAGATTTACCGAGCACGTGGGTAATTCCTGTGGTGTAGCATGATGGGGTACCAGTAAGGTTCCATGACGTTTATGAATCTATGAAGGATTATTTCTGATAGACATAAAGTTGCATGAAAGCTGATGATTTTATGAACGTATAATCTAATAAATAAAATGATAATTTGGAATTAGATCGGAAAATAGGAATGAACTCTTTACTTTTGACACAGAGAATGGGAAAACTTAGGAAATTAAATTAGATTTATCTCGTATCATTATATATATGTGTGTGTGTGTGTGTATATATGTGTATATATATATGTGTGTGTATATATATATGTATATATATATATATATATATATATATATGTGTGTGTGTGTGTGTGTATGTATATTATATATATATGTGTGTGTGTGTGTACGTATATATATTACATTTTATTTTTTTGAATTGTTTACAATATCTTAGATGTTTTTATATGTACTTAGTTATTTGCGGTTCAATTCAGTTTCTTTAATATTTCTACTATTTTCTTTTCTTTTCTTTCTATGGTTGTTTTTCTGAATTTTGCTGCTATTTAGATTGTTACTATATTATTACTAGATAGTATTAAAATCTAATTCAATGATGTGCGATGGTTCGATCAGTAATAACATTATAACCCCTCATTATACTGCACGTTATAATTACATTATTTTCATTGTTCTCAATTTTTGCTTTTCTTTTACAAGACTTTTTCATATATTTTTTCAGTTATTTCAAAGATTTCTATTTTCGTTTTTACTTTTTAATTTTAGTTCGTTTAATAAGTTATAATTTTTTTTATATTAGTTATATGAACTTAACTTTTTATTTTATTAAATATTGCTTTATTTATATAGTTTCTTATGTATTTATGCCGTGAATTTATGATTGACTTCATCAATATGCTTGTAATGCGATATTTTGTGATTTATAATATGATTTTCATACACACACACACACACACACATATATATATATAATTTGCAAATGATATTGAAACTGAAATGATGAAATCGTTTTGCATTTCAACACTAATTCATGTTTCGGTTCCTTGGCATATTTGTTAAATTAGGATACAGTAATTACGGTAATTACGCAGTTCTTTATTTCACATTTTGTTGCTCATATTCATTAAGAAGAAGCAATCGTTTGCATAGAAGCAGCACATATCATAAGGCAAGAAACAGGGAGATCAATGGCTGAGCGAATTTTAATACCGCGAGACGGGGAATCCCTAGAATTTTGATGAAGTTATCAAAATATAGGTAAAAGCTGCATTTAAAAAGAACGTGGAAATTAGTTGTTAAATTTGAGTGAAGAATGTTTGTTTCTTGTGAGTGTTAAATTAGAGTTTATTGACAAAATGAAATCAAGTTAAATTGAAGAAAAGAAAAAAAAATGCTGAGCATTATATATATATATATATATATATATATATATATATATATATATATATATATATATATATATATATATAAATATTTACATACATATACATATACATTTGGAAATACTTATATTTTTTAACTTTGTGTGCTTATAGAACATGTTACGTTTCACAAAATGCGAAGTCGTATACAGTATTTTAAAGATATTTTAATGCTGAATCCATCACAAAAAAAAATTTAAAATAATTGTTATACAAAAAAGTTAAGCTGCAATAATTATTGATATACATTAGATACTGATGATTTAAGTGAGTTACCAGTACTTAATAGAGTAGCCTTCATATTTTATTACAGCTTCAAATCGATGTTTCATTTAGCTGACTCTAGTTTTAAGCTCTTCCTTTGTTATTACATAATGTCAGATAAAAGCTATAGCTTCAATTATCTCACTTTTATTTGAAGGGTACCTCATTCGAACAAGAGTTTTCAAAGCGTGCCATAAGTTGTCGATAATATTGAAGTTAGGACTGTCTCCTGGCCAAGACAACAATTCAATGTTCTATGTATGAAATCACTTTTGATAATTTAGCTGTGTCGGAGGGAGAAGAATCCTACTGGAAAATATATGAAACATTGTTGGAAAAGAGATTCCTGATGGAAGTTAGAGGTTTTGGTATCAGAATAATGTCAACGTATTTTATGACATTCAGCATCCCATTGATGACAGTTGCCCGAATGCAGTCTGATGTATCTCTTCTTTGTTTTACATATTTTCACCCATCACTATCGAATAACCATATCTTAGTTTCATCGTTCGTATAACTGGTGATCATTGATCATGTAATCAATTAACGTGTTCTCTTTCACACTGTAGTATTTGTATGCGCTGCTAGAAATTAAGATACGACTTTTTTCGTGGAATTCTACCTCTTAGTACTACATCTATTAATATTCTCCTCATTATTCTTAAGCTTACAAGAATTCAAGCATCATTCAAATAACTTTTGATAGACGTTAATGATATTCTTCTATCTTGGACACATGGTCTTTTTATTCTTCTGTCATCAACATATTTGGTGCACTTTTTTCGGTCTTTTCCTGCTATGTCTTTTTATATAATTGGTATTTTGATATCGTAAATTAAACTTTCGAGCTCCTGAGACAGTCATTGAACCCCACACCTGTCTTGCAATTTCAGCATAGGAAAAGCCAGTTTCTTGTAACACAATAATCTTACATCTCTTTCTAGGTTTCCAATCTACTATTTTATTTTATGTCATTGTTTCGTGACAAAATATTAAAAAAAATTACAATTCCTACTTGTAATTTGATTACATTAAAAACAGTCAGAACAGTCTTCCTTTTACGGAACAAAGCACAATACTGATTGGATCCAACTGAAAATATGAATTCAGTTTCTGCTAGCAATTACTAACCTTTGATTGGATCTCAGAACAAGAACAGTAATTGGCCAGAAAAGTTAGACATAACGAATCACTTCATAACTGTGTTTGATTTTTAGATCAAAGTACGTATAACATTTATTGTATTAAAATATTTGAAATTCGTTTTCTTTAGTTCAATATTAAATTTTCTTTAAAATAATGCGTAAGATTTTGTATTTTCTGAAACGTTCTATAAGCTTGCAAAGCTTAAAAAAATTCAATAGGTGACTGCAATTATATATATATATATATATATATATATATATATATATATATATAACACATGGATCAATAAGTTCCGAGACTAACCCATAGATGGCGCTCGTAGTAAACCAGTAACGAGGTAATTCTAGAGTACTAATCTTTGCTTGAAACGTGTCAAAATTTTAAGTCGATCGGACCAGAAACAGCTGAGTTATCGAGGTTGGAGTAAAGTCATTTTGTAGTTTGTTTAAAAAATGGAAAAAACCGAGTTTCGTGTTCTGATAAAACATTGTTTTTTAATGGGTAAAAACACCGTGCAAGCAAAACAATGGATTGAAAAATGCTACCCGGACTCTTGTCCATCAAAAGCAACGATTTGTCGGTGGTTTGCCGAGTTTAAACGTGGTCGTACCGACACAAATGACGCGGAACGCTCGGGTAGACCTGTGGAAGTCGTTACACCAGAAAATGTGAGTGAAGTGACAAAAATTATAATGAAAGATTGTAAAGTGAAGCTCCGTGAGATTGCTGAGATGACACAGATATCATATGGAAGTGTATTTACTATCCTTCATGAAAAATTGAGCATGAAAAAGGTTTTTCCAAGTGGGTGCCACGATTGCTTTCGATGGAACAAAAACAGCAACGAGTCGATGATTCAGAAAGCTGTTTATCGCTATTTACTCGCAACAAAAAATATTTCTTGCGAAAAAAAAAAAAGAAAAAAAAAAAAAAAAAAAAATGGAAAACCTTTGGAACGATTGTATCACCCTAAAAGGTGATTAACAAAAGGTGTTATGTTGATGAATAAAAAAAATATTTGCAAAGAAAATGTTGTTTTCAATGTTAATCTCGGGACGTATTGATCCATGTGTTAATTTACGCATTTCGCGATTTTACACTCTTATTCACTCTGTAAATGACACTTGAAGCTTAACAGCATAATTATTTTAAACTTACTGTATTGAAAATTAAAGTAAATGTTTGATTAATTTATGAGGGATATAAAGCAGAAAAAATTTAGCAGTAAATTAGAATTTTAGAATTTTAAACAATTATTTTCTGTAAAGAAAACAATGTTATCAGTCAAACACTGCATAGATAACTTCAACTTGAAAGCTAAATATGCTCATCAAATAGCCTATTATTGATATCGTAAAGATTAATCTAGACTATAAAGTTTACTTTCCCGGTACAGATTCAATAAATCCGTCATTTTCTCGTTGAAATTATAGAAAATCGAATTATATTAATATGAACCACAAAGGGCATAATTAAAAACTTATTTCAATTTCCTGATTCGAGGCTACAATAACAGCAGATGAGTGGATAGTATTTAACGGCCTAACTTATCTGATTACAAACATTCTTTCAATAGTTTGCGGTCTGGAAGTAATGATTCGATAAAATATTAGTTTATAGATTTGTTGTAAGCTCTTCGTGAGGCGAAGTAATTTAACACAGAAAATTATCGATTTCAAAGGCAATTTAAATGAAGGTGTGATTCTCAGGAAGAAAAGCTAACTCATACAATTTTTAAGCATAACATGCAAACATTGGTTATTGAACTTAAAAATGGTTTTGGAATATGTAAATTAGAAAAAGAATATGTATTGATCACAACAGTTTATTCATTCTTTTTAAGATATCTTACAATATAGGAAATCAATTTTGAAAAATTGTGAGGTTTTTTTTCTTATATAAATCGATCAAAGTTTCAAATTGGATATTCTTCGCGTGCGTATCTCGTATTTATGTTTTTATTTTTATTTTCTCTTCAAAACAGACATTACAATTTAGCTATAAAAATATATTCCGATGATACGAATCCCATAAAACTTTACCAATAATTCACTAAATTTAATTTTAATTTCTGCATGAAAAATAAAGTAAAATAGATAACTTATATATATGCTAATTATTCGACATATTTTTTTTCATTTGCTGGAGGAAAGCATTTATCAATTTCAATATATATTTGTAACGAGTATCCCGATATGTTATTTAATTGTTTCTAATCCTAACCGCGCAAAAAAAAAATTACTATATTTTTTACTAAACGTTATAGTAATAGCAACTGAATATACACTTACTTTAAATTACAGCAGAAACGTGTCATTTAGTTTCAAACTCTATATGATTGAGTCTTTTCGAGAAAATGTCATTTGCTTGAATAGGCTCAAATTACACTATTCATTAACATGAGTAAAATCTGAAATGTTATGATATTTGAAACAAAATGTTCTAGATATTTTAAGCGAAATTTTTTTAAGGGGATTTGATGATCTGATTGTACAAGAAGTGCACTATTGGTGAAATGGAGGAATAGTTGTTTGAATTATGTACTCTTAGGTTCATATCCATTTAACATAAACAATAAATAATATATTAATTACTATAAACGCGTCATTAAATTTCGAGCTCACCTTTAAATTGTACAAATCTTCAAAAAACAGTTGCATCCATTAGAAAGCTATGCACGTTAATGATAATTTTAGAAGAGGTTTCGTTTCTATTAAATATGCAAATGATTAATGCGTCAGTCGCGTCGGCACTAGTGATATCAACAATCCCATTGTTTAATGAGAAATTAAAGACTCTCCAAAAGGTTGTTCCAACATTCGTAATTTGCATTACGGCTAATGTGTTTAGGTTTAAGATATAGCTTTGAATACCTTTGAGAAGAAAACAACAGTCATTGAAGAGTTGGACACTTTTTAGAATGTCGTTTGTAGGATCTTATGAATGTGGGTGATTATTCCGAATTGTGCGTCGTCTAGTAGATGTAACTGTTTCACACTGTTAATCGAATTAGAAAAAGAAAATTATAGTTCATAATAAGTAAGCTCATGTAGAGAGACATTCATATAAGTAGAAAAGATCGGAGTACTATACGCAACGTGCGAAGCACACCAACTACCTTAATTCTGGACATTTTGAGTACATTTACGTCTTCCCTGTATCATTTTCCCAGTGCTTTCCAGAACCATCATGTGTCTGTATCAGCTGAATACTTTTTTATTGATTTCATGAAGACAATTTCGGAGGTTATGCCTAGCATCACAACAGCTTATAAGTTACTGATAAGGCACGACAGAGACTAGCCTGGTGTCATTCGGAACAGCAACAGTTTACTTTTAGTGACAGGTATCGCTTTTGCTTTATTTAGTATATTTAACTTACCCTTGTCAACTCAATGATGGACGATTTGCTGCACTTGTTTCACATCCGGAAAACAGAGAGTAATGTTATGGGACATGATTTCGTTCGATGCTCGATCACTTTTGGTCTTAACTTTGACGTTCAGGAGAAATGTTTGTGACATCCTTCCAACAATGGTCCTTCTATTTGTATACGCCAAGCCTATTCCTCTGTTTCAGCAAGATAATACTCGTGTTCATACCGCTGTAATCTCACGACCTTATCTCCTAACCATAACCATACATTCTGTCTCTTGGCTAGCAGTTTGGCTAGACTTGTCATCTGTAAGAAATATCTGGGATGCTGAAGGCCGTCAATTAAGACTCACAGTTACCAGAAAATTAGCAAGATCTACAAGCCCACGTTCTATCTACGTAGAATAAGTTGAGTCTGGAGTGTAGTAGTATATACACATTTAGTCCACAGTTGTGTAATGATGCAGAAACCAGTCAGGAATGTATGTAACCAAAATAGTCTTAGATTCGTTCACACGATTGGGTTATTTTCCCATGACAGCAAATGTGGCACCTTCTTTGCCGATAATTTTTTCATACCAAATTTTTCATGGAAAAAAATGAAAACGCTTTAACATGCAATATGCAAAAGACATCAAATAATTTACGCAGTTTAAATCAGTTATCATCCGAAATCGTATCTAATATTTTGTCAATCATTCCGTCAGTAGTCACTTCCACTTGATGTCCCGAGTGACGCTCATCTTTTGTGGATGTACGGTCATGCTTAAATTGCTTTACCCAATTGTAAACAATTACAAACACATAGTAGATATGTCTAATATTTGATCTCTTTCTGTGTTTATATATATACATATAGCCTTTTAAATATAAGTGTTTAATCACCACTCGAAACTCTTTTACTCTTTTTCTTGCATTTTTCTCAGTAAATACAGGTTTTTTTTGTTTCAATCGATAATAAAAACGAAACAAAGCGATGTACTTAACTGAGTATTAGACAGCTGCATAGTGAGTAATGATGTTTACTAAACACAAACTGTTGTCTATGCAGCAAATGTCATATTTTAGAATTTCTAGGACCTTATTGAAACGAACCTTATATTATTTTTTCAGGGAGAGATACTTTATTTTTCTGACTTTGGTTTCAAAACTAATTTCATCAATAGCAGGATTGTAATAATGCAGATAAGAATTCCAAAGTTACAGATTTTATAAAATATTTGTATAATGTTTCAAAAGTCCTCTAAAATAATAGTATTATTAGTAGAATTAACAGCATGGACTATTCAGTTTAAATTTGTTACGTGACATTATTTTTTCCCCCATGAAATTGGAAACAAATTATTAATATGATGTTCAGTCTGTAGTAAATCAGAGATTTGTAGTACAGCAAATGGCGTCATAACATTTAGTTCTTATTTTTAGTATGTTCAGTTGCTTATAAAGGAAAAGTTTACAAAACGTTTCTGACTACATAGTATTTTACTTCTTCCGTAAAAAGGGTTTCAATCAAGTTTCAAAGTGAAAAATTTAGATATTTGTCAGAAAGACAATTTACAAACCATGAAATACTTAAAAAAGATATTGATTCTTCAATTTACATTAAATGAATAAATACTTCGGTAAATACTTGAAAATTATATTATTTTGCATTATCAAATGTATAGTATCTTAAATATAGTAAATACTTTTTCATCCGACAAACAATGATTCGGCACGTTCCATAAATCAGCTCCAATAGAGCCGTTCACTTTGAACTTTTTCATATTGATTCAGGCGTTTAATAGCCATGACTAAGATGTCACTACAAAGCGTTGATCATATTTTTGCCCAGTGATTAATGTAAATATCAATTTTCATTCATGCTATAATTATTGTTTTCTGGTGAGTAGCGTAGAATGTTTTCAAAATATTATAAAATGTTCGCAAGCTTAAAAAAGGTGATATTCAAGTATTATTCAAATTATTAATTATAAGCAGATGAAAGGACTAGCTTGTCACAAATTGGTTCACTTTCAATTATATTGTATTTATTTTTCTATTGTGCTGTCTTTTGCAACAGCAAAATATTTAATCAATCTAATTATTCCAGTTCGAATATAATTTCGTTGTTCAAGAGTGAGAAAATGCGCTGTAGAATAAATAAATTGTATTCATAGATTCAGAATGTGCGCTGACACATTATTCACAAATTTTAATCGCTTAAAATGTTTATCAAGAATAATTTATATTGACTCTCAATAATCCAAAAAAAAAATCGTAAATCTGGTTGTGGAACTGAACGTGCAGTAATCAATGAGCATCACTGTGATATTCTTTATACAAGATGAAAGATTTAGAGAGAGATACATGTATTTTACAATGTATATACAATCACTAGATAAAAAAACATTATATACAAATGTATCAATATAACTCTTTCAGACTAAAAGAATTGAAAGATTTATGTTCTTTGGTCCAAGAACAATGCATTTGCAACTTTTGCATATATAAAAATGTGAAAAATACATTAACAATGGGGATGTACTTCCTAATATAAAAGACATAAATAGATGTCATATAAGGATTATTTGTGTAATTAAAAAAATATTTTCATACATTTTATAATAATTTTAACAAATTAATTATTTTTGTACTGCTTATAGTTACAATGAAATAACAACAGTTATTTCTTCATATATAATCAGAAATAGTATAAAGATATTGAAAGTCCCATGTAAACATAGTATAAAAATAAGCGGAGGTTGTTTCTTACAGGTTGACTGTAGAAAAATATAATTAATGTTCAATTATTAATGTTAATGAATGATTATGCACACACAACACACACACACACACACACAGATACATAT
>BMAW01011354.1:684315-710653 GCA_019974015.1 Nephila pilipes
CTAGGCGGTGTCATATATATATATACAATAATGTCAATCTATAGTAGAATTGAATTTCTGGATTATATTATTATAGAACTCTTTATCTTTTAAACAGAACTCACAATAATCAAATTTAAGTCTATCAGAGCTGTTGTGAAACCTAGTAAATATGGAAAACAAAATAGAAATCAGTATTTCTTACTTCAACATAGAAAATTTTCAGTTTCAAGATACTTCCAAATATACTCAGAAATTTTAAAATTACTTAAAATATAGAGAAAGCTGAAATGTAACTTTATCTTATTTTGGTATTATTAGGATTATTTCTTAAATTGTAAGCAAAAAAAATGTTTAACATCAAAGATTTTCATCCTGATTACTATTATGGTGTCATATTTTCATTTTTTCTTATTTTGAAACCACTATAGAAAGATTTTTGTAGTGTTGAAATTTGATTTTTGTCATTAGGCAAGTAACTCATGAACTTTTAAAAAATTATGATGTGTAAAATTTTAGTTAGTTTAAAAATTAAAATTCCGTTATTTAGGATCATCATTTAACTAATTTTAGATTATAAACTGTCATTATTAAGAAAAAAAAAGTACACCGAGTATTACATAGACTTTCTGATTACATACAATAGTGTTTGTATTTGCACGGGTCTTATTCTTAGGATTAAATTTTCTTTCTGAAAGTTTTATGGAACCCAGTTTTTAATTTTGTGTTGTAGAATGTAATTAAGTGTTACTGAAGTCACTTCATATCAAAATGAATTTAAATGGCTTTGTAGAATCTTAAGAGACATTGATTAAAACTATTTTGCAGACTAATTCGAACTAAGATTTTTCGAACTAATTCTTAACCGAAATCTTACTTTTGGTAGGGTTTGTTATGAAATATGATGATACTGGAAAGAAAAATAGCGAATAATATAAGACTAAATAATACTAAAAATTCAGTTAAGTGGGTATAAATTTTTAAACTGATTGTCTCGATAGTTATCTGTAGTTTAATATTACTGGGTCACTAAAATGTTTCTAATTCTTACATGCTTGTTTTATTTTGCAGTTTATAAACATATAGTACTTCATTTATTCTACAGATATTTTACAAATAAAAAAAGTAATTACTTAAGCGTTTGAAAATTTAATCTTAAAATTCTAAATATGTGTGCTATGCCATTAAGAAAATTAACTGCATTTATGGTTTTCTAAAAATATGAAATTATATGACTCTGGTAGATTTCATCCAAATCGGCTTTATATATAGAACAGATATTTTGCACATTATTCTTCAGTATTCACAGGAAAAAAATTTCTATTAAACACAGTTACATTTCAATTAATGTACCGTGTGTGTATAAAAATAATTGGAAAAATTAATAACCAAAGTGTAAAAAAAAATATTATATTTATGTTTTTGAGCTAATAATTGCGTTTAACATGTAGAATATTATGTTTAAAAATATTTTACGAATTTTTAACATTGCAAATACAACAGATATTATGCCAGATGTACTTACATGTAAGAACATGACTTAAAAATATAAACACATGCACAGCTATTGTTTATTAATTATTTATCTATAACGATTTATGTTTGAATAAATGTGATTTTTTTTGTATAAGCGTACAGACAAATATGCTGATATCTCGAAGTTAAAATTTATTTGCTTCCCTTTTAATTGAAAAAAAGAGAAGAATTATTAAACCTCTTATAAAACAATGCTTTTATTTTATAAGAGGTTTTTTTCCTGTCGGAGTAATCTCTTTTAATTTAATGAAAATACATACTGGACTTGATAGGTCCTACACGTACTTAATTCAGTTTTCCCAGGGAAGCGCTATCGCAAGGAAGACAGGTAACGGTACAAGGAAAGAATTCAAATATTCTTCATTAGTGAATCAGTTACGTTTAATACATTTGTTTTGTACATAAATACTGTTATAGTATTAAACTTAATTTAAAGGGATATTTAAAGAAAACGAAAAAAATGTGATATATTTCTGAGGCTCTCTTTTTTTTTTCTTTCTTAAAGAAAAAGTAAAGCATTTTGAATTTTAGGAGATGTATAAAAAAGTAAATAAAAATATGTTTCTTATTTTACTAACAAAAATGTTGTAAGTAGTTGAATATGGTGTGTACGAAATTTTAATTTCAGAACATACAAAACAAAATTTAGAAAACAATTTAATCACTTCAAATAAGTGAAACGCTGAAAATTTAAAATTATGAATTTCCTTTCAACAAAATAGCATTAAATATTTCCCAGATATTTCGAAAGAATAACATTTTACTTTGTGTAGTAAAAGTATTTAAATGAGATAGTTAAATAATCAATATAGTCATTTAAATGTACTATTTTAATGGGTTGTACTAGTTAACTATCTACTTAAAAAAGCTTCATAACTGACAGAAAAGCAGAGTATAGACCTTGAAAAAATATATATGAATAGCTTTACAGAGTAGTTAACAAAATATTAAATTTCCTGGTAAAATAGCTGTAAAAAACTTTAAAAAGTCAGTGAAGAGAAGAGAACAAATGACGTTTGTAGATATATTTTCTTCTTTAACTATGATTTGAAATAACTTTTTTTGCGTATATTACTAATATAATATTTATAATTATCCATCATCCATTTAGCAAATGATTTCCAATATTTTTTATGGTGATAATTTGAGTCACGTCAAAGAGGAAAAATGTGATAGAAAAAAATGGAAGTTCGAAATAATTTGAATTGAGGGAATGTTACTTTTTACAAGTTATAAATCAATGTAAAATCTCATGTATTCTTAATAAATATATTTTGAAATAAATGCTTGTTTCATTTTTATCCTTGATGTTATAAAACAATGTCACTGTTGATAATTATTTTTCATCTTGGTTGAATAATTTTAGATGAAATAACTGTTTTTAGTACAGAGTAGATCTTTATAATTTTTTTTATTAAAATCTTATTTGTTTACACTCAAATATAAAAGTTATCACAAATTTCAGTTTAGTGTTATTATCAATTAATATAAAACAGGTACATAATTTAATGTGAAAAAAAACTATTTGAGGTACACAAAAATAAATCAATTAAGATAAAAATAATTAATGTCAGAAAATATTTTTCTTTTAATGGTTCAGAAACAGGATATAAGACAATGTGAAATAAGAAACGAAATAGGACTGATTTCAAAATTAAAAGTTAGAGGAGAAATAATTCATGAAACAAAACAGAAGAAAATAATCAATAATGCTTTGAGAAAAGTAAATGAATATATTCATTACATTTTCCCAATTTTAACACAAAACATTGCATATTTTTAAAAGTTCAGAAATTATTATTACATAAAAGGAAATAAATTTAAAAATGTTTTAAAATTTTTAAGCTAGTAATAAATTTCTATTCATTAGTATGTTAACTGTCAAAAAATGAGCATTTGAGGAATACATTTTATTTCCAATCATTTTAAACTTATTTGCTTCTTCTTAAAGAAAACATATAGTTTTATTAATTGAATTATGTTTAAAAAAGTTTAACATAAGTACTTGAATATATTTAGATTAAATAATGCTTTCGGTAGTTTGAAAATATTTGTCTTATAAAGTATTTTAGAGAATATTATCAGGGAAGTTAAACATTATTTCATCTTATTAGTGTACTGTATAATACGTTTAAAATACATTTAGTTACGAGTTTGAAATTTGACTTGTTATTTTGGTACTATCCACTAATCTGTCTCTAAAGCAATTTTTAGCTTAAGAAAGGAGAAATAATATTTCGAGTTCAATACATTTAAAAGTTTATTTCTATTTGAATAAATAATATGGTGTACTTAATGAGACTTTAAAATTTTTAATAAACATAAGACTCGTGCTTCTTTTTGATGTAAATATCCAAAGCCCTATGAAAATAAATAAATTTTTAATTGCTTAGGATACGTGGGGAAAAGATTGATTATTTCAAAATGAATTACCTTTCCTTCGCAAGGATTAGCCGGATAACTGAATAATTCGTTTGTTAATCACCTTAATCATTTGTTTCCATATTGTAGTTAGATATTGAGATAATTTTCTATCTTTCAGATTATTTTATTAATACACCCCCCCCCCTCATATTTTGTCGTATACTATAGAAAGGAGAAAAGAAAAGAAATCTGAATTTAATTATTTCTTTTTTTACGTATAGTTTACTTTCGTGATCAACATTTTTTTTTTCCTTTTCAATAATAGATAAATAAATAAATCAACACCTTCACAATATAATTGAAATGCTATTGCTTGTTATTAAACTGAGCCTTGGATATTGATAATAAGAATTTTTTTCTTAAAAAAAAGTATAACAATTATTGATTGATTGATTGCTGAACATTGTTACAGTTAGAGGCAACACAAGGTCTATTGGAGGTGGACCTCGTTATTTTGAATCGCATAAATGACGAGGATAACATTTGAGCTGGCACCTTTCTTTCCAAATTTCCACACTATATCAGAACGGGAAGACTTGGGCCCTCGGCGGATTTACCGTGAAATAATCCTAAAATTTTTAAATCACATTTTTTGTTTTTAGTTTATTAAAGTTTTGCTAACGATAAGTAAATTTGTTTGCATCTCTAAAACATTTTTATTTTTATTTTTTGTCTGTAATTTTATGCAATACAATTTTTACAGGAATTTCTCATTTTTTTAATCCAAATAATCATTCAAGTGTAGTGTTAGAAATTGCTTTTAAGAACTGAAATTTAATAAATGAGCAAAAATACTGAATGAGATGTTGGTCATAGAAAATATTGAACAATGCTTAGGTCTTATTTTCTTAAACTGTTATTTGATAAAAGTAGGAAATATTCAAAAATATTTTTAAGCTCTATTTTTTTTAACTCTGTTGCATTCATACTTGATCAATTATTTCTTTAAAGATAGAATTGATAATTTTAAGGATTTTATGAGGAATTCTGCAGAAAATTTTAATAATTTTGCTTGCAAAAACTTTATAATATTATGAATAATCTAAAATCAGTGATTAAAATATATGTATTTTCAAATGTCCTTATGCATTTGTCTTAAGAAAAAAATTATTTCTCCTTTTATTTAAGATTAAACTTAAATTATTTCAATGTCTTTGAATGTAAGTAAGAAAAACATTATTTTCGCTTGGGAAATTGAGAAAGTAATAATGGATTTCAAATTCACATTTATCTTTTCTTACTTCAATGTTTTCAGATAAATTGATAAAGAACCTTTTCTATAGCGCTACATCATAAAGTATTAAAAGTAAATGTAATCACATCTGATGCAACCATATTTGTGAAATACATTGCAATCAACGGTGTGATGAGAAACATAATGAAGGACCTTCGAACTTTCGGAATATTTCATTAAAATTTTTATTCTTCATTATTAATAGGAAATGTAATAAAAATTGATAAAAAATATTTATCCCGTTATTTTTCTTATATAAATATAATTTGTACGAAGAAAACAAGCACATAAATTCTTGTTTTCACAATTTAATAGGGTAAAAGTATGTACTGTAAACCATTTAAAGACACTAAAATAAAATACTCATGATGTTCATGAAAGAAAATAGTTGAGATAGTGAATAGTGTTTCCAGTTGTACCACACAAGACTGAATTACTGAACTACTAATAGGTATTCACTTTTATTTATTTATTTTTTTCATTTACTTATTTTTTAGAAAATAATTAATTTTTTTTTAATTTTTAGAAAATAATGCTCCACTAGAAGCGAACTTTACTACTGCCATGTTGAGTGGCAGCTGCCTCAAGCAAATATGCAGTAGCTACAAAACTTTAAAAATTTTACACATGTAATTCAAAATATCAATTTTTAACTACTAAGTATATTTTATTTTGTACTAAACATTTGATTTTTGCAATAAAAAAATTTGACAATTTGTGTACCCAAATCATCAAAATAACTTGACAGTTAAAGGGTTAAGGAGAAATAAATGTGTTCTGATACACAAGATTGATAACAATTATTTCGTAGGTATGTACTGATAAATCCATGAACTCTATAAATTAATTAAATCTTATTTAAATATATGTATTTACAAGATTTATATTCTTTTAGCAATGAAATAAAAAAATTATGATAGGAGGTGTAGATACTAAATAACTAGACTGACGCTGCTACAGAAAAAATACGTATGCTTAAAATGTCCACAATCAACAGCTGTTTAGGTTGAAGCCTTCTATTTCGAATGTAGTGCCTCTCGTTTCTGTAAGGAAAACCATATTTCCGTAGCCTTCTATGCAGAGTTAATTTTTGGCTTCGCCGGAAAAAGGATAAGTGTAATAATGGAACAATAATTAGTTGCGAAATTTCTC
The DNA here is from genome assembly GCA_019974015.1 of Nephila pilipes. NCBI lineage: Eukaryota > Metazoa > Arthropoda > Arachnida > Araneae > Nephilidae > Nephila > Nephila pilipes. The sequence goes on from BMAW01011354.1 coordinate 690,641, forward strand.
AGGAAACTTGGGGAAACTGCTAATGAAACTTAACATTATTGAAAAAAAAAGTGTGTGATAATGAAAAGGTATCACGTGCACCTGTTTTTGAGTGGCTTAGGCATTTTCAATATGGCAGAGAATATGTTGAAGACAACTCATGCCCAGGTCGCCCTTCCACGTGAAGCCCAAATGACAATATAGAAAAAGTCGGTCATCGATTAAGTGTTCGAGCAATTGATAAGACTGTAAGAATTGACAAGTAATCCATTATCAAAACTGTTTTTATCCAAATTATTCTTAAATTCTTTTCTTTCAAAATGTATTGGCCAAAAGGATGCTTTAAAACCTCACATTTCTACTACAAGAAGCTAGCAAAAATGTTTGTACTGATACTTTAAGTCCTGTTTAAAATGACCCGAACTTATTGGAATGGATAATAGCGTGTGACTAATCTTCGTAATTTACTTTAGATCCTGAAACCATGCGCTATTCCATGCACTGGAAGATCCCATCATCACCAACAGCCAAAAAAGTACGAATGAGCAAATAAAAGTTTAAAGCAAAAATTACTATTTTGTTTCTATATTCAAGCGTTTGTGTACTTTCTCTGGGTTTCTGAAGATTCCACTATTAATCCGCATTACTACCTTCACGTTCTTGCTGAACTCCGCAAAAGAATATTGAAAGACACGATCCAAATTGTGGAAGCGTCAATCCTCATAGTCCATCCACAGGTTTATAGAAAGTACAGCTCCCCAATGTTAGATGACCCACCTTATACACCGGATCTTTATCTATGGGATATCTATCCGTTTCCTAAGGTGAAATCTGTATTAAAAGGAACAACCTTTGTGTCCATTGAAGTTATGAAAGAAAAAACGGCATACGTTTTAAAGATGCTTGTAGAAGATTTCTCGTACCTATTTCAAATTATGGAAGATTCGCTTTGAGCGTTTTAGGAACAAATGATAATGTATTTTGAAGGTAATATTAAGTAAGTATTTATGAAATCATAATCAAATGTTTTACTGCTTTGGTCTCGTTATTTAAAAACCACATTTTGTAAAGCATTAAAATATTTATAAAATAAGATAAATCAAAAAGAAAAGAGAGCTTTTTGATTGCATTTAGAAGTCCCCAGGCAAAAAAATTAACATTATTTTTAGTAACATATGTTTGATTTCAAATAAATTACCAATGTTTGGAAATTGTTTAAATGTTGAAGAAAAAACATTTTTTTTTGTTTCAAAAAGTTTTCGAAATATTAGATATTGTTTTAAAGTTCTTTCAAATAAATGAAAATGTATGAAATTACTAAGTGCAAGAACTTATGTTGTGACAAGATAAATTCGTTTAATTATAATCAATATTTTACCTGCTATTTAGCAAATTTCTGATGAATTTTTCTATTATATTTATAGAGAATGTAGTCTGCTTAAGAATATAGCAGAATAAATATCAAACGCTTCTTATATTCTGAACTAAAAATGTTAATTACTAGAAATATAAGTTGTACAATATTATGATGCACTTATATTTCTCAAAGCATTCATCAATATTTTAAAGACATCATTATAGTTATGAAAAAGGGCTATAGTTTAACTTATTTCTATGGTATTATTTTAACATTCATATTTAATCCTTTATTATTATTTCATTGCAAATTAATTTTCGTTAAAAAATTAGAAATGCACCAAATGTACTTGGAATTTGTAATAAAATAGTAACTTTTTTTAAATATGACAGCGTCAGCAATGCTGTCGAAATTCTATGGGGGAGCACTGAGTACCCATATATGTTAGTTAGTTGCATAAGCAAGACCGAAAGCATTTGAATGTATTTACGTTTGTTTGTTGGCAATTAAATTGCTTTTGTTTATTGAACATCCAGCCGATTTTAAAATGTACTCTGTGTTTCTTTCATGCAAAATTTGTGAGAGTTGCCCTGAATTATCAGCATATTAATGAAGTGTGTAGAGAAAACACTATGAATGATGGCCTAATACGGATATTGCTATGAAGCTAATATTCATGATGATGAGTGTAGTGGGTGACCATCTATCATTTTGAAGATTAAGTACAGACAGTTCAAGCGAAATCTTGAGAAAACAGTAGCTTTAGAATTTCGTCTAAATCTAATGAGTTTCTTCAAATTTCAAGGTGTGTTTTCTTTGTTTGTAATCATCCCATTATGGGACAGATTTCTATGAAGGTGGAACTCAGAAACTGGATGTACTACATGATAAGTGTTTTAGTACTGGTAGTAATTATGTTGAAAAAAAAATTAAGGTACCTGGTTTTATTTTATGAGCATAAAGAAACAAATGCAATTGTGTTTTGTATCAAAATGGTACTTACATAAAGTACACGCCTCGTAGAAAGGAAAATTAATTTACCCCTATTTCCATACAGTAGATAGAAATAAAATTCTTTGAACAATTCATTATCTATTAAATATCTAAGATAATATTCCAGAAAAAAATATTTACATAGGCTGCAGAATAGATTTGACAAATACTGGCAATGTGATATAGAAATTATTTTAAGAAATGCAATAATAATATTAAGATATATAGTGTACTTTGACAGTAGATCTCTAATAAGGCATATGGAGCTTTACATCTGTCTGAATGTTAAAATCTTTAAATATATTTTAGAGGTGAAATCATAAAATGTCGATCTGAAACTTATATGCATTAGACATACTGTATTTCGTTATCTTGAACAAGTTGATTTTAATATTTTTTATTTGAAGAAGAATTACAATTACTTTGCTAACATTACATTTTCATTTCCAAATATACGGTCCTCTTACATACCTATCGAATAATTTCCCTTTTTTATGTACTTAATTTTCTTCTAAGTAACAAAAGGATCGTTTCCTATTTTATTTTTATTGGCATCCTTAATTTAATTTAAACTGGAGTTAGTTTATAAAAAAAGAAAAAAACTAAGTAAATAAATAAAAATAAAATTTACCCTTTAGTGCTGAAATGTTTAACCTTCAATTTTCTGGACAGTAATTCTCGTATCTTCCTGCCTTTCTTTCTTTCTTTTGGCAATTTCGTACCATAAAATCGTTTTATTTATTTCGATATTTTTTTTTATCTAAGAGGATTACAAAAGTAGTATAAAGGAGATCAAAAGAGTACACAACCTTGAAAAAAAATTATTCTTCACTTTAAAAGGTATTTTTTTCAGATATTTCTACTTTTCTTTAGTTTTCTTTAAGTTTTGTGACACAAATTATTTTACTACTTATGATACGCAGCTTCTATTTTTAAGTTTAATTATTAAATGTAAGACCTTGAAATCTAGAGTTACCTGAATTCAGTAAGTAGAAAGGGGCCAAATGACTGTATATTAGGAGAGATGAAGACTCTGATAAAAAAAATTCACTCATTCCTTCACAAAGTTAACAAAAGACTAACATTTGATACATTTAGGTTTATTTGAAGAAATGATTACAATTACAGTTACATAATACTAAAATAGACGTATTAAGGCGATTATGGAAGTAGAGACCCAATGTTAAGCCAAGACAAACAATAAATGAATTCATAATGAAAGATCAGTGCATTGACTTCGCAAATGTATGAGTAGCGAATGACAGAAGCTAAGTGACCGTATGTGTGCAATTCATGTGTGTATGAGAGTGTAAAAGTATATGTACTCTCACGAACTGTGGGAAATTATGTCGAAGGTAATTTTGGAACTACTTTATTGGTAGTGTTGGTACTTTCTACAATATAAATGCGGGTGTTTGAAAAACAGTTAAAATGTATAATTGTTTTCCAAACAAATCATTACATATTTTAAGTATGGCACAGAATATGTATGAAAAATAAAAGGAATTGAACATCAAAAATTAACTGTCATTCAATTTATTTTTTGAAATTATACGAGATATGGTAATTTAATAGAGAGAATGATAATGTTGCATAAGTACGCATACGCCCTTTTCCAGCTACCGACAACTGTTTTGCGTGAGTCCTCTTACCAATGCAGTGTCTCTCGCTTCTGTAATGAAATCCGTAACCTTAGCCTTCGTAGCCGTAATATAGCCACAGCCTTTGTTCACAATGGAGTTGTTTCTTTTTCTGTTCCGCTGGGAAAATGGTAAGTGATCATAGACTTATTGTGAAATTTCATATGGAATTTCGAAAAACCCCTAATGAATCTTATAATTTATTGAAATACGTGTGTACCAATAAATGGTACTTTCTAGACAGCCCGGGTGAGATGAAGATGACTCACGCCTGAATTGGGCTTTCACGTTAAAAACAGATTATATATCTCAATATAGGTAATCTAGTTCAATCTGACATGTGGTTTAGCATTCCAGCGATTGCTTAAAATATTAGAATTGACAAGAAATCCTTACGCAAATTTTTCAACCAAGGCAAAGCACCGGTTTATTCCAAATTGTCCGTCAAGAGGTTTCTAGCCAAGCACAGCATACCAGTGTTAGCAGATCCACCTTATTCGCCTGACCTTTATTTAAGCAATTTCTATCTGTTTTCTAAGGTGAAATATGCATTAATAGGAACAATAATTGTGTCTGATGAAACTATCAAAGAAAAAGTGTCTAGAAGGAGCTGATGATAGAAAACTTCCAGCACCGTTCCAGAAAATGGAAGATTCGCAGGTATAATATATGTATGACATCAAAATAAAATGTTTCATACGGTAAATCGTTATTTAACCCTTTTGCTACCGGAGATAGAAAAAATGAGTGCTTCTATGGGCCAGCGACTTCTTACAGCGGAGTGTCACTCTGTGCCCATACGATTTTAGATATTAAGCCTAATTCAAGAAAAAAATTCCTCTAAAATCAGCTATTCATTAAAATATTTGGTATTTACATATATTATTTAAAATGCATTAAATTTAATAAATACAAAAGAAAAAAGGATTTAATCGAAAATTGAATGTTTTATACATAAAATTACATAAAAAATCATACCTTTAAGAAAATACAAAATACATTTACATATGTTACATAAATTTCGTGATGTAATGATGTACCATTACATGGAATATATAGATATCAAAGATAAATCTTACTTTGCTGTAAGGTATACTTATAAAAAAATCAATGCATAGTCCAGCGTCATATGTCTTACACACATATTCTGACGCTTCACGCAGGATTTTGAGCAAAGAGCACCATTTTTTTCCTTTTTTTTACTTTAATATCTATGTACAGATTTGGATTATTTTCGCTAACATTACAGTCAGATTCATGCATTATTTAGCAAATATCAATTTCAGATAAATATTTTCTTTTCGTCATGATGTCGCTACAAATAAAAACCGACTGAATGAAATAAACAGCTCAGAGCGTCTGCTACCTAAAGCCCTGACCCTCATAAAGGGCCATAGATTATCCTTCGAACTTCTAAAAAGCAAGCAAGAAAGCAAAAAGTAAACCGAAAGCAAGCGCATGCTTTAAATCATGTCATTACATTTAATGAACCACGCCGCAATATGTTCTTTTAACCCCCTCGCCCCCTCCTCCTGATACACAGAAGTGAAATCCAAGCCCATATAACCAAGGTTAACATTCCAAATAACCTATCTATATAGATATCGCGGTAATTTAACATCATCTAGTAATATTAAACAAATGAAATAAAACGTTTTCTTTAAGCGTATCACTATTGATACGCTGGTCTGAAGAAGGCATTCCAGAGCATATCTATTGTGATAAGCTGGGCACAAGAGAGCCACCGCGAGCGTAGCAAATGTGATACGCTGGTAATGAACGGGTTAATACTCTCACCGTGTAAGCATCATCAATGTACAGAATATTATATTCATAAGTACTCGGTAATTTCATAGTACAGTTGGTTTTGTGCAAAATGCAACTAAACATAAGAACACGAAATACAAAATTATATACTATAATTGTTTATTAACTGTTCATGCAAAATTATGTAAATTTATAAATGTGATTTCTTTACATAATAGGATACTTAAAGATACTTAGATCTGAATATTTACATATTACTGCTAGTGGTTTAATTTCAAATGTGCGTATTATTTAATCTCGGTAAGAAATAAAATCATATGCGAAACTAAAAGAAGATAACTTGTGGCGTCTCATTTATAATAAACATAATGCTGTTTCTAAAATTTATTAACAGCATTTTTATCAATTCAAGTACATTTACCCTTTTCCTGTGCTTTGATGGCTGCAAATGCAATTTGGAAAAAATAAAACATTTATGTACTGTATACGAGTTCTCCATGAAGAATAAAATTCCTATTTCCATTAATGAAAATTGTGATTTAAATGTAACAATGAAACTACTTATTTTTCTTTACTTACTTTTTATTTACTAAAATATACTTATAAACATTTAAATACAAAATATTTAATTCCTAATATGTTCTGTTAGTTTAAGAAAATGTCTTTTCTTTTGATAGTGAAAGCCGTGTTTCAATATTCGAAGCTAATATAATTCAGATTTTCAGACAAGTGAACAAAATTGAGAATAATTATTAACAAAGTAATTCTATCAATGCGAATTTTATTTTTACTAAATGAATTCTCCACATTTAAAAATAACTCAAATAAATAATTTTTTTATCTTATATGTCGTACACAATTTCAACATAATTCAATTAATCCAAATTAAATTATTATTTTTAATGAAAGTAATTTCAAGCGATACATAACTTATTGAAATTTTAAAAGAGTTCAGACTAAATTATAATTAATCAACTTATTATATTTGTCAAATAAAATTGGAAACTTATTTATTAGTCATTTTATATTGGATGAAAATATGCAAGCTATCTTTCTTTTTTGGCGAATAAAAATTAAGCTAAATTTAAATTTTATTTCCAGTTATATGTAAAACAACTGATTTCAATCCTTACAGACAAAAATAATTACTTAGCTAGTACATAACAACACTTTTAACTCACCGAAGTAATTAATAAAGTTTGGAAGATGAATTTTATTTAACACAAATGAATTTTAATTAAACACAAAGCGTAGAATTTTTAAATCACTATTCTGCTTAAGTAAAAGTTCTTTACATTTTAATTAAAATAATTTTACAATAACAAGCGTTTGAGATCTGTATTTTCTTATAATTTACACTTTGTCAGTTAATAAAATTCACGCAAATGTATTCTCGTTTATACTATAATCAAAAACGACGTATTGATTTTATGAATTTGAAATTTTTATTCACTACAGTAAATCTTGTCTCTTTTATAAATGTAATTTAAATTCCTTTAATTTGCTGAATTTTACGATATTTGTATAAATGCCAATTTTAGTAATTTGCTTTATAATAGAAACTTAAAACAAGAATAGAAATGTGCGCAGGAGTATTCGATACAACATACGAGTATAGACATTAATATTGGTACATAATTAGATACGTGAATTTAAGTGAAAAATATAAAAAAAAATATTCCAAAAAGGTACCAAGAAATTTATGTTAAATGCTTAAGTGTATAAATATTTGTTTAAGGGTGTACTAATTTTTTGTTTACAGTGGAAGAAAATTTCAATTATGATGGAATTGTTGGTAAATTATGTAGTTTATACGAAGTGAGAAATAACGTATTTGTTCATTATGAGGTTTCCTAAAATTTTTACTACTGTTAAAAGTATACATACTAAATTTATGATTTTGATCTATAAAATAATTTATTAGTTTTTTATAACTTTTGGCATTACAACATAAAATGATAATATATAATTCCAATTCGAGGGCATGTACATGTTTTGCTGCATGTCATAAAATACATAACAAAAAACTATATTTGTATAATATCCTGATGTAACCATCAAACCTACCAAACATAAGGACCAAATTCATAATTGGTTTGGTAGTAAAGAGATCAAATTTTATGCAGATATGAAAACACACACTCTGCTGATAATCTTTTCATAAAATTCTTTATTAAAATATACCAAGAACTTTTTCTTATATCAACCATAATAACATAATTAATTTGCTCTGAGTATCATACAAGCATTATTGATGTGCAAACTAGAATGTTTAAAATAGAACGTAGTGTATAATTATTGTACTAAACATTATAATTGAAAATGTAAGACATGCAAGCAATATACACAAGAAAAAAAATTAGTAAGGCTTTCTTGAATAAATGTTTAAATTTCTCATTCTTACTTCAAAACTTTTGAAGCACTAAAATAGAAGCAAAAATGTATTTAGCTTCAAGAACTTAAATCCTAATAAGCATTTAGTGCAAAGAACTGCAATGGATCGAGCATGAAATATAGTGTCTGGTTTTGAAAAGCACCATGTAAAAATTCCCAGACATTATAAAAATAAGAATCAGAGAGTTTCAAAGTATTTGTCTTAAGAGTACATTTGCCTAAAATAAATGGGAAGTATCCTATTTTTTGAAATGCTTGGTCTGTAAAACGTCAACTTGAAATATGCCTTGTTTTCCGCTTTCAAACATGGATACTTTCTATCTTCATCAGACTACACAAAAAAAGTGCAATGTCCTATCTTTTTTTTTAAAGCTTTCTCATTCTTTATAGACAGGAGAGATAAACCATAAAAATAAAATTTAACTTCAATAATACTTTGAGTTAAACACACTTAAGTATATTCCTTGTAAAAAGCCTATTTATGTTTTATTTTTTAATGCATTCTTGAGTGTTTAATTGAAAATTAATATTTATGTGTCTAGTATTCAATGATTCATAATGTTGTTGGAAGGGGTATTTTTTTTTTTAAAAAAAAGGATTTCTTCTTTAGTATTCTTTATGTTAATATTTTAGCTGTTAAATGTCACAATATTCTCATAAGAAAATTTGCAGAAAGGCATAATTTGAAAATATACTGCCTAGTTCAAAAACTATTTTCATCAACATTAAAGAACTTTATGGGAAAAGACAAACACGACGGGATTTCAATTTCCATTGCTATTCAAATTATTTTATTGTAATGTAACAGTTTTTCAAAGAGATAAGAGCAATACTTCAAATAAGAATACTGTTAGTATTTATAGTCGTATATTTTCTTTTTAGTTCCTTAATTCTAAACATAGAAAACTCTATAATGGACAATGTAATTTCACAATAGTAATCCCACTATGTAATAGTTCAGTAAACCGTACGATAAAATTTATGTGAAAGTAATTTTTGAATATTTAATTATTACAATAACTAAACACAAATCGCACTTCTAAAGAGATGGAAAAATACCACTTAATCTCCAATGTTATACGAAACTCGAAAATAACATAATTTTGACATGAACATTCATACTGAAGTTAGAAAGTTACGACATTAGTTGAAAAGTTTGTTTATAATACCATAATTTCAAAGATTTCAGACGAAGAAATTTATCATAAATCAGATATATTCAAACTGACATCTGAATATTTAAGTAAAATTCCATTTAAAGTAGCAAACACACAGGCAGTGAAACACTTAAAATATCGTTTAGATATATTTTCAAAACTAAGATTAAATGCTACAAAATGCATTATTTTTATTTTGAAAATATTATTTTCGTTTAATAATAGTGTAATAATAAATGCAGTTTCTTAACAAATTCATAAAATGAAAGAAAGATCAATAAAAACATATTTTCATGCAACATTTGGTGGTATGAATCCAATATTTGTTTCATAAAACACCTGGCGATGGTGATAAACAAATATTATATAACGACTATTATTATTAATAAAAATTGTTTTACTTGTAGAAAAGTAAAAATAGAGTACATATATTAAAACTTTCAAACAATAATAAATGTTTTTTTTTAAAAAGAATTAGACAATAATTTTAATCTCACAAATCTTGAAACGTATATCCAATACGTCATATAATATATATATATTTAGGCATGAGGTAATGTTTATGCAAAATTATGTTAAAATCACTTAAGAGCCAAATAACAATATTGTATAACTCTGAAAGCCTTCATGAAACATATATGTTCTTTTTTTTCTTCTTTTAAATCTTATGAAAGTATTTAATGTTTCATTATCATCCACAAACGGCTTAAAAACTAAAGGTCTAAATAAAGATAGCTAAAAAAAATGGAGACAAAATTAAAAATATTACTACATATTTAAAATTATGCAGAATCATAGGAATACCAAGTTTTGGTAGAGCTTTCAAATGAATTTAATTACTTCAAATTCCTTTAAAAATAACTTAAATGAGCAAAATTTAGGTATATTAAAACTTTGAGAAAAATTTTAAAGGGTAGAGGAACACGACTAACATAAGCCTTTTAATAGGTTATGAATATTTCATTGAATTCAAAATGGTTTTCTGTCGCTATGGAGATTCCAAGCATATAAAAGGAACATTAGAAGGAATAATTTTATTTATCAAACTGCAACAATGTTTTGACTTTCTTTTGTAGGACAAATAAAAATAATTCATTCTAATAATGGTTTAATTTGGAGAAAAGATTTATTCTTTCCCATTTCTGCATAGAAATTTATTCTTTCCCAGAAATTTATTTCCCCCCTTGCATATCATATTTGATACGCTCGCGTTTCCTCTCCTGTACACAGCGTATCACTTTATAAACGCTCCAAAAGTGTCTTCTAAGACCCAACGTATCTATAGAGATACGCTTGCAGAGAACGTTATATTTGATTTTTTTAATGTTACTATAGGGCTTTGTAATACCGCGAAATGTATATAGATAGCTTATTTCGAGTATTGACCTTGGGGATATTGGGTTAGATTTCACTTCTGGCTATCGGGAAGGGACGAAGTAATTGTTAAAAGCACGTGCTGCTGCTCGGCTCTTTAAATGTAATGACATGGTTTGAAGGGTGCATTATTCGGTTTGCTTTTTTCTTTCTTGCTTTCTTCTTAGAAGTTCGAAGGAGAATGTATGGCCCTTTAGGGGGGTTAGGACATTTAGTAGCAGATGCTCTCAGCTGTTCGGTTCATTCGGCCGGTTTTTATTTGTAGCGACAGTCATGACGAAAAGAAAGTATTCATCTGATACTGAGATTTGCAAATTAATGAATAAATCTGACAGTATTATTAGCGAAAATAATCCAAATTTGTACATAAACATTAAATGTAAAAAGGACGATGAATAAGTGCCCTTTGCTCAAAATTTTACATAAAGCTTCGCAAGTTGACAAAATATGTGTGTAAGACATGTGACGTTGGACTATGCGTTGAAGAATATTTTCTTATAAAATACCAAACAGCAAAATAAGATTCATTTCTTATGTCTAAATACTCCATGTAAAGGTACATCATTACACCATGAAATTTATGTAACATATGTGAATATATTTTGTATTTTCTTAAGTGATATGATTTTTTGTGTAATTTTACGTATAAAACATTCAATTTTCGATTAAATGTTTTTTTTTTCTTACGTATGTATTAAGTTTAATGAATTTTAAATAATATATGTAAAAACCAAAATATTCTAATGAATAGCAGATTTAAGAGGAATTTTTATCTCGAATTAGGCTTAATATCTAAAATCGTCTGGGTACAGCGCGACACTCCGCGATAAGAAGCCGTGGGTCCGGAGAACTTATTTTTTCTCCCTCCAGTAACGAAAGGGTTAAATATTATTATATATTACATTTTAGTCGGGTTTTGAAATTAAACATGTTACAAATGTATATGGTATCATTACGCAAGTCCATACAGTGAAAGCCTTTTAGATTAAAATAAAATAAAACACATGAATGTAAAAAAAAATCTCCATTCATTTATTTTTATAACTTTATCTATAAAAAATATATATATAAATTTCTCTTTACAGTACCAAAACACAGTTTATGATACTTTATATAAGCTATTACATTTCTATCTTAAAATTTTGTTTTTGACCATAAATTTCATTGATATGTAACTCTCAAAGTAGTTTAAGACTTCAAAAATAGGAATTTAGAATAAAATACTCGAACCCTTAAAAATATAGAAAACCCTTAAAAATATAGAAAAACCCTTAAAAATATAGAAAATGTATTAATCATCAGTCATGCGAAGTATTAGTAACTGAATTTTACAAAATGTAAGCTTTTCAAGGTATTATATTTTAAATAGGAAAATATATACATGTAATGATTGTTTTTTTCCTGTTTACCATGATTGTCGGAGCTGATGTAGCTTAGTGTTTATGGTCTTGGAATCGCTGCAGGCGGTTTTCGTCGATTCGTCGATTCGAGCCTGCATACCACTAAATTCCCACTAAGTAGCCGAGACTGATGCACTTTAAATCTGTAGGGGCTGAAAGCGCTTTCGTTGTTGTGGTGTGGAAATTAGGAGAGGTGTGGTCCATATCAAGTGTCGTCCTCATCAATTGACCGAAAATCAAAATTACGAGGTTCGTTGGTAATAGCTCTCGTGTTACTTCTAGTGCGACGCTAATAAAAAAAATTACTCATTCGAAAGTGTCAAAAATAATTTAAATATATTTTATATAAGTGTCAACCAATATGAATTTGTGCAGGCTGTTGTAAGAATATAATGTATGTTCAGTGTAGTGTTCAATTTTTAAGACATAAACATATCATCATTATAGAAATACAAAATGTTAAGAATTGAAAAATGGGAGAAAATACGTGGGCAGTAAAAACTAAGAATGCTAACAAAAATTATTTTAATTTTCTTCATCCTGGTATTTCAGATACTAATGCAATGCAACTGAATATTTTAAAATATTAATGGAATGTTAAATGAGTCGCTCGATTTCAATTTCGAAAGGGAAAATTGTTTTAAAAATATATTTAAAAATAATTTCCATTGAAAATAAATGAAAATATATTTTCTGAAATATTTATTGAAGATTCGAGCGTAGGAAGACGTTTTCATGAAGGGAATTTCTGTAAGATTAAAAAAAAAAAGTTTTTTATAAGTATTCACAAAAATAAGCCGCTGTAAGAGGAATTCATAAGTCATAATTTTCGAATTGAATACAAAGTAAGTAAAACTATAAATTTTGAATACATGAACTTCATTTAACGGCAGGTAATTTTTTATAATGATTAATTAATAAATACTTTCCCAAATGTAATAACTTTTTATATTTAGTAAATAATGTTTCAGATAATGCAACAATGTTGTGAGCAATAATTTTTTTTAAATCTAAGAATTACTGCATATATTTCACATTCTTCAGTTTCAATGTTTTGATTCACTTTTCTTTTTCATTTTTTCTTCACATCATATTTATCTTAAATTTCTAATTATAACCTATCATTATATATTCCACTCTTGGTTAGTATACTAATTCAATTTTCATAAACGTCAGAAATTTCAATAACAAATTAAAAAAATATGTACTTTGAGCCTTTTAAACTCTTTAGATTTAGAAAATATCGATATGACTCAAATTCAAATTTTATGAAAAATAAGATTCGACATTAATTAAAACGATATTATTTTTATATTTTGCGTAGAATTGTTTCGTTTTCATGGACTTATAAGTGTAATTACTTATATATTGTTGACCATATCACGAAGATGTTTATCAGATACGATAAGAGGACGAAGATTGATGGAAAACGTTTGTGAAATATTTTTTTCTTCTAGACATCTCAATATATCATGATATACCACCTAAAGATTCTGGAATCACTTTAAATCCAAGATTTAAGTTCCGAAAATACATTTCCTAGTCCAGCAAAGGGTTATAAGCTCTGATAAAGATTACACGTAACTCCTTTGTCATAAAAATAAATATGAAAATTGACTTAGATGATTTTAGATAATGACGTTGCAAAAGAAATAACACTATCTACTAATAGGGTGTGCATATTTCTCAATAATACAAAAATAACTGTATAAGGCCAGTTTTGCCTAATATCTTGCGACAGCACAGCCACGTTAAGTTTAAAAGAAGTTGAAAATTACAGCACTTTCGTTTCACGAAACAAAAACAAATAAGATTGAACACTATTTACAATTATTAGTACTAAATTTATATTTGTGAGAAATGCAATAATTGAAGAAATAGATTCATGGTGTGGTCTGAAACCTATTTTTTTGTGTGGTCACCTTGACATGTGTGTGTTGAATTTAGGAATCCTGATCACTGTGAAATATCTGGATACAATCCATGTATTACCTCACAAACCATGATGGGACTTTCAGGGATGAATTCTCATTCTAAAATAATATATATATATATATATATATATATATATATATATATATATATATAAATATTGCAAGAAAAAATATTGTCTTAATAGTGAAGTTAGTTTAATATTCGTTGCAGTAATATCTATGTTTAATAATTAAATAACATTCTCTTTATATTTTTTTCAATTACGATTTATCGATAAGAGAAGCCTAATTAATGTAAAGGAAACAATTTATGTATGTTCCATGAAAAAAAGTTCAAATATTTCAAAAACAAAAACTAAATTGCACTAGAAAATAATCATATCAGCAGAAAAATTTTGGAGAATAAAATATTAATTGGCACAGAGTATATTAAGAATTTCTACTTAGAAATTTTGTCTTACTTAACTCCAATCAAGATAATAAATGTTCGCAAATATCAAAATTGAGAAAAGTGGAATTAAAATGGGCTATTCTTTAGATAGAAAACGATTTTCAATAACTTTCAAAGTAAAGATAATTATTTTTATTCCGAAGCAAATAAAAGTTTTATCGATGTTTCGAAGCAATAGAATTGAACATCCTCTACTTCCAAGATCATTTCATAATAGCAGGCTAACCATGTAAAATCTTATATCACTTTGAAATAAATATTTCCTTAGAAAAAATCATTTTTGTACTTCAGCACATCGATAATGCAAAACATAAACCTTTAAACATGGGACTAAAATTTGGTTTTATTTTATAATTAAATAATGAACAATACATATGTTTTGGCTTAGGGAATGCAGTTTTTTTGTGTCCTTATTAATAATTAAAATTCTGTATAAAATGGAATTAAGTTTTATTAGAAGTAAGACAATTTTTAAGGAATTAACTGGAATCTCATGAAAATTTAATTAATTATTAAACATATGATTTATTTTAAATTTTTATATTGTTCGATTGAATGAAAACCTATTTTGAAAGAAATTTTAATAACTTCAATTACTCCAAATAATTCTTAGTTAATATTTTATAATACGTATTTATACTAATGTAGAAAAGATTATTAATTTCAGAGACTTTTAATTTTACTCTGCAGAGCCTAACCGGCTTTAGAAACGTTACTTACATTCTTTTTTGGAAAGTAATAATTTTTATAACAATATGAATGTCGTCCGAATCTAATAATAAATGATTTTAGGAAAAGGAATGTCCTGATACTACTTGAAATATCATAAGCAAGATTTGTTATGATTTAATATTTAAGAGTCAATAGTAATGGTTTAACTTATCCTTTATCATTAATCTGCAAAAATTAAATATTTACTATCTTTTTAAATTTATGTTCAACTACTTCTCTGAATTGTCTATTCGCAACACATCTTCATTGAATTTTATTTCAGAAACTAACTGAAATTGAAAACACTCTATATATGTACGAAATCTAATAGTTTTTTAATATTAATTTCAATTTTTTATTTTCATATAAAATTTCATCGAATGAAAATAATAATCAGTCTTCCTTTTATGTCTACATACTTTTTATTTATTGTGAATATCATATTTGATGATTAATAATTTCAATATTCTTTTGGTATTGAAGACGTTCTAGAACCAAGAAGTTATAATGCTTGTGGAATTTTTATTAACCCCATAAGTTCTAATATTTTTCGATTTACTAATTTCCGGCTTAAACTTAGCTATTCGAAACGGATTTTGACTCATTGAATGTGATCAATTCATTCTTTAAATGTAAACATAGTTTTCAGGAGATTGTTTCAAACAATAGTCAAGCTTTCGTTTTTAATCCAATATTTGGAGCAAAGAAATATTTAAGGGGACTTAGTATCTTACGAAATCAAAAGTTGAACATTTTGACAAACTTTTTTCGATTCTTCATAAAATAACAATTTTTGCTCATTTCAATATGAAACTTTGCCAGTTTGTGTAATATAGTGCATAGTTTAAAATATTGAGTCCAGTTTTGGTATTAAATTAACCTTTTGAAGACGGCGGGTTTTGTGAGGAAAAGGCCCTTAAAGACGGCGCCTTAGGCGATGTTTACTTCCCCCTTTTTTATCGCTCATGGATGGCACCATACATAGGCATACAAAAGAAGCAAGATAATTGCTGCTGTCCGCAGTCAATGGGGATGTTCGCGGCTTAGAAAGTCCCTAAATACAAAGAGTCTCCCTTTCTTAGGGAAACATATTTTCTTGGAGATCTCAATTACGATTTCAGTACAAGAAAATTTGAGAAATTTATTTATTTTATTTTTTTAAAAAAGAAATTATTTCCTAACAATTTAAGCTGCTTTTCACCTAGATTTCCTTTTTCAATATTATTAAGAGCATTGAGAGAAATAGCACAAAACAATGATGATAATATGAAACATTGCATAAAAAAATGAAACGCTTATTTCATTGTAGACAAAGGTACACACAATAAACTAACCAAATTTAATTGATATTATTCAAGTAAAATTCATTTATATTTTGATTTTCAGTAATTTTTTTTAAAATAGATATAAAATATTTTAAATTTATTTTTAATTCTTTTAAATGCAGGAATTTGATACACACCTGGTGTTAAACCTTAAAATAATCAAATTAGAAATAAGAAGAAAATAATATGATACTTCATAAACTGCACGTAATTATAATCAGTAATACAAAATAAAATAAAAAGCAAAATTGCTGATCCTGTCTCTTGATGTTATAATGTAAAATTCAGACTTTCTCAAATCGATAATGAAGTAAGTTTAAAAGCTCTTATAAGTATTCACAGCATTTGTATAACAATAGACATATCATCATAAATAAACTATGCTCTTTTGGAAACTTCATTATTACTTAATTTATAATTGTTTTTCTCTTTTAGAACATGCCAGAGAAATCTTAAAAGTTTAAACACTCTTAAGAATTTTCTTATATATCTTCCATGAAGGAATGATACATTTGATGTATAATTGTCATTTTTTATTGTTCCATAATCCATTATACTGTGATACATTAATATTTATAATATTGAAAGAATCCTAAGATTAAGTCTAAATTTTATTAACAAGCATTTTTCAAAAATGAAAACTTTATTTTTCTTTGATTCAATTCTTCCTATATATGCTGAAAATTATGATAAAATATTCACTATGGCAAATAAATGAGATGAATAAAAAGCAAAACCATTAAAAAAAGGGTGTTTCGCATTATGCTCTAAAATGTGAGTATCCTAAGGCTATAAATGTTGGCCTCTGTTAAATAGTGCCACATTGTAGTTTCCACATGTTTTGACGGTTAGGTCAAACAAAAGGTGACGATTAGGTGTTCCAACATGTAGCAGAGCTGATACGCATTAAATCAAAATCCTTACGTTGCCGCGGTGTGGAAATTAGAAGTGGACGCTCTAGCTCGGCTATCGTTCTCGTTACTTGTTTAAATTACGAGGTCCGTCTTATTACTTTGTCCCTTATGTTACTTGTAAATGAAATATTAATAATTTATCAGTTTACCTACGTGTTCCTAAAAATAAATTCTTTAAATGCACATAAGAAATTTAAAATTATTTTTTTTCCAATAGTAATAAATGTTTCAATTAGTAAAAAAGAGGAAATGCTTTGAATTTTTAGAATACTTCTAGTAAAACGCAAACAATAAGCTGATATCGAAGACAAAATATTATGACTGCAAACATTTTTAAGTTGCCGAGGAGCTTCATGTATCTCGGTAATCTTGTTTATATAAAAGGAATATATGATTCTTATTTGTACTTAATTGTTTCTTTTGCAAGTAATGACAACATACTGGAGCTTCTTACCTTTTTTTCACTTTTCGTACAAAAAGTTATATTCTTAACCTTTAGATAATCCTTACTTTTTATTTAAAATTTCAAAAGAATTGCATAATATTGTTTTAATTCTAAGATTACTGCTCTGATTTTTGTGTGTGATTTTGTGCATATGATAGAGCCAAAGCCAATACATTCCTACGAAGACAACTCTTTCGATCAACATTCAAAATAATTACAAAAACCTTTCCTTCTCAACACACAGACTCCTCAATCGGTTTAGAAAAAAACTGACAACAATTTTTCTTTACTTTCTTCAAAACGAAGGAAAACTTTAGCTTCAAATATCGTTTTTTCATTCCCCCCCCCACTTCGTCTGAACAGTCCCCTAAGTGACTGGGTCCTTTTTACATTATCTCTCAAAATCTAACACAATATCAGTTCACTGAACGGTTATTTTCAGTTTCCCGATAACGTTCGCAAAGTAGAAGGCCTTCTTTTAAGTTCGTCGGCATAGTTTCTATTTATCCTATGTCCGACAATGTAACAGAAAAGGCAATCACTTTCTAAAGCTTTATTACTGCAATAAGAGGAAGAACCACGGAAGAATAGTTTTCCGGCTACATGAAAGCAACCTTGAAGATTTACAAGAAGGCAGATGTGCATTTCTAGGTTTTATTACACCAAAAAGGCATATGATAATCAATAATGACCAAAACCTGAAAGAATCAACAATAATCTAGAGGGAGAAGCATTCTTTGTCGATATGAAAGCTTTTACAACTTGTTTTTCATGCTCATTTACAAGAGCCATTTGATTCTCTATTCAGAGTTTCAAACGTTCGGGCGCCTTAGAACGCACCCGAACATTCCATTCTTTGTACTATCGTACATAAAAAGTGTGACTCATGAATAAATAGGCGAGAAAAAAAAAAAGAAAACGAACACATTTTTTTTATTTCAATGTAACTATCTGTTAGATACTGATTACATTTATTTTTCAAATATATTTTAGAGTATTTTACAAATTTTATCGTAATTATTATTATTAAAGAAACTTATATTTTTTTTAAAAAAAAAAAAACTTCTTTTAAGTTTCGAAAAATCAGGAAATCCAACACTGTAGAACTTTTAAAGTATAATATATAACAAAAGCAAAAATTTTATTCTTGCTTCTAAGGTTTTTGTATAAATCGGGGAATTTTTCTTATGCTAAAGAATTTGTAATATTCGTCTCCTACAAATTTGAAAGAAAAAATAACGGAATTAATAGTTTTTGTTTCGAAGACTCAACTTTTATACATCAATTGTCATAATAAAAAAAATGTCGGAATTAGTTTCTTGCTTTTATAAATTCGAAAGACTACAATGTACAGTTTTAAAAATCTATAACAGATATTTCTGTAATTTTTTTTGTTGCAAATATTTTTTTCTTTTTTGTTTTTTATACACGATTAAAAAAAAGGTGTTTTTTTTTGATGTTTCGATATAAAATTCTTAAAAACTGTTTTTCAATAAGCATAACTTAAGATAACAATAAAAATATGCTTCTGTACATCAATACATTGTGTAATTATGCACAAATTTTCATCAAAAACAGAATGCAAAAATTGCTTCAAATTCTCCACAAATATATTTTAAGTAGTTTTACAGGTATAAAAGTTAATAAAAATGTAGAACTGAGGTATTTTTAAATCTGCAAAATGCATAGCAATACGTGTATTAGTAAAAAAACATTCATTATGAAAATATGTAATTATATTCTTTAGTATGAAAAAAATAAAATAAAAATCATAAAAAAAAAATCACCACTTAAAGTTATAACACTTTTTTGAATAAACTTTGGAAATAAAATTTTTGTGTAACATATATTTCTTAGTAATATTTATATATATTATTATTTGAATAATAAAGTAAAGTGGAACCTTTTAATAATAAAGTGGAACTAGAAATTAAAAATTTATTTCCAAATATTTAAATATTGTTTAAGTTCAACATATTAATCCAATAATTTCATTACAGCGGCTCCTTTTATCACATTATTTCCTGTAAAAGGTAAAATTGTCGCTTTATGGGTTATTTGTGGGTCGTTCCAGATTTTTTTATTTTGTTCTTCGGAGACAACCTCATCTTCAACCTCTCGACTCAAAATTAAAGATTGATCTAAATCATCTTCCTCATTTTCTAACTCACA
>BMAW01011354.1:734649-798888 GCA_019974015.1 Nephila pilipes
TTTTTTTTTTTTTTTTTTTTTTTTTTTTTTTTTTTTTTTGCTAACGATGCAACTCTTACAAATGACTTAAGTTAAGGAGCAAATATAGTGCATTTTAGGATAAATACCAAATCCTTTTTTTTTCTTCAAAAAACGGAATGGGTTTACTGGAAAAATAGAATGTGGAGGAATGCAAATATTTTTAGATTTGAACGTAAGCATGGCTTGAAATATCAACAATACATATAGGGCGTTGATTCAAAGACAGTTTCGTCTAATGTTGCAAAATAGGTACATGGTGGCAGTGTAACAACTGAAGGGAGTGTCTCGGACACTTAAAAGATATAGAGGGAGTGGAGGGGCAGCCCTTAGCGAATATTGTACGACTCATTTGGAAAAAAAAGAATTTGACCGAAAGAAAAACAATTATTGGAGGTGAGTTCACCTAACAGAATCTATCATAAACAGATTGGCATCCTGTTATGGGGATGATGTCCGTACCAATAACCAAAATGTCAGTGATATAAGAAAGACTATTTTGGTCTTATAGGTTGATACTGTCATTGCAGATGATAAATTGAAACATTGGTTCTGCCAAAAATACAGTAAAAGTTGGTGCAAATATAATGATTGAGTGTATAACAACAAAGTTCACAAATGTATGCACAAGAACACCTAACGATATGCAGTTTCTGAAACACCAAAACCTACAATTATAAATTTACTGCAATTAGAGTTGTTGAGACGATGTTAAGGACGTAAGACTCGAAATGAAAATGAGACATTGAACTCGTTGAGTTGGAAATATAGATATGAAATAAATGGATCGGGTGGAATGATAACTAAAATAGTGGTAATTATAATTATTTGTAAAAGTTTTGACAAAGTTCTTTGTTCCGCTACTAAGAAACATAAAACCGACACTTCCTTTGAAGTTTGTAAGCTAAATTATATAATAATTGAAGCTTGTTTGCAGGATTTCTCAAAAGCTATTTATCATATTTATTTCATTTTTCACATAATGCTCAATGTATGTTTTTTATGACTTATAGCTCAAATTTTATTCAAGAAGAAAATTTTATATAAATTTTAATTAGATCTTTTCTTAAATTTCATGATTTTCTTCATCATTGTATTAAAAAGTTCTCTAATTTTTTTTTAAAAAAAGTACATTTAACTACAAAACCAACAATTGTCCACTAGATACAATGACTCTTGTAATTTTTGATCAATATAATACTTTAAAATAAAGCACGTTGTAAAATATTGATTTATTTATTGAATAAAAAAGTGTCCAATTTATGTTCTTTATACTTTCATAATAATTTTGGAAGTATGAGGAATTATGCATACGTATAAGAATAGTATTTCATTAAATGTTCACATATCTGATCTATTTCATTTGCAATTTATATTGAATTGAAAAATAATGTTTTTTCGCATATACGAATAAGTGTTAAGAGCCTTGAGACACTTATTCGTAATTTTATTTACCTTAAATACTTACACATATATCATTTCCTTTTTTTTCCAACCACTTCTTATATTTTTACATTATATTTTATGAAACATTTTACGATTTTCTTTTGAATTTTGAAAAAGTTTAAAGACATTTAAAAATAAATTAAATTTAAAAATTAAGATTCTTTAAAAACGCCTTATAGTGCCATCTCTTCATCTAGTTTAAAAGTTAACACTATCGCAACACACATTCAGGAAAATTTTCAACGAAAATAAATTTGAAAAGAATGTGCTTTTTAATGATTGAGCAATATATGTTATGAATAATTTTACTAAGAGAAATGAAAATATGGAAAATGTTTAAATTAAAAGCAAATAAAATATGTTTACTCCATATCAATATTGGTCATTTACGAATCATAAAAAAATGTAAGGAAATATAGCACTAAAATGTATCTGTATCATACTAAATTATGAGGAAATTATTTTTACGTGACTAGACCTTATTTCCAAACTAATTTTGCTATTTCATGAAATTCCCAAAATGTAGTCACTTTATGTGAAATCAACCATTTTAAAATGTGTTACACTATTCACTTATCTCAACTTTGAATATGTATTTGAAATTAATATATCTTCTCAGATTTAATTAAATATCTTTAATGTATAGAGGTGATAGTGTGTTAAATTACTATACGTTTAGAAGTTATATTTCTATGTGTAAGTGTATGTGTGGGTATCGCGTTGGTAAAGTGTATCGATGGAGTAGTGTGAAGGGTGTATGGTGAAATCATATAAGTGCTAGTGCCAATCTGGGCAAGGCACCTTATTCTAAGGGAGGGATGAAGACACACAGAGAAACAAAGTTCTTTTTCCTCCCATATAAACCGATAATATTTAGAGAGTTATGTGTACAATGACCCTCTATGTGTCCTTCATCAGGGAAATACAAAAGGTTTGAGAAGGACTATTACAAATTGAGAACCACTTTCGTTTGGTTGAGTAGATTGCATTTTGACCATGATTGTAGAAGCCACGTATCATATTTAAATTTTTGTTAGTGAGTGCATTTTGTACAATGATTTTATCAGATTTGAAATCTTTACAAAATAATCCCAGTTCTTATCTATTAAATTCCCTGAGTTATTTGGAGAAAATTCAAAATATATCAGATTATTTATCTGAGACATGTGCTTATTTTATCTAAATGAAAAAAATTTACTTTCTAAGAGAATTAGTATTTAAAATATGTGAAATAAGGCATAAAAGATTCCATGATTTCATTGCTGAAGTTTTTCATTCTTTACCTGACTATGCAAACAAATTCGAGTTGTTTCACTAAAGTAAGCCATATTATTATTGATGGAAGAAAATAATTTCAAAGTAAAATTAAGAGCAATTTCTGCATTTAAACAGTGTCTGGTTTAATCTCAACCAAGCACCATATTTACATTTATTGTATTTAAAGTATAAATCAAAGCAAATATTTTCTTTCAAATATGAAATTAGCAAGTAGAAACAAGACCCAACGCGAGCTCTCTTGTTACTGTTAAGATGCGAGTTCTCCTGGGTTAAATAAATGATCATTGACGTTCGTCGCTTTATAAAAAATTTAAAATTTACAAAAATTAAAACGTAGAAGAAAACATCGTAGAGTGACGCATGTACCAAACCACTTAATTAGCGACGTTACTGTAAGATTCACTGTTGCCCGCAATTAAGTTTTGTTATGTTTGTTTTCGTATATTATTTCAGATATATACAAAAGTTTTCTTGTCAGATATAATTCATTAAATAAATTACTATAGCATCTTTAGCTCCATTCTTAAGTGAAAAATATTTTCATAAAACATTGATCAACCAGAAAACATATTTGTATAGAGTACACCTTTTCTGTTTTTTTTTTTTTTTTTTTTTTTATTTTAAAAAATTTTTAATAAAAAATTTTTAAAAAATAAAAAATTTTTTTTTTTTTTAAAACTTTTTTTTTTTTTTTTTTTTTTTTTTTTTAATTCATAAGCACTTTTGAGCAAATATGTACGTATAAAAATATGGATTCATAAAAAATGGTGGAAAAAATAAGAACGGCTGAACCTCTTTGAAATAATATGAAACAGGACTAGAAATTCTCATAATTGTCTTAATAAAAATAAAAATGTGAACCATACCTACCAAAAGGGGCTGAAAGAAAGTACGATTATAAAAACTCAAAAGTGTTTTTTCCCAGATAGTAGCAAAAAATATTCGAAATGGAAAAAAGAATACTACGAGTGCAAATCTCACAGTTCATGAATATTTCATAGGATTCAAAGTGGTTTTCTATCATTTATGATGATTCCATACATGTAAAAGGAATAGCTGAAGGAATAAGAAATGGGTACAGTATAAAAAATTTCCTTTAGACTTTTCTCTAGTGTAGTTGTAAAAAATATTGTAATTTTCTAATTTTTAGGTGATATAATGGGAGCAACAAACAGTTTTATTAAAATTTTAGATCCACTGTTAATAGGAGTAGGATTTAATATATAACACTTTATACACTGGTTACAGAAAATAACACTTTATAGCAGCAACATAATTAATTTTAGGTTATATAAAAGTGAATTGCATGAGGCTTAGAAAAAGTCATATAAATAAATGTAAACATGAAACAATAATCCTAATATATATTTAAATAAAATGTATTTTGTATTTTTTTTGTAGAATATTTCTTGTATATTAAATGTAAAATATCGTTTAGCCAATATGTAATAAAATTGCACATTGTAATGCAAAAAATATACAATATTTTAGAATATTGTAACTATAACAAAAACAGTTTAAACTTACTTTTACCAGAATGGTGTTAAAATGAGGAAAAGAGTTATTTCATTATAAGGATTTTTATTCCATTACATATGATTGCCTCAAGTTAAGGCCACAAGGTCTAGACGATTGTCAGATTCAATTTTCAAGTTAACTACACGTGGTCTTCTTGTGCTCTGACAAGACAATGCTCCTTTTGGAAACCCAATGCTCCTTCAAATTGATGAATTTATTGACAAATGCTCTTGTCAGTAGGTGACTAATATATTTTTCGAAACATCTAAACAAACAGCTTGGCACTAAAATTGCCTATTCTAAATTATACGACTGAATATTACGACTGATATGTTACGACTAGTTTAATGATACAAAACATATTATTACACATGAAATATGTTTTAACACATAAACATTATTCAGAACTTATAATTTTGGTATTTTTATTCAATATTAATTAATTTGGCCGAAATTAATCATCGTATAGCCAAAGAGATTTTGATCATAAATGAGAACAGAGAATTAACCCTCTCAGCGTTATGCACGTGTTATCCTGTCCTGTTCGAAATACTTTAAAAGCGTTCCAAATGTGTTATTTCATGCGGTTGTGAACTCGCCGAAATCGGTAAAGTAAGATTTTTTTCGAATTCACAGGATTACTTCAAATTCGTTTGACCCGTATTTTTTTTCGAAATTCTTCCCCACCCCTTTTGAAAGTTTGACATCTTGATAGATAATTGGGTAGGGTAACAAACACACAACAAACGTTGAAAGGAAATTTTACAGCTCATTGTGGAACCCCGCTCTTGCCCTTCAATTTGAGACATTTTCCAATGAGACATTCGTTAAAAAGGGAGAGGATAAGATATTGTTTGGCCCCCTTCAGTGTAAGAGTCTGTATGTCAGAATGGGTTGAGATTTTATATTGTTTGAATTAAATACATTCTTTGACCTAGCTTTCGCGAAACCCCATCTTTTTTAAAACAATCGAAAACCCACTTTGATGTCCAAGCACATAAATAAAATAAATTTTATTCAATATTTTAAATTAATATTGATTTTAAGCCTTAATAAGTTTAGGTGGATAATGAAACCTGCTAATTTTTCTAGTTCGACAAGAAACTTTTTCTGTGTTTTCTTTGCTTGCTAAAAACTCACTTATTTTTCCCCTCACATTAAAATTATCAAATGGAATTAAGTTCTTATAACATATCTATAAATCTCTAAAAATATAGCTAAATATATATCTATAAAATATCTATGTTTAAATTCAAGGAATATATAAAAATAATGAATATATTCTATTGTTTGATTTGTGTTTCTCTATAATCACTACTTTCAGTTTTTAAAATAATAATTATTTCATTAAGTTTTTTCAAAAATTAATAAGAGAATTTATGAAAACGAATGCGTCACTATCTGAAATTCTTTTAGCTGTTCAATGATTACAAATGAATAATGTTTAAGCTTTTGTATCACATTACTTGGAAAAACTTCTTATGCATTGATAAAAATAACAAAAGAGCAAACTTTTTATATTTATTAGGGTTTTTTTTTTTTTTCCATAATTTCAAAGCCAGTTATTCTTGGTAGCTTACATACCATCCCTAGTTTTGTAATGTTAAATTTAAAATATATCAAAATCTTAAGTGGCTGAACTATAGTTGCCTTTAAAGACAAGATGAATGAGGTTTCCCCCAAAATTTCATGTTTTTCAAACTTGATTTTTCGAATAATTAATAATCAAAAGCGTCTACATACATTTATATTTGTTTATATGCGTGAGTGTCAGCTGTAAAATTCTTCAGATATATTTAGTTACAAATTGTTCGAAGATTCACTTTTAAAAAATATCTATTTGCTTAAATTATATCATAATTTATTTTTCTATTAAAGGATAACTAAATAACGAAAACAATTTTATGCATCACTCTTGCGCAGTTAAAAAATATTTACTTTAAATATTTACAATTTTACGAATATTTAAAATATTAATTCCAAATATTAATATATTGTATCGCTAGTACATTTTAATATATTCTTTACGTCTTGTGCAATTTAGTTGAAAACTCCGCATGAAATCAGCAAGACATAATGAAAATTTTGGTAAATGTAATACAATTTTTACATGAAAGCAAAGTTGAAACGCTAAAACATCGGAATGCAAAAATTATGAACATATCTATAATAGTTTTTGAAATATTTTTTTGGAAAATTGAGTTCGAAATGTGTTCGTTATATTATACCTATGATTACAAAAATCATCAACAAAAGGTAATAAATTGATGTATTCAGAGATTATTAAAAATATGACAATGGCGGTAATGATAAGAATTTTAAATTCAAGCCTTTTTTTACCGTTGATTTACCTAATTTTGTAATTAAATAATATTCAAAATTCATATTATTTAAGCTAGGAAAAATTCACAACACTTAAGAAAACGTTCTTTCAAAACGATACATGAAACGTTTTTTCACTGTTTTCTCCACAACTAGGCATTGTTTTACAAAACTAACCAAAAATTAAATATGATAAAATTTAAGATTTATTTTTTTGCAATTTAGGACGATACATAATAATGAATTTGTACCAATAATACTTCAGAATAAAACTACAAATGTTTTGGATTATAATCCTGTAATTAAGGATACATATATTTTACAAGTCAAAATTGTTAAAAAATTCGTTATGAATACTTTGAGAAACTATTGGTCAATGTCACTGGACTAAACTGTTTTATTTACGCTGTTTTATTAGACAAAATACATGTGATGAAATTACTCTCAAAATTAAATTTGTATAGACTGATTAAATGATGTAGTTATCGATTACAATTTTTTGCTTAAAGATAAATTTAAATATATACATAAATGACAAAATAGTAAAGAAACAAAAGGATAAAAAATTAAACGTAGATAGAAGGTGGTTTTAAATACTATTGTATTTTTTTTTTTGAAGAAGAATGTATCTCTATTAAAATTTAAAACTCTTCTTTGGATGTGCACTATGTTATATTGCCTTGGCACAAACGCTAATGTAAAGAGAGCATTTTTGCTCAGTATAAGTTGTTTTGAAGTGAGTACACCATGCAAGAAAATTTAGACTTACATAGAAGAAATTCATTCAACAAAAAACTATAATATTAAGGATTAAAATTCACATCAATTAAAAATATGAATATCTCTCTTTATGTTATTTGAAACTAAAAATGTAATTGAATGAAGAAAACTCAGTTTTTATTGCAGAAATTTAATGATTGCTTATAATGATACGCATTCGTACTCTTTTTGTGTAAACGTTGGTCACCTTACAATAAATATCACTAATCACAGAAATTTCTATTCACACTTCTGCTACACGTTCAGTTTCCCTTTATGGGTCTTCTTTATGCAGAATTAAAGTGTCTCAAAGTGACTATCTGAAATTAAAATCGCTTGATTCGTGATCAGGGTAACAACCGTGTATCACGTGCTAGACGTCAATTTGTTATTACGATAGTAGCACCGCCATAACTACTGTAATGTTAGCAACCAAGGATAATTTGTGTAAAATTAATTTAGATTCCTCCATGTTGATAATATTATTGTAAGTATATGTTTAAAAATGAGTTTATTTATAGAATTTTGAATTACAATATATCGATTTGATTAATGTTCTGTTTTAGGCAAAAATGTATTGAAAAATATAATAATGGTTTTTTTTGTACAAATTATTTCGTACAATTACGATGACAAATCTGAAGCTTGATGTTTAATTTAAATTTAATAATAAATAAATTAAAAATATATTTATTGATAATTTTCAGCGTTTCAGAAATATTTAAGTCTTTTGAAACCAACTTTATTATTGTTTTTTTTTTTTCGTTTTAAAAATCTAATATTGAATTATGTTGGATTCTAAACGTCCTAAGCAGTTATTATATTTCTTAGCTCTTCAGTAAAATATTTTTTTGGTTTTCAAGAGAAACAGTAATCTGGAAGCAATTTATTTTAATAAATAATTTTAAGAACTGTTTTTACGATCTTTGAATTAGAACACACACAAACTATGCATTTCAGGTACAATTTTTTTCTTTCAAATAGACATTTTAAATTTAATTTTTTTTTCAAAACATCTCAATGTTTTGAAAGCCACATTACTTCGACAAATTTTAATATATTTATTTTTTTTTTAATTCAAAGAAGTGTTTTCCATAAATCTGTGCATGAGTTCGATTGCTCTAATGTTATTTAAAGCTTTACAATTCATTTTGCTATCAGAAAATATGAAAAAAAATCAAACAAAAATCCTTTATTTATAATTAGTAGATGTTATTTTACAAAAATAACCATTTATATGTATTATTTCATGCATAAAAATATCAAGAATATTAAGCAAAACTATCAAAAAAATTCAAATTCTTGCGTTGATTGGATGAAAAGATTCCTTTAAATTTCAAACAGATGATTACCATAAAAAGCAAAAGAAGGAAAAAAATTGTTTAAAGGTTTGACAGTCAGTAAATTCATTTTGAGCAGTGATGAAGAAAATTCAAATAATGGTGTCAGAGCTTAAAAAATTTGCGCTCACACGAAGTATGCTGCAAAAGTAAATTTAATCCTTTTTTGAAAGAGCGCAACTGATACACAAGATGATAGAAACAAACACCATAAGTATTTACACATATTGCATATTAACGGCGGAAGTAGTGTCAGTGGAGGATGAATGACACGTACGCAGAACGATGAAGAGAAGAAAGTTGAAACAGACAAGCGTGCCAGAGACGTGAGTAACAACGTAATCGGCAATGAAATCCTTGGTGTTATCTTATATGAATGGGAACGTCGTACTAACCATCCATGAACGCCTAGATCCATAGACCGCGTTTGTTGAACAGGTCATGTCTCGTCAAATAGTTGGACACAGGTGTTGCACGTTCAGTGAAGGAAGGCAAAGTGGGAAGGAGGAAGTTCGAAGTGGGCGTCCTCCCCATCCACGAATGAAAACAACATTCTAGAGTATAGAACATGATGTAAGCGAATAGGTGCATTATGGTGTCAGACGTAACGTTCACACTACGTATTAGTCGTGCTTAGGTACTTTCAAAACAATACTGAGGTGGAACAGGTTTTACGACAATTCCTTGCATCACAGGGCACCGAACTTTAATCAGAGTGCTTTTTTTCAAACTGAATGCACGCTTCGACAGATATCTCAATATCAATTGCAATTATGTCTAAAAATTGCGCAATGTATATAGGTCATGACGACTTGTTTTATTTTTTATGCAATAAAATTTCCATGAGAAGAAAATGAAAGTGAAACTTACTTTCGGAATATCCCTCGAATTAAAAATAAAGTTAATTTAAAGTAGGATATACTGCAATTGCAAAAAAAATTAGTTACATTTACTTTTTATTGGGGTTTCTCACAGATTATTCAAAATTTCTTTCTTTTAAATAATTCTTAAAGCTCCTGCATCCTAACTTAGACTCAGACAATAAATTTCAAACTTACCAACTCAAATGTGCACAGCGACTTTTTTTTGATTACTTTAGGTTCAACTCCTGTCACCACTTACGATTAACTTCTAACAGATATTAACCGCAAGCTATCAACTACAGAAATTAACTCCAATTTCTTACTTGCCAGCATCTAGCAATTACACACTATTATCTATAGCATTTTTCTGTCACTTAAATTTCGCTTACGTATTAATATCATAAATTCAAATTACTTCAATTTATATCTGCATGAATTTTAAGAAATCAAGTTTTGTTTTAATGGAAAGGAGTTAGAATTTAAAATGTAAAATTGGAAATAATCGCACATGTTATTTAAGGGAAGGTTCGCGAATTGTCAACACTTCCTAGTTTTCCAAATAAGACTGACTTTACAATCAGCATCAAATGTAGCATAAATCAAGACATGTCTGACCATATCTTCCACTGACTGAGACCTTCCAAACAAGATCCAAGACAAGACAATTCGTTAATTATATTGGATTTTTTCTCAATGAATAATTTAACGGAGTTGGTCTAGTTCTTAAAGTACAGACGGTAATGACTGTAACTTACTGAATGATTGATTTATAGTGCATTCAATATCTGTTTCTTAGGATATCCAGAAACCTTTTAAAATAATTATCCATATTTGCTACGTATTCATCTGAATACATTTCTTACACCATTTAGCGAATACAGTTCAATTTACTTACTTTAGAATGATAAAAATATAAAATGTGAACGGAATAATAATCTTTATTTAAATTACAAATATATATGTTTTCATACAATAGAATTTTATGTTACTTCAAAAAATAATAAAGTAGATCACAGATTTTGTATAAAAAATATTTATATCGAGAAGTTATTTGTGCAAATATTTTACATAAAATCAAACAAAGTTATTTTTTATGAAAAACCAAGCTAGTAAAGAATCATAAAGTACATTTTTATTCAACATCTTGATAGAAAAAAGTATATTTAATAAATCACTTTAAGCGAACAACGACAACACTAGAATGAAACAAATCCTTACTTTTGATGTCCAAAAAAAAAATAAAAAATGTGCTCTATCTCAATTTTTTTAGCAATCTATTTGAACATTTGTTTAGATAAGCGAGCATAGAACTGTTTGTCGTTTTACGTTTCAGCTTTTAAGAACGCGAGAAAAACTGACTGCATACTTTTTAAAATAATCTTTCTTACCAAATACTTTTCCAGTTGCTGTTTTTTGTCATCAAAAGGAATGACTATCTTGATGGATTTACCGTGTCACATACAATAGCACCATTGCCAGAAAAACTTCGTTCTTATGTTTTTTAGTATTTGCTTATTTCCTTTTATTCATTTCTATTACAAAGAAGTTCTCTTAAATCTTTCAGTTATTTACATTCTTTTAGGAGAGGAAAAATATGGGTTTGGCGGCTTAGTCGGTGGCAATGCGTGTCGGAAAACTCCATGAAACTCGAATTGTTTCAGCTATGGATAAAGTAAATGTTTGCTTTGCACGTAAGATAAATATTTTCAAAAGAGTCGGTATTCTTTCCACATAAGTTTGCATACACGGAGTAAACAAGAAATACTCATTTTTATTTGATTCATTGTTGAAAAATTCAAGTATAATTTACTATCCTAATATCAGCTAAAGTAAAATCATCAGTTCTTTTAATGGATTCAAGCAGACAAGTATTCTTACTTCGAATCCTTATTTTTGTGTAAATATTATATAATTTAAGTGTTTTTATTTATTTTCGTTGTATTCCCACCAAAGAACTTAATGCTAATCGTCTTTCAAGTTTATCATAAATATTTCTTACACGAGAAATTCTTAATAATTGTTTTCGCTTCTGAAAATAAGAAAGACAAAATATATTTGAATATTAAATTTCTTTCTTTCTGAAGACAATTACATCAACTTTCATTTCATTTGTAAGTTCATACTAAAAGGTCTTGGTGTTTCCTACTTTATAAAAATATATTAAAATATTTTACATTTCATATGAAAATTTTGTTCCATTTAATGTACCATTTTTTATCATAACTCTTACTATACTTAATAAAACATAGAAATATTTTTTTTTTATTTTTCAATAAATATTTTTCCTATTATTGTGAAATTAGGATTGTCTAAGCGAATATAAGAATAACATATTGGGCTATGAACATGCCCATTTATAAATATATATATATATATATATATATATATATACCTGAGACTTGCAATCCATGAAAACTGATTTTCATTTCCAATTCCAATCGAGATGGATTTCTTATAGTAGGCTAGAAATTGTAGGGAAATCATAAGAATTATATAAAAAGTCATTTTATTCATTTGAAGTCTAGGAACAACAATGTTTACTTGCAGTATAGCAAAGTGGTCAGATCAGTCGAGAATTTCTCGCTTTCATTGTAGATTTTCATGTTTATATACATGTCCTTAGAATTTCTTAATGTTCTAAGATATTTACTGTATTTTTATATCCTATTTTATAAAATTACTAATCAATAGAGAAAAAGTATTATTTATGGATTAAACTTCTTTAAAACATCTATTTAAAAAGTTATGATGTCTTAATGTATGATGTGTATTATTAAGTTTAGTTCATATACATTCTAGACATTTTCTTAGAAAATACATGAATTTTATTTTTTGAACAATTATTTTACTTATGAATTAAAATATTTTAAGACTTCAAACTAATAAGCAAACATAATACTTATTTAACTAATTATATTTTAAGTACTAATTGTGTTAGAAACTTTAGAGGGGTGAGGTGAAATAATAAATGGTGATTTAACTAACAACAAATTCTATATTACAGTAATGTAGGCTTTAATAATTCAGCTCCTGAAGCATTCAATAATTTATTTTCTCATGTGAAAGAATTTGGAGAAGAAACATATATTAAATATATCATAACCGATACATCTTAACAAGAACAGGTAAAAAGAAAGAAACGAATGCCTAAGCTATATTTATATGAACAATATCATTGAAGCAAATTTGAATATTCCAGGTACTTTTTCGATTGCTTAATTAAGTAGATCTTCAATGTTTAAATTATAAATCACATGATTGCTTTTAAAACTACATAGACGATGATGTGCATAAAAGTCGCTGATAGCTTCAATGGAAAGGGCGTGATAAATTTTTTTTAAAAAAAATCATCTGATGCACAATGCTTACTAAAGTTAAAATTTTGTTTGAAATACTTTACTCAGGAATAGGCTATCCACAAATAAAGACGTTTAGGGGGCGGGGAGTAATCACGCGCTTAAAATTTGAGATGGAATGAAGAGGGACAGATTTCTATCTGATCAAACTTAAAAATTTAAGCTGCTAATGAAGTTTCAAAAGTTGATGAAGAAAGCTATGGAAGGTTCACCTAATTGTTGATTCTGTTCAAAGTGACTTAAAAATTAGTACTAGAAAATCCATGCGAAAACATTTTACATTTTATAATCTATAGAAGGTTTAGGTCATATCTAAAGCAAAATGACAATAAACATCGTTTTATTGGTGAAACAGTAGCAATAGAATTATGTGAAACTATTTTTTGCTTGTACTTCAGTGTATTTTGATATGTGTTTCAGAACCGCCAATTGAAATATTTAATGGAAATCGAATAGATACTATAGAATAAATAATGAGGATTAAAATAAAATTAATAATTTTTCTGCAAATGCTTTTGTATAAGTTTATAATTGCTATTTTATGCTTATGGCCTCAACATCCACTAAAAGGAACGTGCTCCATACCAAAATTTAAAAATTTCAGTTTATAGATTTATTTTAAAAGAAATATGATTTTTAGGAATCATTGATCCAGAAAAACAAATAATTTAACAGCAAAATATAATGTATTTCTCTGAGATGTCAGGAAGGTATGTATGTAACATGAACTATTAACTTCATGTTCTGGATTTAATTGATAATCGTTTCATTAGTTGCATTGATATGTTCTTAGAATTATGAACCAATATTCCTCAAATGCTTAAGTAGAAACGAGATTATAAGGAGTTTTTTGGGTATTAAATTTAATTATTGTTTATTAGTTAAATCAAATTACAAATTGTGATCATGAGTAAAATTGTATTAAACTGAGTATTGTGCATATATTTGAAATAATGTCTATGAAATTCTTCGAACAAATGTGGTACTAAATTTTCTACTCGAATAAGAAACATAAATTAAGGTACTGAAATTGTATAATTTTTTATCAATATATTCAACAACATATTATTTTGTAGAATTAAAATTCTTACATTTTGCTCAAAGTAATATATCACATTCCTTATTGCTCTTTCTTTTCAAAATCATTACATCACTCACAATGCCATAAAAAGAAAATTGGGTAAAAAGCACAGTTCCGTTTGCTAAATTCTCGAAGAGAATATCATTAATTTAAGAAAAAATATTTCGATCGTTATGTATTTGATATAAAACAAAACGCATGTTCCTACAATTATGATTAGAAAAATTATAATGCAATTACTGCAATTAAATGTAAATAAGAATTATGATGATTATGTTTTATAACATTTCATTTAATCATATATCCTGTAATTTTAAACAAAGGAATATCTACTGCAGATGTAAATGTATTCTTGATTTCATAGACTGGCTACTTCTAATCAATAATATGCCGTTCGGTAAGCTTATTAGCTTTCGAATTAGAGCGAGTATGCTATCCGTTTATTGATTAGTGGCTTCTGTTTACTCAGCGGTAAATAACTTTTGGGAATTGTAATTTCGGGCACATCAAATACACAATTGTGGTGGTGGTGGTATTTTCATTTATCTGACGGCCTAACGCAGTATTAGTAATTCCATTCAATTCATTCTGACA
Organism: Nephila pilipes; assembly: GCA_019974015.1. Classification (NCBI taxonomy): domain Eukaryota; kingdom Metazoa; phylum Arthropoda; class Arachnida; order Araneae; family Nephilidae; genus Nephila; species Nephila pilipes. Next base: position 749,225 of record BMAW01011354.1, read on the forward strand.
CTGCAGCAAGAAAATAATAAATTAAAGAGGGTAAATTTAATTAATGATTCGTGATTTCTTATGTTACTGATTTATTATCTTGCATTGCAGATAGAACACTGAATACAACCATCATTAGAAATAGAATATAATCCAAACAAGAATTATCATAAAGGAGAATGAACTCCAGAACCGAGTGTCTTGAAAGAAAGTGTTAATGACGTATATAGTATACGTATTGAGTATTAGTTGCCAAATCCTATTTCAAATTTATAGTTCGGTAGTATTTAATCTATATATCTTGTGAGGGAAAAGTTCCCTTTGTATTATTCTATTCAACATAGATTGGGCTATAGTTATTCTAGGCTATTACTGAAATATTTTTATATAGCTTTATTCATTTATATTTGTGTTTGTGTTAAAACTATAGTGCACGCGTTTTATGTATTTTATAACTATCTCATAGTAGTTTGCTACTTTACTCTAATAGCTTGTTTGTATTATGGGTTTTAAATATTTAAGACCCGGAAAGAAAAAGATATAATTACGAAATAATTATGCCTAGCATCGTTGAAGCATGATGCAGAATGTTTGTAAAATATATATGATGCCTGTTTGGGGGAGAATATTGTAGCCCTTTTCTCTTTTTGTTGAAAAGAGGGGTTGCCATCCTAATAGGATCAAACAAACCCTGTTTATGTAAATGACAGGAAAACGTAGAAACGAGCTTCAACATAGACGGCAAGGTGAAACAAAAGCTTGTTATTTACTTAACACGTAGGCTTTAAATTTTATTGAGTTACTGAATTTATAAAGTGTAAGAAAAAGCCATAATCCACAAATAAAAATTACAATAATACGCTTAATATAAACTATTGCTGTAAAACAATATTAATGAGAGAAAAGTATTGAAGAACAAATCAGCACGTTGTTTGCAAAGGTAAGCTAATGATGAATGAATGCTTATTTAAGTTTTTCGATTTCTCTCTTTGAACCACATTCATTGCATCTCCAGTTTTTAAGTGTTTTCACTTTTGTTTCTTAATTTTTGAACTACTGTTGCAGTTTTTTCTTTATTGCTTCTCAGATATGTATACCAAAATATTTTTTTTTAAGATTTTTGTCAGCTATTTTCCAAATGTCTTAAGAAAATGTATACTTAAAAAAAATAACATACTTTGAAAAACTTGCAAGCATAAAAACAACATACATTTTTATTGTCGCCAAGTCAATTTTATTTTAGAATTAATACACATGTTATCACTAGTTCCCCTTTGTAAGTACTTTAGCACTTATAAGTATTTTTTTCTTTTGCGGTGACCAATTTAGTGCTTATATGTTTTAATAAGTTATACGTATTTATAAGTTATACGTATTTATAAGTTATACGTATTTTTAAGTTATACGTATTTGGAAGTTATACCTTTTGGTTTAATAATAAATAAAATTTATATCAGGTATCTAAGTTTTCTTTCCCAAAACTTTGATCTCAGGATCCAAAATTGAGTTGAGACTCTCGATTATTCTTTTTCAGCCCGTATGAAAAACGAGTTACATCAGATGGAAATCAAAAAATGAGGCAAAAATTTCCATCTACTGACATTTGATGGTCTATATCTTGACATACAGATCATGCAATTATGTTAGAATTATTTTTATCTGCCTTCTTGTAAATATAACCATATGGTCTCATAAGCCCTAGTAATGTTAATGTCGATTCGGAAAGAAATGGAAAATTTCAGTTCCTTAATTTATTCAGAAAAACAATTCTACAAGCTTGAAAAAATTAAAAACTAAAGATGTTTTCAGTTTGCTGACTACATAAGTTTTACATAAGATATAGTGATTTCTTATGAGAGCCATCACAACATAAATTACAAAAATGAGCCAATTGGACCGTTAAAGGTCAAATGTTAGCATTAATAACCCTGTTACATGATTATTTTGTGTGCAGTTGTGACACAGGAACATTCTACTTAGCAACTGCGAGTATGTTGCTGTACTAACAAGGTTACTACTAATTAAATGATCGCAAAATAAAGATAAACGGTTGGTAATTATTAGTAAAATAATCGCACAAGTTTTTGAAACTGATAATATAACTTCACTTTTCTATAAAAATATAAGATGGTTGCTGTAGCCTAGTGGACATGGACATGGACTTGTGGCTGGAGTAGTTTTGGCTGGGTAGTAGGTTCGAGCACCAAGGCCACCGAAATTCTCGTATAGAGGGACTGACGCACGTTAAATTAGGTTGAGAATCTAAATCAGTTTAATTTTGAATTTTGGAGACGAAGGGGCCGGTTCTGGTGTCGTCCTCGTCTCTTGACGTTTGTACAAAATGACGAGGTTCTTTCCTCTTGCTGCTTCTCAGTGTAACGCTCATGAACGATAATATAATCACAATCTATTGAAGTTATACGGACCAACTATTTTAATGTCAAATTCGTACAGATATACTTCACAGAACTTTATAACTTTATGGCAAGTACGGGCAATAATTGGTTTTCTGGGATAAGCCTTTTGATCATTTATATTGAAATTCCCAACTGGCAATTAATAAAAAAAATAAATTAATGAATAGATTATGTTCTATAAGGTAAATATGTAAAATTATTAAGTAATGTTGGTTCAGTAATTTAAATGCTTATTTTAAATTGCTCTTACCAATTGTTTAAAGTTTTGATAGTATACAAAAACAAAATGTCTATTTATAAATATGTAAGCTCTTAAATATTCGTATGGATCTTTATTATAAGTCTGTGAGGTACATGGAAACATTGATAAGAAAAAAAAGCATTAACTTGAGAGAATCATTTACGAATTTTAAATAAATTAAATCTTAAAATTCACAATTGAGATTAACATTTCTCTATTTTCTATTTACTTCAACAACATTTCAAACACGTATCAATGACAAAATGAATAAAGAGTGACATACTTCACGATTTAAAAAAAATAGTATGATATTAGAAAAAAAATTTAAATACAAAATACAATTTCACAGGCAGACGATTTAAAATTTTCACCGATCTATGAAAGAACATTGAAATTTCTATTGGGTTCAAAATAATCATTGTGAGTAAGGTTTTTGAATGATTTTGAATATAAAAAATGCGCATTCATTTAATAAGAAAAGTTTTCAAATTCCATAGTTCAAAATGCTCTATCTAACTGTGTATTGAAAAGTACTAAAAAATTCAAAAGATAGTAAGGAAAAAAAGTGTGTGTGTGTCATCTCGTGTTCACGGGTCATAGTACGCATCCCAAAATGCCAGTTGCAGGTGCAGTTTGAGAGGGAAAAAATTCAATTTTCAATTTTCATAGAAATTTTACTAAAAAGAAAAAATTTAGTCCCTTTATCATTTTTTTGGGTTAGATAAATTTTGACAAGCTTATTTTTTAACTTTTCGACTTCTATATCATTTTTGAATGTAAAGTAATATACTTGATAAGATATGGTAAACGAATCTACACACACAATCTTTATATTACGTTCACACTAAAAATAAAATACAGTGAAGGTGGGATAGCTGATAAAAACAGGATACATGAAATCTAAGCATTAATAATTTTTAAAAAAATGTTGCAACACTGCTATTGCTATTGCATTTTTAATGCATTAGTTCTTAAAAAATCATTTAATTTCATAATACCTGATCGTAAATTAGAAATTTATGTAAAACGGTTAAGAATAGATTTTCTAATATATATACATACAGATTGTTCCGAAAATATTGAACGCCTATTTCATTCTTGAAAAAAACAAGAACAAATTAAGATGCGTTCATGTTTCTTCTGTTATTGTGAAGACAACATAAAACAATTTTATGAAACAAAATTTTAAGCATTATATAATTTTCTTATATTCCGATAGATGGCGTGCCGTTACTTCTCGGACAAATTTACTGATAGCATCAGTCTGCAAATGGCTACCATACAGGAAAAAGCAATATGCGTTTTATGGTTTCATGAAAGCAAATCCATTGAATCAGTTCAGAAACATTTTTGTTTGGAATACTTAAAATGTCTCTGTCATACTCAAAGTATGGACTCTATTAAACACTGGTACCAACAACTTATAGATACGGGAAGTGAGGAAAATAGGATAGCTCCTGGAAGATCATCGATCCTGACTGAGTATGTTGATGGCATGAGGGAAACATTTTGAGAAACCTGACTCCATCGACTCTTAATGCTAGTTACGATAACATTCATAAATATGTTTTTCTTTCCAATCTAATGGATTATTCCAGTGCTACTGATGCAATATTAGATTCAACACAGAAAAAAAGGAAAACAAATTAATTTTATGATATCATGTAAATCTAATCTACACAAAAATCTACAATTCTGAATAGCGATCCTTTTTCATCCAGTTTCCTCTACAGACGCATAACAACATAAATCTCGCAGTGAACCATTTAGCTGGAGGCGTGATTACGTAATTAGAACCCACGTGTTGTCATCCATTGCCGCAATGCGCAATTCATGACATATTGTCTAGAGGAAAGACCGGTAAACGAGACATGGAGTATGAACTAAATTGATGGAACTGAGCACGGAATTAAAATACGAATAAAGCCTTTTTTTATATAATACCAGTAATTCTGTTTTAATAAGATTGAAAATTTCGATACACTATTTTAGCCATCACCACGTCATCTTTTTTTTCTTTTTGGTATTTTATACGAAGAAGATGATACGGATGAAATTGGATCGCTGCAGAGAGTTTCATCTTTCGCTGTTATAAATTTCTGATTCGTTTTTCTAACATTTGAAGACATTGTTTCACAGGATCGAAATTCACCTTCGAGAGACTGGCACACCATCCCTCCCCAGCTTATGATGTGGATAAAGTGAAGCACAGACTTGAAGCAGCTTAGAATGAGTTGTCCGTACCTGTCATCTAGTTTGACTCCATGTCTAAATGATGAGAGCTGTATTAGCTGTGCATCAGGGCAGCTGTTTAATCTAATTTCAAATCCCTATAAGCCCTCAAACAGCTTGCAAATGTAATAATTTTTTTTAATCATCTACAACCATTTACTTACAATCGATATATTTTTGCATTTGCTTTTCTTCATGGGGCTGCAATTTTATTGGCCAGCAGGATGTGCAACTTTTGTAAATGGATGTAAAACTTTGAGCACTAAGAAATAAGTTCAGAATTGTTCCGAATCTGGGCAATAGGGTACGTGTCTGTCAAATAAGTAAATGATTAGAAATGCAGTGAGATTGCGTGGTAAATAATATCACCAGAGGGCGTTAAACTTCGTCATTGGATTAAAAAACTGGTAAACAGGGCTTGATTACGTGTATTTAATCTGTTGCATAAGGATAATGTTACTAGGAATGACATTACGCTGACATCGAAGAGAATATGAGTAGCTGTCAGATTTCTAAAAATGAAGAATCGTAGAGATGATGAAAACCTTGGTAGTTTCAACGAGTACCTCGCAACTTAGGTTGTCGTGATTTTCTCGTGAGGAGGTGTTCGAACCAGTGGGTGTGTTTCCCAGCGACCAGTTTCAGGACCTCGACAGATTAATAACACGCATGCATAGTGCCAACTGTCTTATTGTCTACCATCCAATAAGTAAACTGAAAGCCGTACTGAAAGTGTTGCCTATGAATAGGCAACACTTTTGTTAACGCTTGCATGCGCTATCACCGCGCCACCTGTAAATGAGGAGTTTGCTAACTGTGATTCTAACCGTAACTGAGGAAGAGCGGGAAGCGCTCATCGTGTTTGCGAGAAAAGTGTAAGACGAGTTATCTGTGAAGGCACCACGTGCATGTGTCTTTTGTGAATTATTAAAGAGATATTTAATACAGTCCACTAAATGAGTACTTATTGTGCAAATGACCTATGGAACTTTAATATTGTGTAGTGAAAGATACTTGTGGTCCGAATCGCCGGAGAGCAAGTACCGGCATGAAACAAAAGTTTCTAAGTGCTATATTGTGTTTAGTGAATAGAAGTGAGTGATATTCTTCAGTTTGTGATACGGATTAAGTGTGATATTTTCTATGGATTAAAGTGCCACATCAGTGCAGAAGTGACCGCTTTAAATCAAACCATCGATCCAGTTTTTGAGGTGAGAGAAATTTCTCTATTGTGTTTTCTTTGCTGAAATTTAAAAAAACCATGTCTATAATTAGAAAATTAAAAAAAGACGAGTTAACCATCGTGGCTGAGGGATTAGGTTTGATAATTCCTGATGGAGCAAAAGTTGTTGACTTAAGAAATATTATTGAAAATTGTGACTTGTATATTAATGACATTGAATTCGTTCAAAATATCGTTGATTATGTTATTGAGGAAAAGAACTCAATTAAGGAAAGAGAAATAATGAAATTAGAATCAGAGAAAATTAAACTGGCTCAATTGCAACAACAATCTGATTTATTAGATAAGGAATTACAATTAGAAAACCTTAAAAAAGAAACTCATCAAGATAAGTTAACTGATATAGATACCTTAAACAGAAGCACTGAAAATCTAATTAAAAGTGTAAAAACTTTAACGATTTCTGTGCCTACTCGAGTAGAATCTTATAATCTATTCTTCCAATCAATAGAAAAAGCATTTAAAACAAAAAATGTGCCGGAAGAATTAAAAGCGGAAATACTATTAAATATATTAGGGGGAAAGGTATCAAATTTAATGGTTTATATGAAAGAGGAGGATATCAATAATTATGAAAAACTTAAATCTGTAATATTAAAAGAATACCAACCCACCCCGCAAGAGATTTTTATCTTTCTTCCAGAGAGAAATCTAAATATGAGTCATCAATGAATGGAAGTAAAAGATATCCAATAATAAATAAAACAAAAAATCCATACAATTCAGGGTATCAGAAAAGGATTTCAAAAGTGTTTATTTCAGAAATAAAAAACTATAAATGTGTTATGTGTAAAAATGAGAAGCATGCGTTATATTTGTGTCCGCGATTTAGGATGCTGTCAGTTCAAGATCGCATTGAAATACTTAAAATAAATAATCTGTGCTTTAAATGTTTTGCTTCAGAATGTTGTGTTAAAAGATGTTCGAGTAGAAATTGCTTTTGTGGAAAACCACATCATAAAATGATTCATTTTTCGAGAAACGTCGACAACCCTAAAATAGAAATAAAAAAATCTCAAAAAACGTCTGCCCGTGAAGGTCAAAATGAAGAATTTATGAATGTTTACCCCCCTTCCTGCGAACTCAATGAAAATATTGTAGCTAGTAGTTTCGCAAAGAGCAAAACAAAAAATGTTTTATTGAGTACTGTTAGAGTTTTGATTAAAAATAAAAATGATGATTGGGAAGAAGCCAGGTGTCTGTTAGATGTTGGAAGTCAAACATGTTTAATAAGTTCAGAATGCGCTAATCGTTTGCAACTTAAAAAAGAAAAAAGAAATACTTTGATCTCGTGTTTAAATGATTCTTCAATGAATATGAGTGGATGCGTTAGAACTACTATAGCGAATAGAAACAAAAGTTTTCACAAAGAATTAAAAATGTTAATAGTTCGGAAAATTACTGATTTAATTCCCCAAACAATACTTGAAGTTAATGTTGAAATTTCAGATTCAATTCCGTTAGCTGATTATAATTTTATTGTCTCAAGAAAAATAGATATTTTATTAGGAGCAGAAATTTTTTACGAACTATTGAGGCCTGGACAAATATATACGCAAAATTCACGTTTGCTCTTACAAAATACAGTGTTTGGTTATGTGGCTAGCGGTAGTGTAGATCAAGTTAGTGACACTAAGGTTCATTGCGGATTAATCCGAGAAGATGATTTAAATATAACGTTAAGGAAATTTTGGGAGATAGAAAGTGTCGAATCAGAAATATATAAAAATAATTAACACGCGATTTGTGAGGAACATTTTGTTCGTACACATCAGAGAAATAAGGAAGGGAAGTTTATTGTCACAATGCCCCTTAAAGAGGATCCTTCGTGTTTAGGAAATTCAAAGGACATTGCCCTCAAAAGACTCAAATCGCTGTGGGCTCGTTTATCCAGAGACACTGAATATTTAACGTTATACAAAAGCTTCATGAGTAAATATTTGAAACTTGGCTACATGAGAGAAGTGGTGGAAGAAAAAGAACCCGATGTAGTGTACTATGCCACACATCATGGAGTGTTAAGACCCAAGAATACAAGTACAAAATTGCGAGTTTGTAATTAACTGTTCCACATTGACCACTAATGGTAATTCGTTGAACTCGTTACAGTACAATGGTGGAGTCATCCAAGATGACTTATTTTCGATAATGATAGGGTTTAGAAAGCATGTGTATGCTTTGACAGCTGACGTGAAGATGATGTATCGAATGATACTCATAGAACCCAGTCAACACAAACTTCAAAGAATTTGTGGAGTGTTACGCCCAATGAGTCACCTAAAACTTACAAGTTAGTTACAGTTACTTATGGAACTGTGAGTGCTCCTGATCTGGCAATGAGGACTTTTAAACAATTATCCATTGATGAAGAGAATAATTTCCCCATTGCATCACCTGTGTTGCGTGACAATTTTTACATGGATGATGTACTATGTGGAACTCAAACCTTAGAGGAGGCTCAAGAATTGCAAAAACAACTTATAGTTATTATGCAAAAAGCTGGAATGCAACTTCATAAATGGTACACAAACCATCCAGAACTCTCACCAAGTGTCGATGGAAATTATAATTTCTCAAATCCAAGTGAAACCCAAACCTTAGGAGTGTCCTGGAAACCAGTGGAAGACTGTTTTTCTTTTCGAGTCAAGGTGGAGCTTGGGACTTCATACACAAAAAGGAGTGTGCTGTCTACTATTGCAAGATTATTTGATCCTTTGGGACTGCTTGGTCCAATTGTATCTAAGGCTAAAATATTCATGCAGAAACTATGGCGCTTAAAAATTGATTGGACTGACACCCTTCCAACTGCAGAGTATCAAGAATGGCATAACTTTTTGGTTATGTTAGAAAATATCAATAACATTGATATTGAGAGACGAATTGTGATTGAAAAAGCTACCCAGATAGAAATCCATGGTTTCTCTTATGCTTCAGAACGTTGCTTTGGAGCAGTGATTTATTGCAAGTCTTTCAGCTCTACTGGTGAAACTATGGTTAGACTGGTGACTAGCAAATCTAGAGTATCGCCGGTGAAAAGCCTTACAATCCCAAGGCTTGAATTGTGTGCTGCAGTCTTACTATCAAACTTAGTGAAAAGAGTCCTTGCTGCAATGAAACTGGAAACAATAGTGTTCTTATGGAGTGATTCCATGATAGTGCTTTCATGGATCCAAAAGGATCCAATGGATCTTAAAACATTTGTGCAGAACAGAGTTGCCATCATTCAAGAGAACACATCCATAAACCAGTGGGGTCATGTGTCATCTGAACAGAACCCAGCAGATATCCTTTCACGGGGAGTGGACCCTGATAAATTGGTCAACTATAGAATGTGGTTCAAAGGTCCCACATTTCTATATAACAGTGTTTATCCAAAGCAAACAATCTCTGTGTCCAAAGTATGTGAGGAATTGAAAGCAGAACTTAAAAACTGTCAGTGTGACGAGTTTAAAGAAAATTATCTGCTTTTAATGTGACTGTTAATAATTTTATTCATAGTATTCTTAATTTGATTAATAATTATATAACTGTTCTTCGTATTTTTAGTTATGTTTTCAGGTTCATAAATAATATACAAAATCCTTTGTATAGAGTATCTGGGCCACTTGAAGTAAATGAACTGAATCATGCAGAAAGTGTTTTAATTAAAATGGTTCAAAAGGAGGTATTTTCAGCTGAGATTAAGTGTCTCAAGCAACACAAGAGTGTTTTTCCAAACAGTAAGTTAAAATCCCTAAATCCGTTCTTAGATGCTGATGGAGTCATGAGAGTTGGAGGACGTTTGGGTAACTCAGGTTATAATTTTTCTAAGAAACATCCTGCTATTATGCCTAAAAATTACAGGTTGACTTTATTAATTATTGATAATATTTATGTTAAATATTTTCATGTAGGTGCCGTCACTTAAATGGCTATTAAGTAAAATTATTGGTGTATCCTTGGAGATGATAAAAAAAATTCATATAGTTCAAATAAAAACACAATTTGGTTATTTAAGAGATCTGTCTCAAAAATTTGTGTATTACCTGTGTCTGAATAATATATGTAAACATATGTATTTTTCTTATTGATAATTGTAATTATTATTAGTGTATTTTTTTAAAGTATTGCCATATTCTTTAATTGTGTGCTGTGTTAAACTGAGAGTTTCATGTAATTTAATAGTGTTCTTTTTGCTTGTTAGCTGATAATTATTGAATATGTATCTTCAAATTTTGTGTAATTTGTGAAATAGTGTTTTACATACAATGATTGAATGTTTAAACATGTCAATGGGGGCCGGTATGTTAACGCTTGTATGCGCTATCACCGCGCCACCTTTAAATGAGGAGTTTGGTAACTGTGATTCTAACTGTAACTGGGAGAAGAGCGGGAAGCGCTCATCGTGTATACGAGTGAAGTGTAAGACGAGCTATCTGTGAAGGCACCACGTGCAGGTGTCTTTTGTGAATTATTAAAGAGATATATTTAATACAGTCCACTAAATGAGTACTTATTGTGCAAATGACCTATGGAACTTTAATATTGTGTAGTGAAAGATACAACTTTCAGTACGGCCTTCTGTGTCAATCAATAGCATCGCAAGGCGCCTGGATGAAAGACAGTTGCTATACAGGCGCGCATTATATGTACTGCAATTGATAATTACTGCCTCCGTATATATATATATATATATATATATATATATATGAAATTTCATATAAAACCTCATTTGAAACGAGCATGCAAATGCCCAAAATTTGGAATCCAAAGAATTAATAGTGGGAGCTGCAGCTCATCGTAACTGCGCGCTCAGCAAATGTATATGACAAGCGATTCTCTATAGGTTGGTCAAATTTTCTGTTGCATTGAGATTTAGGATACCTTTCAATGACAAAAAAATGCCTCTCCGTAGGTTTCGAGATTATTATGACCAACTGTCAGAGTTTGAAAGAGCTCGTATCATTTAAGTGAAATAAGTAGGTTGAGCAAACTGGAGAATCACTCGTCATATAGGTCTAAGTGATGCGGCGATTAAAGGATGCTGGCAAGAATAGGTGGACAGCGGCAGATTTCAGTGTCATGATGGTAGCGGTTGAACTGCGGCCTTAGAACTTTGGGAGGACAGAGTGATTGTCAGATCAGCTATCACAGCCCTTGATTCATCGTTATCAGCCATCAGACGTGCGATCCGTACACGAGTGTCTACCATGACCATTCACAGACTACCAATCACTCACGCCTGCATACTGTCTAGCCAGATTACAGTGGTCGATTAGATTGGACTGATTCTGACTAGGGACATATAGTGTTTAGCGAAGAAATCAGGTTCCAACCTTGTCCTGACGATTATCGAAGACGTGTCTGGAGATCGCCAGGCAGTGTACCGACCCTGCTTTCACTGCAAATCCACACGGGTTCTTAACTTGGAGTTATAATATGGGCTATCCCTTTCCCTTGATAGCCGTACCCCTTTCATCATCAATAAAGGCAAACTTACAACGCAGAGGTACATCGACGATATTCTGTTTTGTTAACGGTCATTTCGCAGTACTATTGCCTTATTTTTCAGCAAAAGAATACCAGATCAAGAACGACACTTCCTTAACCAGCCAGATATTCTTCAATCGAGCATGTCTGGGATATGATGGGAAGGTGACTACCTCTTCCAGAGATAGTTGATGACCTGGTCCTACAATTGGAGCAAATGTGTCAAGATATACCACAAGAGACCATCAGGGATCTTCATCACTCTATGCCTCGTGAATTTGATAATTAATATATTTCTGCGTAGATGAGTGAATGTGCTGAGTAGTTTGTATGTGCCGGGCACTGTTGGCCCTTGCCTAGAAAGTACAGAATATTTCTGTTAAGATTTGGCCGTTTTTCGAACTAGTAAGATGGTGATCTGACCATATATAAAAGTATTATGATTGTTATTATAAGAATCCTTTATTCCTGCTTGTGTGTGTAAAATTGTTTTCATGACGAACATATAGAAATGAAATTAAGCGTTAGTATGTATAAAAACTTTTATTATGTTTTTTAAATAGATATTTTTCGTTTGAAAAAAATAAAATCTTATTGATGAGTATATTTAAAGATATTTCCATCAAAACAGTTAACATTTTCTTTATCACTAAAGTAACAATATAAATATTTTTTAAAATTATTAATTAGTTAATTATTTCCAAAACTTATTTCTGAATTGAGTTTTTATTATGAAGGTTTCTGAGACGTATCACTTTATTAGATTGCAATAACTGTATATTTCTAATTGTGAATTGTTGCATAGAATTTCACCTGATTTTAATATAAATTGATAACCAAAATAAATGCTCACTTGAATAAAATCTACCTCTTTAATGTAAGAGTAGTAAACTTATTAAATTTCAGGCAGGCATAAAATTGAAACTGAAATATGCTTTTTAATTATTTTCTTCATGGAAAATTCCCCGACAGCAAATTATCGATTTTATAGATTTCAATAAGGAATGTAATTTGAGGACCATATCTTGAATTGCAGAAATAATTCATCCTAAAGGGTTGCTGAAGTGTGTTTTTCTTTTAAGGAGTTTTCCGAAAGCTTCGTACAAAGTTGTTGTATTGAGTTTACCTTAACTCTAAGATAAAACGAATATCATTGAAACAGGATGGAAAATGACTTATCTTTTTTTCCCCTTGTATATTCTAGTTACTGCATATATGTTTGATATCCAAAATGTAGTCATGATGAAAATTACTAAAAGTTTTTTTTAATATAAAGAAGTTTAAAAAAAATTCATGTATATTCTGATTTTAGTATCACATATCTTTTTGAATTATAAGAAAAATTCAATCTTAAGGAAATATGAATTCAATAATTATATTGATATAACACGAATTCTTTGAGCCGTATATTAAATTTAGATAAAGCAAAATAGAAAATATATGGGATGTTGAAATTCTAAAGACGCATCGCATTAATACATGATATTTTTAGGTATATATATACGTAAATTAAAATTCTTATGATTAATAAATAGAGAAATTTAGTGCTGTATTGTTATTTCTATTATTCCAGTATTATAACTTAATCATGAATAACAATTTTTTCTAATGTAAGACCGGCAACCCTCTACGCGTTGCTTCCTGAGTAGTGCCAAATCTTCTAAGCGCCCGTCATTAACGAGCCTCTAAAACTACAACAATGACCACTACAATAACAGTCATAGATAAGCTTAAGCAACTTGGAAAGAAAACGCTTTCTTTAATTTTTTTAAAAAAAGACTATTGTTTCAGTATAAAATAATTCAACATATGTGTATGAATGAATCGGTTGTTACTTTCCACCAAACTTTTAATAAAATCAGTCTAAATAAATTAGTTGTATTAGCATAGATAGTTATTGCAAATTAAAATGTTAAATGTATTAAAATTTATAAAATTTAAATTTAATACATGCATTGAATGGTAGTTTTTTTTTTTCATTTAATAAATTTAAAAAATAAATGTCACTTTTACCTTTAATTAGATTACAGTAAAAGGGACATTAATTTTATTTGCAGGTTAATTTGAATATAATTACATATGGTATTCTAATAATCGCTTAGTAAGTTATAACTTAGTTGGAAAAGTAACAGCTGTTGATCAGCATAGTTTTTAAAGATTTATTAAATATTCACTTGCTAAGGTCACGTAAGTGATTTCACCATTATATTTCCATAATATACGAATATTGGTTTTAAATAATAAATGCATATAACAAATTCTTTTTCTTCATTTTCTAAAAGTAAAATTTATAGAATCGTTAACTACTATAAGCTGTATTTAAAGAAGATGTTAATTTTCCTTATTTAATATTAGCATAACAAAACATTCCTTAATCAGATATAAGGCTAGCACAATATCACCTCGAAAATTGTCTTCACTGTGTACGCTCTTCAAATATAATTGTGACATTTATTTTTATTTATAGAAATTTTATTGTGTACAATGTAGGAATTGTATGTAACTTAAATTACAAAACGTGGTACACGTTGTTGAAAATATTCGTCAGTATCCCAATTTCATAGCTCTTCTGTTATTATTTTCAGTTATCACCTTTTCTTAGGTATGATATTGTCAGGTTGTAGGTATAGATTCAATGTTGTTTATGCTTGTTTTTTAGTGAGAAAACTACATTGTAATAAAAAATATTATGATATACGAATTTTGAAATTTTATTACTGTTACTAAGATGTCCATTTTTTCTACATCATTTTTCAGTATATGTAGTGAAATCCTTGCGATAGAAAAAATCATTTCGCTCCCTTAAGCGGAAGGGTTATTAGAGACTTATATGTCGAAAAAATTGTATTTTCTATTACAGAAGTAATATAAAAGGTACGACAGTGTTATCAAAAATAAGTATACGTTTTTATACAATTTCCATCGAGCAATTAAAAACAAAACCGATCCAGAATATGATATGAAAATAATTACAACTACAATCGTTTAATATTATTACATACACCATTGAAAACTGACTCTAAAAGCACTCGCAGCTTTTGCGAGAAGAAACTACACAACAAAACTTCAAGATCGTTATTTAGTTATGAGTACTCTATATTAATTTTTTGAACAATTACAATGGTGGGCCATTGAGAGAACAGAAGTCAATCAAAATCAATCCTTTTCTCTTAGACTGTGTGGATACTTTTTAACATCAAGATCAACTTCTAGAAGAAACTGCAATGACAAGCAAAATATTTGCTTCAGATGGCAGATATTTGCAATTAACTGCGTAAGGATAAAAAGCCACTACACCAAGCCATATCAGATCTTTATTTATAGCAACGTTTTATTACTTTATACTTGAAATTTAATTAATGTATTGAGAAATTGGAATTAAAAATATATTTATTTAAGAAATAAGGCATGTGTTAACAGCATATATTAATGCCAATATAGAAATTAAGTACATTCAGTTAATTACATCTCTCCTATGTACAATATTAGTTCTGAGTATTAAGCGAAAACAGATTTGATTGCATTGTATTTTACGTACAATTTTATGTAAGGATGAAATATTTTTCATTCTTATTTTTTAGGATAATATCATAATATATATTTTTACAGCACAATATAGTATTATTTACAGTTCTATAGAAGATAGAAAAATAGAAGAATCATTACTACTCAACTTTTATTCTACTTTTATTTTTCTTTTAATCTTCTTAAAATATGACCTTTTAAAAGCAAACGCTTAACCTTCACTATTTTCTGTATTTTTTCTCCTTTATTTCTTTACATGACTTTTTTCTCCCTGTAGCTGTTTCTAAGAGGATTACAAGTGACGTGCTAAGAAGATTAGAATGACAGACCATTTACAAAGGTTTTGTGTTACTTTTTCGAAAATCTCCGGTTTTTGTCATGTTTTTCTACATGTATGGGGGGAATGCTTATTTCGTTACATGACACTATAGTAAAATAAAGTTTTCGGATATCTGTTGACGGTTAAGCTTCCCTTATCTAATGTGGGTGGAATTGATAAAGTCAAAAATTTATTCTCTTGCATTGTAAATAAGATCTGAAGTACTTAAATTAGAAAATAATCAAATATCAATCACTGAAGACTGAAAATTTTACAGATGATATATCTTGGAATGTATATATATATATGTTATATTATATAATCCTACTATAGTTAAAACAAGTAACGAATAAATGTATATATAAGAGAATGGAAACTATGATATATATATATATATATATATATGTGTGTGTGTGTGTGTGTGTAGTGATTAGACTTCAATTTAAATGAGTTTATCATAATAATAGTTTAACTTCCTAATTTTTCCTTTCTCTCATTTAATAATAAAACATTCATTCTTATTTTCTGATACAATTCCTTTTTTAACTTAATTTATGCAATCACTCGTTCTTAAAAATCCGATGATAATGCAGTTCCTACGGCTTCAGACCTGTAGTGATGTTCCGTACTAGACTTTCCGTCTGCAGCTTAAATCCATTGAAAATCACTCCACTCATCGCATGCGTTCTATTATGAAAGTTCCATGAAAATCAAAGCAAGAGAAAAATCTCATTTTATGTACTATTCATCAAATGGCGGAGTTGTATCTCCAGCCATGTGGAAATGCTCTCTCACTCTCTCAGCTACAATACAATAAATAGTTAAACTTGAACACGGATTCACTGGTTTTCAATTAATTAAATAGCAACTTTAAAAGAAAGACATTACATTATATATATATATATATATATCTGTTTAATTTTGTAATATTTCGCCCTACAACCAGTCGCTTAGATTGGTGGTCCCATTGTGCGTAAATGTCTTTAATAAGGTGACATTTTTTAAGTTTCTGAAAATATGGAAGCAAGACGAAAGTAAATGGACATTATTTGTAAAATGTCATACCAAAAGTTAACAGTAATGAATGCGATTTCTGAAAAATATGGTATTAATCAGCAGCCCACTGGTCACTATCCTTATGTTAATTGTATTCTTTTTTTAGAATCGATATCATGTGAATGGGTAGAGAAATATTATATTTTATAAATTTAAGAGAAAATTGTGTTACAAATTAAGTTATAACACCCTACAAGTACTTTTTCGATTAATTATATACCTCATACTTTTTCTTATAGCATCTTGTTGGGGCATGATCAGTTCAGTTCCTTTTATATAGAATTCAATTTTGTGTTGATAAATAAATAATATATAAGTAAATGATGCTCCTATGAAATTACATTCGTTATTTCTAAGAAGTCATACCATATTTAATAAAAAAGTGGTAATGTTATTGGAGGAATTTATTTTTTCTAAAGTTTAAAATGTAATAATTGAAGTTAACTGTGTTGAATGCATGTTAAGCTAAAAAGGCGTATTTTCTCCAAAACTGAAGTAAATTGAACTAGCAAGTCAGATTCTCGTTATTCTTTGAAATAGATGGTGTTGATTATAACTATCTGAAACAGGTGGCACTGGTCGATAGAGGGCTCTGGTCCTTCTAGTCCCAGAAACCAACTTCATTTCTTGGATATAACGATATTCACCCCTTTGTAACTGTAGCTATAAAAACTGCAAGACTTACATTCATACGTGTTTCTCACACAGTGTTCCTAATTCTAAACTTTACTGCATAATCTTTTGATATTGATTTATTGATAATGTTAGCACCTACAGAGGCTCCCAATTTTGAACATACGCCTCTCACTGTCTTTCTGAAAAAGATCTGGAACAACATTATTAAATATTTCTTTAAGTATCATAATTAAATAAAAAAATGTATTCAAATGCATATTGCAAAATGTATTAGATTAAGAATCAAAAATAAATAGCTGAGATAATGATATTTACAGATTTCTAAGTCACAAAATAGAATATACAAATGCTGAAACTCCTTAATTAAAAAAAAAAAAAAAAAAAAAAAAACTGTCAGTTAATATTTTCATGCATATCGTTTTGCATTTTGAACACCTCCCAAAAGTTGCAAATTGATTTCAGATGGTTTGTGTTGTTTTGTTGGATATGTTTGACCATTTTTCTAGTAACATTGTCTGCAAGTATTTTTCCTTCTTATATATTTTTGAAAAGAATTACGTAAATGAAACTATAAATTTTTCTTATCAATATAATCGAAAAATTGAGTTAGTTTATGCCATTGTATTCGTACAATTATAAAGAACTATCACAATTTTAATAGTACGTACCATACAAGATCTGGATGAACCAACCCATCACTTACTTGACTGTGAGAATGATGTTTGGGGACGTAATCATAACATCTACCATCATTTCCAAAAGTATGTATTAATTTTTAAAATTGAATTAGCTCTCATCTTTGAATACTATGTTATTTCAGAAATACTGAGACTTTGAAATAAGATTTATGGCAAAATAGTAATCCTTTATTTGCTTTAAGGTTTACTTCTAGCTAAGCGACTATTATAGAGTAATTTTTGAATTGTTTCTGAGGAAACACATTTTCCTACTACTGTAGTAGAACTTAAGTAATTTTAGCAGCAGCCTTCTCCTCAGAATTCTTTCTTATTTCTCAAATGATGTTTTACTCCGTCGTTGGGTAGAAGGTTTAATTTCCTCTTCTTCCAGGTTTATTTGCAATTTGCCAATTTTTATTTATATCTATAACTTTTTGTACTTATCTGCTAATGAGTCGAATTTCCTTTGAAGTATCACAAAGAAATTTACCTTCCTCAGACATTAGACTATTTTTCGAATTATACTTTCAGTTCAGTGAATCTAACTGTAACAATTAAAATACCATCTCCCTGAGGAAATAAAATAAGTGTTTCTTAAGGAAAGAAACAAACACACATACATATATATATATATATATATATATATATAAAGAGAGGAGAAATACATATACTCAATTTTAGGAGCCACTGTATGTATTAATTTTTAAAATTGATTTGTTCTGTATACTGGTAGCATATTTTCTCAGTATTTATCAAAAACATGTTTGTGTTTTTTATTTACAACATAATTATTGATTTGGAATAATAGAAGATACCAAAACCTCTTAATTTCTTAAATGTTTGTTTTTACATGATTTTGAATTAACGCAGTTTATATAATCGCCAAAATGCACCCCAAAATTGTTTTTATATGATTTTACATTTGAAAAACACTATTTAAACAACCGTCAAATGGGGAATTCCCCTAAAATAAGGACTTAGATTTCGGTATATCTAACAACTAAACCTAATGACACCTTTAAAATGTTCCCCCCAAAGATAAGTTAATAAGTGTAACCACTGATAGAGCAGCAGCGATGGTGGGGAAAAATGTAGAATTAAATTGTCTTTTGAAAAAAAAAAAAAAAAAAAAATGGAAGAATTTCGCATTTTATTCTAATCTTGTGTACTGTACATGGAGAATACCTTATTTCTTAAAGCTTTAATTTTGTGAAAGAATTTTTACCGATATTTAAAATTGTAAGTTTTAATAGAACCAAAGCAAAAAAACCACAGTCAATTTCAGAATTTTATTGACGGACTAGATTTAACTGAAGAAATAAATGGTTTATCATTGTTTGGCACAGCTAGGTGTTATCAACGTGAGATCTATTAATTAGGTTTGTAGTTTTATTGGAGCCTATTATTGCCTTTTTAAATGAACAAAAGCAATCATATCGACAATTAAAAAGTAAGGACTGGATCATTGACTTAATGTTTTTCACCGATAAATAAAGCACTTAAAAATTAAGTATATCATTGCAAGCTAAAGACAAAAATTCTTAGGGTTAAGTCAAAGCACATTTAAATTAAAAATAAATTACAACTATTCTAAAAGTATGTTACAGAACATATATTTAATAGTTTTCCACTCTTAAAAAAGCCGTTTTAGATTCTGATATTATTCTTGCAGTCATCATTACCTATAACACGAAGTTAAAAAAAATTCTGAATGATTCACGAACGATTTCAACATTTAACAGCATTAAAAGCAGTAATTGCATTTTTATTAAATCCGTTAGAAATCCATGCGATTTACTATGGATAATTATTTAGTTCTTGAAATGGCACGATAAGAAGTAGAACTAATAGAAATACAAGAGGATCAAGGTCTGCAAATGTACCCTAAATCTTCAAAATCAATCAAAGAATTTTGGAAATGGGAACCAAAAACTAGTTATAAAAATTTAAAAACTGCAGCATATCTTTTGATTTTTGAATCGACATATGATGTTGAAGCATTGTACTTCACAGTGTAAATGTTCTGTTCAAAGTTGATCAACCAGCGTCTAAAATAAATAATAAGATGTTTAATTTCTAATTATTATACTGATGATTAGAAATTAATTTCTAAATTACTGATTTATTTACCTTGTAGTAGAGAAGATTAAATAAAAATTTCCACAGTTATGTAAAATCTATTAAAATGAACATATTATGATTCTAATTTTTTTTTCTGCCTAGAAACTCAGGTGTAGCTCCCAAGATTTTGACTAAGGTAATTTTGGGTTTTGCTACAAAAAAGTCTAACCCCACCCCTGTTATGTATCACCTTCATATAACAAATTCATGAAACAAACTCATTTTTTTTCTTTAGGTAAACAAAATATTACCATCTCTATATTTTTTCAATGATATTGCTATATTTTTAATGCCTGAAATATGGATGAAAATTTAAAAGTTATTTTTCTAGATGTAAGTCATGCGATTAGTACAATCAATCTCAATCCATATCATTTTGTTTAAGTGTATGATTACTGTACCTAATAACACAGCATGCTAATCAAGCGAAATAAATACATTAATTAATTTTCTCATCTATATATATATAAACGAAATACCACTGACTGACTCATTACGATATCTCTAAGACTATACATCCGATTGACTTGAAATTTGGTACAGTTACTCATTTTGCGATGTAGACGCTCACTAAGAACGGATTTTACGGAATTCTTATCCAAAATGTAATTTTCATCCGTTAATCTTTTCTTTTCCAACGGGTATGTCATTTTTGGCGACATTATCGCTAAAAATGACATGAACGATGCCAAACGGAATATATTTTTTTTATATGTAACACATGGATCAATAAGTCCCGAGACTAACATGAAAACAACATTTTTTTTGCAAATTTTTTTTTTATTCATCAACATAATCACCTTTTAGGGTGATACAATCGTTCCAACGCTTTTCCAATTTTTCAATACCATGTTTATAAAAAAAATTATCTTTCGCTTCAAAATTAGCTTCAGTTTCAGCGATGAGCTCCTCATTTGAGCCAAATCTTTTTCCCTGGAGCATTTTTTTAAGATCAGCAAAGAGCCAGTAGTCACTGGGGACTAAATCTGGCGAGTATGGGGGGTTGGGAAGCAGATAAAATTCCAATTCGTTCAATTTTGCCATTGTTTTCATCGACTTGTTGCAGGTTGCATTGTCTTGGTGAAAAAGGATTTTTTTTTCTCTGCATGTGCGGTCGTTTATTTGCGATTTCCTCCTTCAAACGCACCAGCAAGTCAATATAATAATCACTGTTGATCGATTTACCTTTTTGGAGGTAGTCAATGAAAATCACGCCATGCGTATCCCAAAAAACTGACGCCATGACTTTGCCAGCTGACTGCTGCGTTTTCGGACGCTTCGGACGGCTTTCGCCAGCTGTGCGCCACTGCCGCTTCGACTCTGGAGTGTAGTGATGTATCCATGTTTCGTCCATGGTCACGTAACGACGCAAGAAATATTTTTTGTTGCGAGTAAATAGCGATAAACAGTTTTCTGAATCATCGACTCGTTGCTGTTTTTGTTCCATCGAAAGCAATCGTGGCACCCACTTGGAAAAAACCTTTTTCATGCTCCATTTTTCATGAAGGATAGTAAATACACTTCCATATGATATCTTTGTCATCTCAGCAATCTCACGGAGCTTCACTTTACGATCTTTCATTATAATTTTTGTCACTTCACTCACATTTTCCGGTGTAACGGCTTCCACAGGTCTACCCGAACGTTCCGCGTCATTTGTGTCGGTACGACCACGTTTAAACTCGGCAAATCACCGACAAATCGTTGCTTTTGATGGACAAGAGTCCGGGTAACATTTTTCAATCCATTGTTTCGCTTGCACGGTGTTTTTACCCATTAAAAAACAATGTTTTATCAGAACACGAAACTCGGTTTTTTCCATTTTTTAAACAAACTACAAAACGACTTTACTCCAACCTCGATAACTCAGCTGTTTCTGATCCGATCGACTTAAAATTTTGACACGTTTCAAGCAAAGGTTAGTACTCTAGAAAGACCTGGTTACTGGTTTACTACGAGCGCCATCTTTGGGTTAGTCTTGGAACTTATTGATCCATGTGTTATATTGTGTATTTCTACCAATTAAGTTTAATTGGCAAGATTTGAGCGTTGGAAATGGAAAAATACCGAATGATTTTATATTGAAGCGCTGATGTAGGATGAATTTATCACCAAATGTCTTCCACCGCCAAGTCGAAGCATTTCAATGACCTTGCATTGTGAATTTTAAAAAGCTATAGTATGGTAACCCCAGCTGATTTCCGCTCGCTTTGCTGTAAAAAACGATAATTGTTTTATTGTGGAAACGTAGAAGTAAGTTTTAAATTTATGAGAAAAGTATTTTTTTATTAAGAATGATTGATAAATTACATTTGTAAATCTAAAAGCAATCTTACGAAGATATTGAAGTTGGCTTTTAACAAATGAATAATAACGGTATGTCATTGATAAAAAAAATAAGTAATTTTCAAAATATTTATTTTGACGTACGCATTAACTGTAACCTAATCTAAATATTATGCAAAAGTTTTGTTTCTGTATTTTGACATTTTTAGTTTTTGGTTTCTAGGAAATAAACGTTTTTGTTTTTTTTAAAATGGCTGGATATTTTATCGTTTTCAGAATGCAGAATTATTTTTAATGCTATGATATTTTAAGAGCTATTTTGTCTATTTAATTGTAGTTCTAGATACGGTGCTAGAGTAAGAGTTATCCCAATGCAAAAAGGATAACGCGATACGGGTGATTTTTTGCTAAAAAATTTTATTGTACTTTATTTTTTTGTTAGTATTTTTTGTTGAATTTTTAAATAATTTGATTTTAAAAAATTAATTTCGGTTATATTTTTTAACTTGAAAAGTATTTCATTGTAGGTTAATACAAATTGATTTTTCCTATTTACTTTTCAATTATAGATTTTAATAATGGATGTTGAATATATTTGGATAGATATAATACCTACTCCTATCAAAGTTTTTAAAATTCTTGGCGACGGAGCATGTTTATTTTCGTCTCTGTCTTTGCTGGTGTTCGGTGACATATCGATGGCGTATAAAATGAGAAATATTATTGTTTCTCACGTGTTTAACAACCGGGATCGGTTTAAATGCTACACTCAAATGCTATCTGGCGCTCCTTATAATACTAACGATTTATATTTTACCGAAATGTGTAAACCAAACACGTATGGATCTATTTGCGAAATTATGGCGGCGGCAAAGACCTGAGCTGGCATCCCCTCTCCTAACATCCACACCACACCTACGGGAGGACTTTGGGCCCCGACAGATTTACCGTGCATCAGCTCCGTCTACACAGCGGGTCTGGCGGCCAAGGATCGAACCCGTTACTGAACGAAAACCGCCGGCCACGAATCCGAAACCTTGACCACTAGGCTACCTAAAGATTGAAACACCAATAATGTTGTTGCGTAATTTAAATCCTCCTAAATTATGTAACAGCACCAGACTCAAAGTGAAAACTCTAAGAAAAAACATTATAGAAACGACTATTTTTACATGAAAGTAAGAGGGTGAATATATATTCATTTCAAGAATACCATTAATTCCATCATATTATCATTTTGAATTTAAGCGTTTGCGGTTTCCATTTAGAGTTTGCTTTGCGATAACTATCAATAAAGCACAAGGGCACAGTTTAAAATTAGCTGGTGTAGATTTACAAAGTGACTGTTTTTCACATGGTCAATTTTATGTGGCATGTTCAAGAGTTAGTTCACGTTAAAATCTAATCATCCTTCAACCAGAAAAACGAACAAAGAATGTTGTATACAGAGAAGTTTTGGAAATGTAGGCATATTATTTCATATTTTTCTTATATTTAACTATTTCTAAAATTAGAATAAGATAAAATAATAATGAATGTAATAATTAAGATAAATAAATTGATATAATAAAATAATTCGAAATAAAAACCAACGTTTTTAAAAACAACGTTTTTATATGGTGGCAAAGTTTATTAAAAAAATTATTAAAATATTAGTTAAAACTGGTCGCAAATATCTAAATATTGCATTGTTAGGCAAATAAGAACGGTTCCCAAAATTTCACAGCTCTAGCTTGATGGGAAGTTGGTTAAATTAACAATAGACAATTTGATGACACACTCATACACATACATACAGACACACACCAAATGAAATACATAACAACGTTAAGACTAACTAAAATTAATTAATCCGGTAAATTAAATGGTTGGAATACAGTTTAGTCAAACCACTCTTGAAGACAGGAATAATTTGGCGGTATTTTGCCAAATGTTGCTAAATTGGTCCACGAAGCGAACTTAACATTCAGCCAGAAGAAAAAAAAAAATCGCCAAGTTTGGCAATTATTCAAATTGCGCCAAGTGATTGGGCTAAACTGCATTATTTAATAAAAATATGAGTTAAAACATGTCGCAAACGTCTAAATATTGCATTGTTAGGCGAGTACGAACGATTCCCAAAATTTCGAAGCTCTAGCTTGATGGGAAGTTGGTTAAATTAACGATCGAAAATTTGATGACACACGCACACACTCACACACACACACCAAGTGAAATTCAGAAAAACGTTGTAAAATAAAAATGTAGTTCTCACTCTCAAAAATTACCATGCATTCAAAATAAAGACAATAGAAATGCAATACACAAAAAAATTGATTCAACAGGTTTAAAATATATATATATAAATGTATTTTTATTTTTATGTTGGCAATTTTTACATGGTTTTGGCCTACTGGGTACCCGCCATGTAGTATAATGGGAACGCATCGCACTACACAGTACCACATCGGTGATGCGGAATTCTGTTCAACGACAGATTTACTGACTAAATTACATTTTCATTGATAAACTATTAACAATTAAATACTTTTCTCATATGTTTGAAAGTCTTGGATAACCATTATTACAGACAATCAATTTCTAAAAATTTTAAATTCAGATTATAATTATCATTGAAAAATTTCTTGATATTTTACGTATAGGTTCCAAAATATAATATTATCGTCTGCCCAGCGAAGCGGGCGGGCTTCAGCTAGTATATATATATATATATATATATATATGATTCAATATTCCTCGCAACAAAACTCTACATAAAACTAACCTATCATTTGTAACCGATGAACTACTAACAAAATCATATATTGTTAAGGAAATTTTGTGCTCTGCTCTCTTTTCTACCAAAACATTTATATAGCCGTAAAGATTATTTCACTATATAGAAAAAATACACGTCAAAAATGTTGTACAGCTAGGGGAAAACTTAGGGGACATAACTTGCGACTAAGTTGTCAGTGAAGGTCTCCCTTAAATTTGGGAACAAAACTAAATACCTTAGAGAGCCCGGCAGGCATTTTTAACAATATTTGTGACATACATAAGTGAATATATTTTGGTAGTGTAGTAATTAGTTTAGATACCTCATATGCACGTGAAGTCAAAATTGATTATGTGTCCCTTATTTTCCCAATCCAAGTCGGGACATCGGATGAATTTTATTTTGACAAATTTCAAGTGCCTCAGCCTCTTCTCGAAGGGTCTTTTGGTAACCCTAGTATTACATTACAAGAAATACTTTTCCCTTATCTAAATCTTGTGAAGTCCAAGGTTATAAAAAATGTTAAATTTTAGTAGTATTGTTCATGTAATCTTCCTTCTAGTGTAATTTATTTTGTTTCTTGCAAAGCAGAAAGCCTAACACAAAGGGCAGATTATGTTTACGTGTCTGGAAACAAAATTTAAAACTTTTATTTTTCCAGATGTTTCAAATTTTCACAATCATGTATTAAATTAAAATGTTGTGAAAAGAAAGAAAGTATGGATTTATGTAACAATTGGTATCATTTCTTATCTTGTAAATTAAAAAAATAAAGAATTTCGTTGCAAAAATATAATTAATCAAATGTTTCCGCCTCAGATATTTGCTAACCATGATATAAAGCATTTTCTTTATTAAATGTGCCTGTAACTAATTTTTGTTCTAAACAGAACACTATTTTGAAAATTTTCATTTTCAAAAACATATTTTAAAAAAAGAGACATAATGAAACAAAAAGAATTTTCATTTAAAAAAATGTTTATATATCATATATATTGTCATATCTTGATGAAATATACTAACTTCACGTATCCTGAATTAATTTATTGGTTTTGAAACTTATTTAACATTCATTATTATCAAAATTACTTTTATGTTGAAACATCGGCGAAATATTATATAGTAATAAACTACTTTTTCTTTTATATAATAATTTTAATACACATTAATACATTTAATGCACATGCATTTTGTAATCAATACATAAATTAATATAACGCGTATTCCCCATTTTCTTTTTACAAGTAATAAGAACATAAAAAGGACATTAATTGAAATTTTTTTTTAAAAAAAATTAATGTAAATATTACAGAGGCTAAAATTTCATGGATGAAAGAAATTCACCTGTTTCTTTCGCAAAGTAATAAAGTTGTGTTTTCTTAGTTACTTGAAATACTCCTATATAAATATAATTGAGTTTCGTAGTTAAAGTTTAAATTTTAAAAAATTATAAATTAAACACATAATATAAAGTACTATTTTATATGTATTTTAACCATTTTTCAATTGAAATTTATTTATAAAGTTAGATATTTTTTTAAGTACTTTGCAACTAAAAATTGGTAATTTTAAATTTATTGGAGAAGAACTATGGTTGTAAAGATTTCACTGTTTTTTTCTAAAATTTATGCATTGTATAAGTAGTGTAATAAGTATATTCAAGTATACGAAGTCCATAAAAATATATGAATTTATTTTTGTTTTCCGAAACGTGATTTGGTATCCTTGAAACATATGAATCAGATTACATTCCCAAATATTGAAGAACATTAGCAAAATTATTTTAAGCAAGTATTACAAAGTAACTATGTAGTTTTTTCAAACACGTTTAAAACAAATTTCATGTGGAAGGTTTAAATATTTCGTATTTCATTTATTCAGAAACTCTTAAATATTAAATGATATTATTGCATGCTTAATTTTTGCAATACCTAAAATATTATTTTTTTTCTCCTATTTTTCATATTCAAACGCAAAAATGAGGGTTGAATGAGATTTTACGTATTTAGGAAAATACAGTAAATATAGATTAAAATAATAAAAATAATTTTAGTTTTAATTGCAAGTGTATTTAAAATACATTCCGCACTTCTATAAATAACTTCTTTTAATTTGATGCAATTGGGGATTTACTTTGGATTATAATTATCTATCGTACAAAAAGAGGGCGAACTTAACTATTGAAGCTTTTTCTCGTCTGCTTAAAATCAGATTAATTTTTATCAGATTCCAGTTCGATTAAGATGGATGATATAAAATGATTAAGTATATAATATGGAATTCATTATCAATAAATCAAAGTAAAAATAAATAAATAAAATTATTTTTTCATTATTATTTGAATTTGTGTAAGTTTTTGCTTTTATTTGAATTCATTTATAACGTCATTTTATTTATAAGCAAAATAATTTCAAATTCATTTCGATTAAATTGATTTAATCTTATTCAGGGAATAAGGGAGCACATTTTTAAATAATATAACAAGAAATATGTTCAGCATAGAAACTATTCAAAAATTATTAAACGTCATTCAGCGTGGATGTGTGTTGCATAGTGCCACTAGAGGGGGTTGAATTTCGTTATCCTAGGATTATAAAGCAGATAAACAAAACTTGTTTGTGTGTGTATTTAATCTGTAGCAGAGGGCAACTTTTAAGATAATGATGCCATTACGCAGCCATCGGAGCTGTGCGAGTTCGAGAGGGGAAGAATCATAGAGATAATGGGAACCGGATGGTCAACTTAGCAAGTAGTACGCCACATAGGCTGTTCTGACTTTAATGTGAGAAGGTGTTCTAATTAGTGGACAAAAGAGAGATCTGTCACACTGCTACCAGACTGAGGACGCTCTCGATAGACCAATAGTCGAGAAGATCGTCATATTATACGACACGCATAGTGCAATTTTCTCAATGTCCACCATCCACACACAAGCAGCAAATTCATTACAGGCCTATGTATCAGTCAATACCATCGCAAAGCGACTGGCTGAAAGACAATTGCTACTGCAGCAGCCATTGACACCCACGCACCGTCACCTCCGTTTGGAGAGGTTTCGCTCTTGAAGGGATTGGACAGCAACGGAATGGAAGTAGGTCCTCTTTATTGACGAATCCCGATTCAATTTGGTCATTGATACCATTCTTATACATATATGGAGACCCCGTGGTGAACGTCTCAATCCTGCCTTTGCTGTACAGCAGCAAACCATTCCCACAACTGGTGTAATGATATGTGGTGCCATAGCATTTGACACACGGTCACCTTTAATATTGATCTACGTAACCATAACATTCCAGAGGTACGTTAGTGAGCCACATATGTTCCATTCATGGCAGGGCTTCCAGGAGTGACTTTTCAACAGAGCAATGCTTGCCTTCACAGAACAAGGGTTTTACTATACTCCCTTTGCTTCGATTCCACTCTTCTCTATCCTGCGAGATCCCCAGGTATGTTACCGATTAAGCATATCTCCAATCATTTAGGATGGAAAATTAGACAGTCTACGATTTGCACTGAATTAATGGCAAATTTACATCCACTGGTGAACGAGATATCGCAGAACATCATACGGGTCTTGTATGCCTCAATGCCCTACCATATCACATCATGCAATTATGCTAGAGGTTGCTTATCAGGTACTAAAACCAACATTCCATTGTAATTTTTCCTACATTAAATGATCATTTTACTTCAATTTATAATTATCTATTTACCTCAACGATGTACATTCGTATGTCAAATTTCATTTTATTCTGACATATCTTTCTTGGTGAGGAAATTTTTATAGGATTGAGTGTTTATATATATATATATATATATATATATATATATATATATGACTGGTAGTAAGTACATCATATATTCAAAAATATTAAGAAGTAATGGACATAAATTTGTTGCAAAACCGTTTCTTTCATACGCGATATTAGTTATCACATAATCAAATTGACGAAGTCATATTCGACAGGCAAGAATAAATTTTATAATTACATCATACAAAGATGTTATCTAACTTCTTATGATCTTAAGGCCTCTTGTGGTATCTATAAAAATAATCATTTTCATCATTTATCATTATTTTAATATTACTTTTTTTTTGATTTATTGAATACATGCTATTTAAAAGTTGCATTTTGTTTCATTGCAGGAAAATTTATAATCATTTTATGACAAAAAATTCCTTAGCGTTGATCGAAAAAGTACAATTGTGTCTCCAATGAATTATTTATAATATCCAATTAATTTTAGATAATATGACATACACTCAAGAGCCAAAATATTATGAGCACCCCTACATTGGGTGCTAATGAACTCGCATTTTGTAATGAATTCGCCTGGATGACGTGAAAGGCACGTGATCAGGTGGAAGTGGTATTTAACTGCTGCTGGAGAGTCTGAAGAATCATTCTTTCACTTACTTCTGTGTGTGATGTGGAAGGTTGCGGATCTAAGCGACTTTGATAGAGGGCGGATTGTAAAGGTTCGAAGGCTCGGAACAAGTATTTCCGAAACTGCACGCCTCGTGGGTTGTTCACGATCTACAGTTATCAGTACTTATGCAAAGTGGATGAATTATGGTGAAATCAGCAGTAGACTACATGGTGTTGGACGTCCACACGCTTTCAAAGAAAAAGGTCGTCGGAGACTGTCTCGCATGGTGAAGCAAAACCGGAGCCAGACAGTGGCTCTTCGTACAGCCCAATACAATGCAAGGCCAAGTAGAATAGTATCGGATCACACTGTTCAGGGGACACTATTGGATACGGGGCTATGCAGCAAACGTCCCACTCGTGTGCCTTTGCTGACCAAGCGTCATCACCAACTGCGCGTGCGCTGGGCCCGGGAACATCTCAACTGGTTCATAGATCAGTGGGAAAGAGTTGTCTGGTCAGATGAATCACAGTTTGTCATTCATCACGCCGATGGCCGTGTCATGATACGCCGTCTTCCACGCGAACAGTTGCTCCATCAATGTACAGTAGGTCATACACAGACCGGTGGTGGTGGTATTATGCATTGACGGACGTTCTCTTGGGCATCTCTGGGACCCGTGGTTGTGGTTGAGCAGACCATGAATGCTACAGGTTATCTGAACATTATTGCGGACCAGTTGCACCCTTACATGTCCTCTGTTTTTTCCAGCTGGAAATGGAATGTTCCAACAGGACAACGCCCCGTGTCGCAAGGCTAAAATTGTGTTGGAGTGGTTTCAGATACATGATGCTGAATTCCAGTTAATGTCCTGGCCACCTAACTAACCGGATCTCAATCCGATAGAACTCATTTGGCATGTCATGGGACGGCAGTTCAGAGTTGAAAGACCACCAATTCGCAATATCTCGGATTTGCGCGACCTTTGCTTAAACATCTGGTTCAATCTACCTCCTGTCATCTACCAAGGACTTGTGGCATCCATGCCAAGGTGGGTTGAAGCTGTGTTGCTCGTCAAAGGTGGGCCAACTCGTTATTGACAGGTGGTCATAATGTTTTGGCTCTTGAGTGTATAATAGCACTTAAGTACAAAGTAGAGTTAATGAAATTTCGGAAAAATAATGTTTTATTATAAATGCAATTGTTCTATTCTGGTATGTAAGCATAACGAAAGATCATTCATATCTTCTGATACATTAGATTAACGAAAAATGAATGTATTTTAAATTCATTGTTAATATCAATATTGAGTATTAAATGAAACATCACCAACTTTATTAATCTAATGAAAATACCCCAAAATATGAATTTTTTTTTTATTTTATTTTAAACATTGATATTTAGATAAAGATTTACTAATCATTATAATATTAATTTATTTCTCTAAGTTCAATTTTAAACGTGTCTGAAACCGAAACAGCAAAATTGCTAATACATTTAAGCTTACTCATAAATATCAACACTTTCACTTAAATAACACATTAACACGTTTGAGACAGATCATTCAAAAAAAAAAAAAAAAAACGAAGCAAACTTTTAACAGATATCTGTAATGTCTAATTAAGAGAGGAATGGACAAATAAAAAAGTACTCATTCTTTTTTAAGGAAAGAGAATTAATGTCAAGACAATACTTTTTAATATAGAATTAATATATTTCTTAATATGGGAAAAGGTTATGGGAAATACATTTATATACAGAAATACGGTAGAGTATAACAGAAGTATTTAACTAAATAAGATCAAACTAAAAAAGCGTTAGGAAATTTAATTTCATATCTTCAAATATTACAAGCGATCATAAAATGCTATTTTTTTCATTTAAAGTTAATTTGATTTTAAAATTATCATTTTAAATCACACAGACTTTTTTTAATTGTTTATTTATTACCACCAAAAACTTAATTAAACGATTACATCTA
The DNA here is from genome assembly GCA_019974015.1 of Nephila pilipes. Taxonomy (NCBI): domain Eukaryota; kingdom Metazoa; phylum Arthropoda; class Arachnida; order Araneae; family Nephilidae; genus Nephila; species Nephila pilipes. The sequence goes on from BMAW01011354.1 coordinate 780,539, forward strand.
TCATTTTTTTTTTCAGAAAATAGAGAATTTTACTTTTAAAGAAAATTGTTTGAATTTTGAGAGAAAAATCAAAAATATACGTAACAAATTTAATTCTTAGATAATTTGAAAGAATTACTTTCTATTCATAAATTGAAATAATTTTCGTTTTATTTTTTAAACGTTTTGAAGACAAGTGCTTCTGTAATTAGATCTCTTAACTAAAGGTAAATAAGAAAAAGAGCTGTAAATATAAAACAATTTTCACGTGCATTAAATTTTTCTGCATGGGGTAGGGCACTTCTTCACACGTTAAATCGATATTGAATCATGACATGGAAAGAAATTTTACCAAATTAAGAAAAAAAAAAATTATAAAATAACATTTCCAGCAAAACTGTGGCCATAAATCTGCAATTAAGAAAAGTAGAATTTAACTACCATTATTTCAATAAGCTTAAAATGCTTTAGTGGTATTTTACTCATTCCCGAAGAATGTCTTAAGTACTTCATTACTATTTGTAATAATCATAACTATGATAAGAAAATAATATTAAACATAAGAACCAATGAACATAAAGAAATTGATAAAATTATAATAAACGCACAAATTAATTGCACTTTTATATTGAGCTCATAAAAGCTTAATTCTTAAAATATTAAATTTTATTTTGAGTAGAACAAAAAAATACTTCTATTTATCCTAACTGCCAAATTGTGCTATTTATATTTTAACCCCAACAGTTGAGATTTTAGATTGTTTGGGAAACAAAGAATACTCAGTAATATTGTTTATATTATTTATTGAATATATATACAGGGGGTGGACAAAAATATGGAAACACCTTGTAAAATGCATGTTTGAAAAGAAAGATTGATTTTAATGAAATATGTAGGTGGCGCTGGCGTTTTTGACTACTAACGCCACCTATACAACTTCGTAAATGTGCTAAACAGTTCAGTTGTTGTCGGAGTACTGTTATGTGAGGTTGTCATTGCATTATGTCAGAGTTAACAGACTTCGAACGTGGGCAAATTGTTGGAGCACGTATGGTAGGTGCTTCCGTAACCAAGGTAGCCGAGGTGTTTAGCGTTTCAAGAGGTACTGTATCGAAGATTTATTCCGCATATTTGAAAAGCGGAAAAACATCATCTGCTAAATCACAGCGCGGACGAAAGTGTGTGCTGAGTGATCGTGACAGACGATCATTAAGGGCAATTGTGACGAAAAATAAGAAGACCACAGCTGCAAAAGTTACTGCTGAAATGAATGTTGTGTTACAGAACCCTGTGAGTACCAAAACAATTAGAAGGGAGCTTCATAAACAGGGAATTTCTGGCCGTGCTGCAATTGAGAAGCCACTCATCAGTGATGCTAATGCCCGTAACAGGAAAAGGTGGTGTTTAAGTCATACAGCCTGGACTATAGGGCAGTGGAAGCGTGTAATATGGTCTGACGAGTCTTCTTTCACATTGTTTCCCACTTCTGGCCGAGTTTACGTCTGTAGAACGCCATCTCAAGCCTATAATACAGACTGCTTGTTGCCAAGAGTGAAACATGGCGGGGGTTCTGTTATGGTTTGGGCAGCCATATCGTGGTTCTCTGCTGGCCCCATGATAACTGTGTCAGGGCACATGACTGCCAAGACTTATGTGAACATTTTGGCAGATCAAGTTCATCCCATGGTACAAACTTTGTTCCCCGATGGTGATGGTGTCTTCCAAGACGACAAAGCCCCTGTTCACACAGCTCACATTGTCCAGGACTGGTTTTCTGAGCACGAGGAGGATTTGTCCCATCTCCCCTGGCCACCACAGTCACCAGACCTGAAAATTATCGAACCTTTGTGGTCTACATTGGAACGGAAAGTGCGTTCTCGTTATCCACCGCCAACATCGTTATCTGAACTTGCCACCGTTTTGCAGGAAGAATGGTATAATATTCCCTTGGCACACATACAGGAACTGTATTTATCCATTCCGAGAAGACTGCAAGCTGTTTTGGATGCCAACGGGTTTCCTACACCATATTAAGCAAAGAAACATGTTTTTTAAAAGGTGTTTCCATATTTTTGTCCAACTCCTGTATATATATATATATATATATATATATAAGAATACTGGAACCTGTAAGGAATATTAATATACTGAATTTTAAATTTCCTTATTTTTGTAACATATGTATTTTAAATTTTTTTAGAATATCACACATTTTACGTATGCTTAATAATATGATAATAATTTTATGGAACTATAAAAGAAATTCTTTTCAAAATATTGTTTTTATTCTTCGTAGTTGTTTTCAAACGATACTTTCGAGGCATATTTGTGTAAGATATCATTTTAAATCCAGTATTTCCTAAATATACAAAATATTTTACTCATGCGTTAAACAATGCAAAAAAAAAAAAAAAAAAACAGTGAACTAACTTTTTCAACATTTTTAATCACTTTGTGAAATAATTAGAAAAATATACAACTTCGGAAAAGTTTTTTTTTTTCGATTAAAAACTTATTTCTTAGAAAAAAATAAATATTGTATTTATTATATGCATAGGCATTCTTTACAGAAACATGAAAAAATTTTGAACCATTTAGGGTAAGAGATTTTCCAAAACGTATCTAATTGCAAATTTGTCTCAAAAATCATATTCATATTCAACTAAAAGGGAAAAATATCTTTGACTAAGAATTACTTTTATAATCCTAATAAGTGTTTAAGACATCTTTATCGGAGTCACAATATCAAAGATGTACTAGAAATTCAAAAAAATATGTCAATAAAACAATGAGTTGTAAATGGAATATTTTATTATTCCTAGGATATCCTATTAACCTTTAACTTTTATGAAACTAGAATAATCATAAATAGTCAAAATAAATTTAATAAAAAAATGTTTAATGCTATTATTTTCAGTATGTTTTTTCTTATGTATGTTAGGCCTCTAAAATAAACCTAATTCAAACTGACGCAGTGGCTGTTTGGTTTATTAAATTACAATAATATATGTTGACATGACTCAGGAACGAAGAAAGGGTTTGTGACAGTCACTTTTCTTTGTGTGTAAATGTTTGTTTGTCTAGTTCTATAACATACTATTTCAAAGAAAAACTCTGATTCAATCTTTGTTAAGACTTTGACTTCCTTTCTCTAACACAGAAAGAAAACTGAAGAAACCATAAAATATACTTGGATTATTTTTGTTCTTAAGTTCGAAATATCCTTCTGTAATATTAATGCTTTCAATAACAAATGTTAATGCTAGAAAATTATTTCTGACATATAAGACAACAAAATGTGTTTTTATATTAGTTACTTTTATACAGAAAATATTGAAGGACGAAAAGTTCAGTATTTAAAATATTTTTACGATTATTATAGTTTAAAAATACAAATTATTAGTATGTTCTTTTCATTAATATTTAGATAAAATTTAAATGTTTGTAGCGAACTAAAAAATGTAATCTTCATATAAAAGTTAAATATTAATTATGCTTGCTTGATTGTGATTATTTTTATTAATATCGCACTAAGAAGCAACACGAAGGCTATTGGTGATGGACCTCGTAATGTTTAGCCTTGGTCAAGTGTCGAAGATGATACCTGAGTTGGGACCTTCCGCACTATGCCACCAGAAGATTTTGCCACCTCAATCAGATTAAACTTAATTAGACTCCTCTAATCGGTGGATCTTTAGAGGCATCAGGGTTGGAACTCACGACTTGACAAAAAAAAAATACCTCTAGTCTACAACTGTAACCACGAGGCTACCATAGCCTCTAATTTGGCATGCATATGCAAGTCAGGTTAGAATTGGACATTATGGAATAAAATAAAAATAATTAATCAAAATATGACTATTTTTAACACTTCTAATCCTAATCTAATCATGCACTTCAGATTGATTCATATTGAAGCTTCAAATACATGTCATAATTTTTACTAGTATAAACACTTTGGTTTAATTCTTACTAATAACAACTTAGCTTTAACTTTTTAAATTAAAACTGCTGGATTAAAAACCTCTAAAATTTATGTACTTTTATTATTTGAAGAAAATACGAACCTTGTAATTTCTATCCAATTGTCATTTAGATTTGGTGATCATATTATGTATTATTATTGAGAAGATATATAAAGAAGACGCTTCTTTAAGTATATACAGATCTACTTTTGAGTAAAATGTGTAAATTAATCTTTAAAAAAGATTGGATGATTTAGGATTTCATATGTTTCGGGAAAAATACTATTGATCATGAATATAATAAACCAAAATGTAGTAAACAAAATACGTTTTTGTGTTTTTTATATTCCTAAATTTTTTTGTCTTTCTTTAAAAAAATTTCTTAGGATAAGATTAAAATGTTTTCGACATTCTGTTACATATTTACTTTATAAGATCAACTATCCTGAAATTATTTTATGCAAATAAGGTCTGAGTGAGATATGAAATGTGGTGAGTATCCAGTAGGGAATTTTACAATAATGTATCTTTGAAATTCTAAACGGTATGCTCTATCTCCAATATTCCACTTGTGGCTTCACACTGATGTTACCAGACGTATAGTAACCTGTTTGATCATATCAGCAGTATGTTATATTTTTTTGAATACTTCAAACTGTATTATATTAGAATTAAAATTAGTGCCAGAAATAAGTAGTCGGGAATTTTCATCAATTCAATATCACAGTGATTTTTAATGGAAAATGGATATTTTTAAAGGAACGTCAACTCCTGATGGTTAACACTTGTATGAAAGTTTTTTTATTACAATCGGAGATATATTTTCTTACGTTGTATGCTAAAGTATTTCAATTTGATTGTTTAATTTAATTAACAAACCATAAAAAACAAGGTTCGTTAATTAAGTCATTTAGAAAATCAGAGAATTGTGGCTCGTTGTATTGAAAATCGTTTGTCTTTATTAAATATTCTCACTGGACAGTTTTCTTTGTCCATAAATGACTCACTAAATAGCTGTCTAAGTCTCATTTACTCGTATTCGTGATCATGATGCATTTCGCTAAGCAAAAATCCTTCATCACAAATTTTCTAGTCAATGAGATCATCCTCGCCTGCTTTGGAACAGATTAGTTCGTTTGTAATGATGAATTCATTTCTCATCATCAGTAAAAACTCAACGTAAATTGTTACCGACATTTTTTTGCGGATGCAATCAAATTTTGATTTGATGGCAAATAACTATCAAATCAAAACAACATATAAATCAATGTTATGCTTGTCTCGGCTCCGTTTAACAGATGGCAGCACCCAATAGTAACAATAATTTGGCGTAATGATGCTATCCGTCTTCAGATGCAAATACGATTTGAAACACCCTCATATATCACTAGCTTAGTTTCAAGGACATTTAATCTTTTTTTTTTTTCATTTGAAAATTATTTTTGAATTACGAGACTTTTAATGAAGAATTAATGTTGATAAATTAGATCTTTCTCTGCTATGCACTTAAGATATACTTTAAATATTTTGGTTATTACATTTTCACTTTGAAATTAAAATTTCTGCAGATAATTCTTTTATAGATTTGGGATTAATATATTTGAAGAATTCACCCGATAATTTAATGGAAGTATTCTCAAATAAAGATGAAGAACAGTTTAAATTGAATGCATATTTTCTTGAGACGTAGACATTTTAAATGTTTAATATTACGGGACAAATAGCTGACCACTTGAAAGATGACAAATTGTTTTGTCGATATACATTGAGTATATTTATGATAATAAATAAATATACTCTATCATTTATCCACCTAGAATCGGAACACAAATTCTCGTATAAGTAACTTCATGATTATATTATCGTTTCTGAATGATATTTTTGTAAAAATATTTAAATTCTAAAACTAGAATTCAAAAATATTAACCTTTGTTTAAAAGGAAATTGAATTAATAATATTTCAAAGGTATCTTTCTAAGTAGACTTCTTAAAAATTTATGCCACTTGAAGTATAAATTATTTTTTTATCCCATCTATTTCAGTTTCAAAGATCATTGATAACACTAGCATCAAAATTAAATTATGTTTTATTTTCATTAATTTTGAAGAATGTAAAACCTAATATATAAAATTAATCGCAAAAATTACTGTCCATATTTTATAGTTGATATTAAAATGTGATGAAGTGATTACGTTGTTATCATACGGCTTTGACTGTGTTACATATGGAAAATGTAATAGTCTAGTGGTCATGGTCATAAACTTGCGACCGGCAATTTTCGTCTGATCGCTGGTTCGAGCCTTGATACCACAAAAGATCCGCTGCGTAGCCGATGCTGATGCATGTTAAATCTGTCTGAACCCAAAGTCCCCCAGCTAGTGTAGTGTGGAAACAAAGAAAATAGGTGCCATCTCAGATTTTGTCTTCACACAGCCAAGGTTCAATGTTCCATGGTCCGTTGCCAATAGCCCAAATAATGCTTCTAGAGTGACGTTAATAAAAACCAAGCCAAACCTTGACTGTGTTGTCTTCGTCGTTAAATAACTATTAAGCTGGAAATACCATTCTACAAGCAGAGGTGTGGATACCTTAAAGAGTAATACCAAATAGGTATGGTACCTTGATGACGAATTTTGTTGACAAATTGTCACCAAAATTTGTTGACTCTGGATGAAAGTAGAAAATTTCAGGAACAAATAAAACCAAAAGGACTCTCCTTGCAGAAAAACATAAATGAGACATTCATAGTGACTATCAGATATAATTAAAGTAATCGCATGTAGATATTTTGCGCTGTGCGATATTGTGATTTGAATTGCAGTGATCAGTGATTGTGGGAATTTAAAACTGGTACTAACGTATATTTTATGTATATGTGTTAATTGTTCCATTAAATGGAAATATAGTGTATTTGCTAGAAATTCTTAGAATACGCGTTTTTCACTCAAAAATAATCTGCTTTATTAACTGTGTGGATATTCCTTGCTATTGACAAATAATCTATCACTTAACAATATGTATGTATATGTGGTTATAGTGAAAATTTCTTCCACTCTTAAAAGATTGGCACTTTTTATGTTATGTTATGCTACACAGTACAAAATTCAACAATTTACGTAAGTAAAGAAATTTTTGAAAAATTGAGAAAATTAAAGAATTTTTAAATAAAATTTGAAATTTTGTGTGAGAAACATATTTGTTTAGAAATTTCATATTTTATAAAAGAATGAAATGTAGACATTTTAAGAGTTTTGGGTTTTAAAATGTAATCTTTTACCAATAGTACGCGCTAAATTTAATATTCTTATTGATCTCAAATTAGCTAATTGCTTGCTGTTGTCTTGCTTCTACAGTAATTCAACAATATTATAAATCGTTTTATTTAAATATAAATGCATTTATTCAAGAAATAATATTGAGTTATATATTATAAATGTGTGTGTGAAAAACAAAATCTTCAAATTAGATACTTCGGTGTTTATAACTTTGTTCTTATGAAAAAGAATGCATATCCATAAAGTAAATAATTAAGCAAGCATCAATTCTGATTATCAGATTCGATTATTTTCTACATATTTAATATATACCAGATGTATATTTAAACTACACTGGTGTTCAAAATTAAGAGAGAATTTTCCGTTGATTATCGCTATAAATACTGGACAAATTTTAATGAAATTTGTTGTGTACATAGAGTTGATATATTACAAAAAATAACCATTCAGCAGTTGTAATACACACTCATGATCTTGCGTAACACCATTCGGAATAGCAAGGTATGAATCAGCAGTTGCAAAGTGGAACAAAAAATGAGATAATAAGGGTATGGTCCCCTCTTACAGATATATAGGCCTCGCACCTTGATTTTATGCAGGAAATGAGGGAGTTTATGAGTTCCTGTGATAATTGGTCCCAATCTTTCAGCAGCGCTGTTTTCAGATCTTGGATGATTCTAGGAAGGGGCTTTCAAACTGCAATTTTCCTTCCCCAAAGCATCTCAATCATGCTCTATAGGATTGAAATCTGGAGATCTGGCTGGTCAATACATCCTGCGAATATCCTCACTTTCCAGAAATTTGTCAACCAGGTGAGCTCTATGAGACCTCACGTTGTTATCCATTAAAAGGAAATCAGGATCATTTGGACCCTTGAAAAGGTGGATGTAGAGCTCCAAGACCTCTTCTCTATACCTCTCAAGAGTCGCAGTGCCTCTTTCAAAGACATAGAGGCGTGTGCGGCCATCCAAAATGATGCCAGCCCAGAATATCAAGCCTCCGCTGCCGTAATATGATCGATTTCTTGGACACTGGAGGGCAGGTAGCGGGTCCCGGCTTTCTCCAATTGATAGTACGGTGAAAATCTTTAGTTAGGCTGAACCGGAACTCATCAGTGAAGAGAACAGTCATTCAATGATTCATGCTCCAATCTATATGATATCTGCACCATTTTAAATGTACTCTAATATTCGCAGAACTGAGCGAGTCGCAAACATCAGGTCTGCTTGCAAACAACCCTTTGTCATGAAGTCTTCTGCAAACAGTCACCCTTGTTATCATGTTATTGTGGCCGCAAAAAACTCAGGAAAGACCTGAGAATCTGAAGCATCCCTGTTACACCTCTCTATAATGGACAAATGGTGATCTTCTCTGGCCGTCGTGGCTCTTGGACGACTTTTTCCAGACTTTCTCTCAATGGATCTGGTATTCTGAAACTGTTTCCATGAGTTCGACTCGAAGCGGGGTGGTAAATCGAATTCTCCGCAAATCCTGATTATAGACTGACATAATTATTTCCTACCTACAACTCACCACCTAATTCCGTCATCTAAACGTTGGTCATTACTCATTATTACTGTTTAAATTTTAATTTAAGCGATTGCTTCAAAAAAACACCAAGAAATTCGGCGAAATGAGCAAGCGGACGAAATGCGGATTTTGGCCCTAGCGCTTAGAAATCCTGTTTTTCCACTAGCTCCGCCCCTATACACGCATACGCTTGCGTTTTCGACGTACAAGATTTCCATCTTTGTTTTGAAATAGAATTTCTTCATTTCGTTTAATTATTTTTATGAAATACTGCAAAATATATAAATTCTCTTAATTTTAAACTCCATTGCATTACATATATATATATATATAATTTTCAAAATACATGTCATATGAGAAATACCCCATCATAATATCATAATAAAGAAGATTCTTGAACAATTATTTAACTTAATAAAATCTGTTTCTGAGAGATATTCAGAACCAGACGAATTGGATTGAGAGATCCAAGTAAATGAATCTATAATATTATTTATTTTTAAATATGAAAGACGAATAAAAGTAAAGTGAAAACCATACGATTGTGAAAAAAAATCATCCTATCTGAAGGTACAAAATTAACTTAAGGTTTATATGGACTGGGATATTAAAAGCATTTACAGTTTCTTAATATTACGCAGCTCCCTCTCCAATCAGTCAAATCAATAGCCAAATTTTATAATTTTATTGCAGCTGTGGGAAACAACAAAATAAATAGAGATTAAAGATAAGAAAAAATGAAACACTAAAATTAAGAAAAATCAAAAATTTCTAGGAAGAAAAGAGTTACTTTAAGAAAGTAAATAAAATCATTAGTAAAAAACTAATTGGAGTTATATTAAACATTATTAAATTTTAATGATGCAGGTAATGGCTATATCAAAGAAGAGTATCCTTAATTAGACTGAAATAAATAATGTATAATTGTATCCAAAAATCTAGAGGTTAAACATATTTAACGATGTACAATTTAAGTTGGATATATTCTCATGTAGTTATGAAATAATGTACACATTTACCTTAAGAAAGTTCGAATTAATTTAATAAAAGTGTAAGATGATGAAGGCTTTGAAAATAGAAACGAACATAATTTAAAAGTATACAATTTAATGCACATGTTTTACACGAGTTTCAGGAATGCTGATAAAATTTTCTTAAAATTCATTCTGAAATGCACTTAACCTTACTAATCAGTAAAGAAAAACAAAATTCTGTAAAATTACCCATCACATTTAGAAATAAAGTTTGATAATCGAATTTACTATCAAAAAAATTCACATGAAAATATTTTATTGCTTTTGCAAAGTTAAAATGTCTCAAAAACAAAATTTTGTTTATCATAGAATATTTAAGAAATAATAACGAAGCATCACATTCCTGAAGCATTTCGAAATGCAGAATTAAATTCAATATTTTAATACTAAAAATCTTTAGAAAAGCTTTGGCTTCTATCAAATGGACTAAAACGCACTATTTTGAGAAAAAGATACATATCTTTATAAAATGTACTTCATACGAAAATAAAATGATTACTTAGTTGTTAACGGAATCTTCCCAAATAATATTTTTGTATTATTATTAACTATTTCTTATGGAACATTACTTCTCATTTTAGTATGAATATTACAAATATTAAAAAGATACGTTTTTCATATTCCGTAAGATACTTGCTTCGCCAAAAGCAAATCTATCACATAAATATTTTCTCATGGAACGTGTATCGAGGAGGTCCCATTAACTTTATTCTTAAGGAACTTCATATTTCTCTCTCGTTTCAATGTAAAGTAATCCCTTAGATGGAAAAATGACTTTAAAACTTCTCGAAACTTTCTTCTCAAAACGCAGTCCATAACTTCTTTGAAATTCAACTGCTCACGTATATCTCGCCAAACGGGCAAAAAAAGTTACATAAAACTAAAAAGAAAAGGAAAAAACAAAAAAATGTTTAGAAATATATGTTTCCACGCAAATTACATTTAGAATTTTATGGTAGTTTTTACCAAGAACGTAAATTAAATGTTGGAAGTATGTTTCTAAAATATTTCAGAAACATTTTATTCGACACTATATTAAGTTTGCTGTGGAAATCCCAGAGAATTCTATTTGAACTTATAAGTATTATAAGAAATATTAAATAATATTAAATAACACCTCTAAATTATTAGAAATATCCAAACTTTTTTTTGTGTAACAGATAATAAACTTTTTATATTAAAAATATGATAAATAAAAGGAAACAACTTTAAAAAATGCTTATTTGAAATATATGTGTTATTACTCATGTTAAATATATCCCATTTTCTGTTGTAAATGAAAAGTATTCCGAATTCATTCTCGATGTGCGTTCTAACATTTTTTATGCAAATATCCTTTTTTTTTCTGTAGTTATAACTAATTCACTTTAACAATGATTATCTGAAAGTTTCTTAGTATTTCAGTAATATATAAATAAGAGATAAAGAAATATTTAAATGAGAGATAAATAAATATTTAAATAAGAGATAAAGAAATATATATTTAGTTTTATGAACAAAAGTTAAATGCAATGTATTAAATTGAAAATTTTGTTCATATTACTTAATTTAAATAGTAAATTATGTTAAAATATTTAATCATGAAATATTTTCTTGATCTACCATTTTATAAATATTGATTATTTTACGAGTTCTTAGTTTAGTTTTTAAATATTCTGTTACGGTACATAAAGGGATGTATTGAATAAAAAAAATTAATAAAAAAATTATTTTTTAGTTGATCTAAATAATACAGAATGAATAATTGTTTATTTATTTCAGAATTATCTTTTAGCTATAAATTCATTGTTCATTTATGTATAAATTACAAGACTGCTGCTTTATTTAGTCTTGGTTCTAACATTTTAAGTAATTTTCTGAATCACATCATTCTAAGCTGCATATAATTAAAATTGTCTTAAACCTGTGTGGGAGTTTATTCATGATTTTTTTTTCGTATATCTACGATAACTACTCTTAAACTACTATTAAATCTACGATAACTACTCTTATACTACTCTTCAACCTACGATAACTACTCTTATACTACTCTTATATCTACGATAATTAATCTTATATACTCTTTCGTATATTTACGATAACTACTCTTATACGATTCTTATATCGTCGATAATTAATCTTATATACTCTTTCGTATATGTATGATAACTACTCTTATATATCTCTTTAAATTCTAGATTTTTCTGTTTAAATATCATTTATCTGACTATATCAACCTTCATTCGTGAATTATTTTCTTCTTATCTCTAATACTAAATAATTTAAACTTCTGATATCTTATGTAACGATGATAATAAATGTGCACAGTCTTTACTTCTAAATACGCTTAAGACATAGAAAATAGAGTTCTGATTTAGAATAAATTTTTGAAATAAAAAATAGTTAAACTATTAGTATTTTTTATAAATATCTAATCATAAAACTTCATCATTTATAGAGTAAATTTATAATTTCAGAACATGAATATGGAGTTATTTTTTTACTTCCACTAATTAATAATACTATTCATTTCACGTCATATTATTTATAACGTCGTATTATTATTTTCATTGATTCAAGCTTAGATTAATAAACTTAAATTGCATCATAATAAATGAATAAATAAATGAAAAAATAAAATGAGATATAATTAATTTCTTAGCTTAGTGGGAATGTTATATATGCTCAAGTAAATTAGATATCTAATTTTCATTAAGAGTAGTTATCGTGAAAGCTGCGAAAAAGGGCTGAATAATCGTTTTCATCATTATATAAAAGAGTAAAATTCAAAATTGTGATAAAAATGTTAGACTCATGTTCAAAAAATACAAATGAAAACAAGGGCATAGTAAAATATCTCTTTCTATTCCAGTAAAAGATACTATTGCTGCAACCCAATGTTAAAAGCACTTTGTGCTATTCTAGTTATATGAAAATTTGATTTTAGAAATTTTTCACTCTGTAAACAAAACGTTGTGTACGAAAAAATGTGCATGAATTGCGAAACTCGTTGCAGAGTAATACCTCAGCATCTGAACATAATTTTTTGCAAAGTTCGTTAGAGACCAAAAGCAGTCCAATTATCAAAATTAAAATAAGAACATTTCAAGATTTTTGTTTTTCTTCAAAATTAATGAAATCAAATCAATCCTTTTTTTGTGTTCCACGAAAACGTTTTAAAATTATTTTTAACGCTGATATTGCAAAGGTATGATTCTATTTTTTTAAATAAAATAATTCAAAATGGTGCACTGTATACTCCAGAAGATGAGTTGAGCCCGACAGTCTGTTCTTTTTTCCAAAACCAACTAAAACTCAAATCCCATATATTAGTGAAAAATGAAAAAAAAAAAAAAAAAAAAAAACCATTTCTGTTATTTTCAAACATGTTGCAAAGTAGGTTTCTAATCACTGTAAACTAAAAATCCTTACTCCAACGAAAAGATGGACATATTCCTTGTAACCCTCACTGAAAGCTACCACGTAATTATCATACTCGTATACGATAAGTAATAATATAAATGTGGCATTCAAAATAGCTAAAATGTGGTAGATCTTTAAAGTAATATTACTCCACTCTTTTTATTTGCTTGTATGCATTACCTCTAGTCTTTTTATTAATTCTAGAGTACGATTTAGTACTTTTCCTTTGGCCAAGCGGAAATTTTAACACAATTATATTTTTAGTGTCTGCACAGATTCAACAAAGCAGTAATTTATGCACTCTGGAAAATAAAACAATCCACTTTTATAAAAAGAACGATTATTTCATTTAGAATTTATTCTCCAGATAAATATAAGATTCTTAATCTAATACATTGAAAACTTTTCATGTTTGGCGATTTATCATCGCTTGCTCATTGCTAAAGAAATATTATCTAATTTTTGAACGAAATAGCTGAGTTGTATAAGTCTATCCCATTTTTTTGGCTTGAGGAAAAAAATTCCGGTTATAAACAGATATATTCTGTAATATTGTAAAATCAGAAGTTTAAATGCATAGAATTTCGCATATTTTCCATTAAAAGATTAAGCAATATGTCAAAGCTGAATCTAGAAAGGAAAAACAATTACTACACGGAAAGTATGTCATATACCATGTTAAACCTCGCATTTACATAAAAAATGTAATGCAGCAATTTGCCTAGTTGTTGCGTTTTTACACATATATTACTTGTTGTTATCTTAATACCTTAATATATTTTTTTGGAAATGATGCATTTTGACTACACCGTATCACCTTTCGAAGATTTACATTTCCCCATTCTATTGACAAAATCTGCATTTATTTCTCTGACCAAATCTGCAGCTTGGGATCTCCTCCCACTATCAACTTATTTGTTTTTACTTCAGAATTATTTGTCATGAAAGCATATTAACTATTGAGTCAATTATTTGTTGGTATCTTAAATGTGTTAACTGATGTTTCTCTATTACACGTAGATTCATACTTCTCAGATGGATATGTTATGGTATAATGCATCTAATTTTCTTTGTGAAATGTTGTAATTGATGTAAGGTGAACAAAAAAACAAATTATGTATTTAAATGCTATGGATGTATTCTAAGATGCAATAGTTTAAATAAAATACGGAACTCATAAAAGCCAACTATATATATTCTCTCATTTGATTTGGAAGAATTATAATGTGGTGAGATGTCCAATTAAAATTCACATAAATGTTCTTCCTTTACGGTATAAGCTATCTGCCATAAATGTTTCCAGATCTATAGAAAGTACTTATAAGAAGTATCTATAATTCTTGCTGATGATTTCATTTTCAACTACATTTTACGAGAGGCAGTACCATTCTACACATGTTAAAAACAATCATACACAATAATCAATTTGTTGCAGAAATTAAAATCACGGTCACAGTTGTCTTTTATGGTAAAAAATATTACATAAGTTAAGTTGTAAATTACCATATATATATATATATATATATATAAGCGAAATACCACTGACTGACTCATCACGAGATCTCTAAGACTATACAACCGATTGACTTGAAATTTAGCACAGTTACTCATTTTGCGATGTAGACGCTCACTAAGAACGGATTTTACGGAAGTCTTATCCAAAATGTAATTTCCATCCGTTAATCTACTCTTATCCGTCGTTCATGTCATTTTTGGCGACATTATCGCCAAAAATGATGTGACCGACTCCAAACAGAATATATTTTTTATATGTATACTGTGTATTGTCACCAATTAAGCTTACTTGGTGAGATTTGCGAGTGTGAAATGGAAAAATAACAAATAATTTTATATAGAAGTGCTGATGGACGATTGCAAAATTTTGGAGAAGGGGCTCTTTATGTGAAACTTCGTACATGTCGAAAATTGGAAAGTACATATATAGCGATAGAAATAAATGAGTTTGGAACTCCACGTTTGGTGAAAGTGTAGTTTAATTAGTTTAATTCCAAAACTTAGCATGATTTTGAAAAATACTAAAATGGCGACTTCTTACGGAATAGCACACACGCAAGACAATCTTCGTTTACTGGAGAACCTCGCTACATGCATTAACGGACTGAAGAGGCTATGACCTAGGTAAGACATTTTAGACATCCCGATTTGCACGACTATTTTTTTTTAGGATTTCAGTCCTAAATGTTAAGAAATCAAAGATCTCTTGAGGCAAGGACAAAAATCTTTTGATAGAGAAGATGTCATTGCGAAGGTATTTCATTTGAAAGCTAAGCAAATGATGATTCTTCTGGAAAAAGGTTGCATCTTTGGCAATACTAGGTGTAACATGTATACGGTGGAGTGAATTTTATTCATATTATAATATATATATATATATATGGGGTGACTTTTTTCTAATTTTTTTAATTTTTCTCATATATTTGAAAGTCGTGAAAAACCATTATGACAGACAATCAATTTTTTTAAAATTTAAAATTTAGATTATCATTATCGTTTAAAAATTGAAAAGTTTCTTGATATATTTCGTATAGGTTCCAAAATATAATATTATCATCTTCCCAGCGAAGCGGGCTGGTATCAGCTAGTATATATATATATATATATATATTCGCATAAAATAAATACATCTAATTATGCTTAATTTGGGTCTATTCCCAGTTCGTTATTTTGTCTACGATTCTCATTTTACTATGTAAATTAGCTTTTCTTCTTTTTATTCGAAAACATAAAAAAAGTTTGCTCGATATCATATTTATCAGGGGGAAAGGAAATAAATGTCGTTTTTCGAAATTAAATTTAAACAGATAAATTTTTACCAAGCTTTCATTCTTAATCAATGATGTGATCATCCTCGTTGATGGATGATGTTATCAACAACGTTTGCCATCTAGGGTGCAAATTTTTAATGCCGAATGGATAAAAATGAAATGGTTTTTAAGCAAAATATATGGAAATGGTATTGCGGACATCATCAGAATTTTCTAATTTCTTGCCACTTGAAACATTTTGTAGTGATCGCAATAAATGGAAATCTGATGGCGCAATATCGGGCGAGTATGATGGGTGAGGCAATTATTCCTATACTAATTCATTCATTTTTTCCAAGATGCATCTAGAGAAGTACGGTCTTTCATTTGTTCTGTAGAAAATCGTTGGACACTTTTCAAATAAAGATGGATTAACGGGATCTAATTGTTCCTAATAAAGTCAGCATTCACAGTTTGTTCAGGTTTCAGCTCTCAAAAACGAACGACTCTACAAATACTTCACCAAACGAAGAAATGCGCCTTAGCTGTACTTCTTGGCACTTCATTTGGAGAGAGATATTCCCTTTTACATTTTGGAGTATCATAGAGAATTTATTTTTCATTTCAAGTGATCAAGAGATCAAAAACCTCTTTTGTATTGTGCCACGTAAGAGATAACTAAGTTGCCTATGGTGGATGGGTTAACTTTGTTTACTTGGGACAGATTATGCTGTACCCAAACACCTGCTCTGCTTACTTTACCAAGCTACAGCAAATGTTCTTGGAATGTCTACCACAGTTCGTTAAGAGTGTTTGACGGTTCTCCGATTGTCTGACACGGATTTCCTTCCACTTCATACTTTTATACGTCATTGTCTAGTTTTTATTCTTCCTGATCGATACGAGTCAGAAAGATCGAAAATATCGGATATGAACTTAGAAAACCATCTTTGGTATCAACGAATATCGACATCCGCAGAAACGACAATACTTTCCGGTCCCCTTAATATAAATAATATAAATAATTCTTCTCTCTTAAGTGTAACTCTAAATCGTAATATTTAGATACCACGTTTCCTGCCATGCTTATTTTTTCTGCATTTTTCCCCCACTTACCTTAATATTTCCCGCTAGGTAAGAACTTTACTTCAATAGTTCTTTTACCATTCAAGAGAATTGTGAAATGCATATACGAGTGATCAACATGTCAAACTATTAGCAAGATGTTTTGTATCACACTTTGTAAAGCAGGGATTTTCAATACGTAACAGTATTATTAATTACTTTCGTAAAAAGTTACTTAGATTGCATAGAACTAAAAATTATAAAAACTTCGAATGTTGTTCTACACCTAATGTTGGATTAAAGTTATGTTAATACACACACACACATATATATACACACACACACATATATATATACATATATATAAAGGTTCGTTTGTGTGTGTGTGTGTGTGTAGTAAAGTATTATTAGAGTTATTAAACATAGTAAGGTGTCTATAGACAACTAGATAACATCGCGCATAGTGACAAGTAAAATACTGCAGATTCAGTGTTCTTATTTGGAAAATGGTACATGCGAGTAGAAAAATGGAATTACAAAGCTATAGAGTGTCTCCGAATGTACAACAAAACACATATTGCTGACATTAATCCTAGGAGCAAAACGTTTGAAACCCGCGACATTTTATTCGCGGTGTCCTAAACAGGAACAAGACCAAATGATCTCAGAAAGAAAAAAAAGAACTGGATTACAAAATAATTTATTTTCAATGTTCAAACTTTTGTTTTTCAACTTCATCGCACATATGATTCCTTGTTTGAAATTAACTATGCACACTTTTTACTATAACGGGTGTTTTTATGAAATACTTATAAACATAATATAATATCTTATATTCATATATAAGTTATTGACACAAATATAAGAATTTGCAAGGATGGACAACATAAAACCGGCAAAATGTTAATTCTACTCAATTTACACTGATTTGGAATTCTTACTCAAGTCTACCTTTTTAATAATGAGTATTCAAACTGTTGACAATAAATCAATATAGAATGGATACCTTCAGTTTATTTTATAAACATTTTTTTGCACTTCTATATCTGTAATCGTCAATTTAGTGCCTATTACAAATGATTTTATGAGAAATGTGTGTCAAATACAATACGTGTCTCGTTGTTAAATGTTGATTCAAAAATAATGTGCATTAAATTTAAATTCGTTATGATATAAAAAAGTACTGCAGGTGAGATTTAAATGAAATATTCTGAGTATATAAATATGTATGTAGATAAATATACATATATATGAGTGAATGTATATATATATACATATATATGAGTGAATGTATATATATATAAATATATATATATATATATATATATATATAT
>BMAW01011354.1:798988-814089 GCA_019974015.1 Nephila pilipes
AATGCATATACATATATATGAGTGAATGTATATATATATATATATATGAATGCATATACATATATATGAGTGAATGTATATATATATATATATATGAATGCATATACATATATATGAGTGAATGTATATATATATATATATGAATGCATATACATATATATGAGTGAATGTATATATATATATATATATGAATGCATATACATATATATGAGTGAATGTATATATATATATATATATGAATGCATATACATATATATGAGTGAATGTATATATATATATATATATATATACAAAAAATCTTTCGAGTTTTAGAAGACTAAATACAGTTATAATCAATTTAATGAATTTTATTTAAAAATTTAGAGTAATTAATATCTGAAAATACTGTGGCAAGGATTTGGCATTGAATGAAAATATATACATTTTTTTTGCATGAAGTATTACTCCCATAAGCTAAATTCATGTTTCACTAAATTATTTGTGAGAACTTGTTTAAACTTCTAGTTTCCGGAGACATATGACAGATCACCAATTATAATGGCACTTCTCTAACTAAAGGTTTCCGTATCACAGAATAAATAATAACTCTAAAAGCGACAACATTTCACCTAAAATGCACTCTTCTAAGCATTCCTTAAGCTGGGAAAGATTTCAGACATATTATCAGACTGAGATAATGAAATAACGCAAACTTCTTCCAGAAGATTTCTGCAGTGTTTAATTGAGAGTTGAAAGCACAATCAGAAAAGTATGCAGCCTCTACAAAATGGAGTTTATGACATGAAAGATGACTTTCGACCTAATACATACGTGTCTTGATATGTGCTAAGTGTCTCAGGAACTGATATCAAATGTGAGTACATTTTAGCAATGTACATTTGAATGTCAGTAAAATTGCTTTAGGAAATTTTGATGACATTCTCCAAAAATTTAAATTTTTGTAGTTTTTCTGGAAACACAACTGTTTGTGTTTAACATTTAGAATCAACTTCTTATAATAATGAAATATTATTAAAATAAGAGGAATGTATATTAAGTTTTGATATTACAATAAAATTTATTTAATTACAAGGTCACATTTCCATATGCACTATTCTTCGCAATTTCTCCCATAATTACAAATTTTATTAAAATTCTAAAGTGATTTATGAAACTAAAAACTATTTTTACTCAGAAGTAAAGGAATAGTAAATACTTCGTTCCTTAATATACATTTCAATTATAAAATTTGTAACGCCCACCCCACCCGGGTTTCCTCTTGTGCCATCACTCGATTCAATTATTAAACACAACGACACAAATAATTACAGAATTACCAAAACAATTATTCAACAATTTATAAGTATATATTTACTATGACAGAAATGATTGTGTTCTCTCGGGTAAGCTTTCTAATACCTTAGTTCAACCCACCAATAGTAATCTAACAGACTCTTACCACTAATCTTTCCTCGACTGTAACTCAGATTCTGGAACAATTGTTGAAAGCACTAGGCAAAATCTTTCTACTGCAATCCTTGCTCGAACCCTCTACTGTAAGCTTTAATTCCTCCTTTCTCTTATCTAACACTTCAACTTCACCTCATCTCACCTACAGCTTCTCTCTCAGATCCTCTTTCAGATACTCTACTCCTTCCGACGGAGTTTATATATTTCTCAACTGGACTTTTTCACTTCATTCCTAACTGCTTTACATACTAACTTTACGTATCACGTTTCATTTTTGTTTGGGCAAAGGTTGTTTAGTGAAAGCAATCAATCTCAATTGAAAGTCCCCAAGATTAGTGAAGAGAAACCGCGAATAGCCCAATGTCACTAAGTATATTACAAAATTAGTTTTAATTTAATATATATATATATATATATATATATATGTATGTATGTATATGAAAGTAATAATGTACAAAATAATCAAAAGTTTATAAGTTCATAATAAATTACTTATCTATATCAATATTATATAATATTACACCGTAAATAAAATCTAAAACAAAAACTATTGATCTCAAATATATTCAATTAATAGTCAGTGGTCGTAACAACATAACGTAAATAATAGTAAATTTTGCAAATTAAAAATAAGAAAAAAAAATAAAATACTATAGTGAAAGAAGAAGATTAATTAATTTAAATTACTTTATATTTGAGTAAAGGCGGAAATTAATACTCAAAAAACTATGAATGTTCTTAAACTTCCCATTCAGCAAATTAATTTCTAACCAATTAGTTACTAAAAGCAATAAATTTAAAAAATATAACTAATTGCTAAAAAAATAGAATGACGCATCACAAACCAAAATACATTAACCAAATAAATCAAAAACATAGTTTAAATATCTTCAATCAAATTCAACATTCAACTCTAGTTCTAGATGTTTACATCTCACACGATCGAGCTATATATATATATATATATATATATATATATATGCTATTATTACGTATAACATGAATTGCATGTATAACATGAATTTAATACATAAATTTCAGCCAAATACGTTGTAGTGTCAGCGATAATTGATTGTACAGCAGCAGAAAACTTGTTTTGAGTTTAAACTATTATCATGTAATGGTGTGAGCATACGTCATAGCATTTACAAGTCCTGAAATGAAGATATCATGTGATTAGACATGGAGTCAGCTGATTAGACATAAGATTACTTAAGTAGTCAACCATGTAACATCAAATCATCTGGTCCACTGCAATCGATCCATATGCGAGATACCTCTGGAAAAGCTTCTAAAACAACTTAAGACTGAAGCATGAAGACTCTATTATATATTTATTTTAGAACATATGACATTTTGAGATTGTATACCGTATGTTACATACGTAATAATCCTATATATATATATATATATATATATATACACATAAGTTAAAGCAATGAATTTATCATTAAAAACATTAAAGTAAGAGATCTATTAAAATCCAAAATCAACAAAAAAAAACATTTATAGAACTAAGTAAAAATATGAAATTCAATCAAATGTGTGAAAAAATATGAAATTTGACCAATATATTATAATTAATATATATGTATATATTATAATTAATATGTAAATATATATTAGACATGTATGTATGTATATAGAGTATATATTATAATTAATATGTATATAATATAATCATAAATATAGACATATATTATAATTTATATATGCTACATATTATCCAGTAGATTCTCACCACAATTTTTTTTTAGTGATATTTAATTTTCGCTTTTAAAAAACATTTATTTTGTATTAATTTCTGCGACTTTGCATTATGTATTTAAACAATTATATCTAAAAATGACCTCAATATACACATGTGCAAAGATGAAGAATTTCACAAAATGTGCCTAAAACGGGCTCGAAGTTATTTTATCAAGTTCAAAGTATATGTATAGTATAATAATGCAAACTGAAGGGTAAAAATTTAAGGGGTAGTATAAAATATACAAATAAGAAGGTGGAGAGCAAAAGGCGGACCACTACGTGGCGCTGTAATGGAAAGCTAAAAGATTGAGTTTTCTTACTCATCGTAATTTCTACCATGGATTTCATCCTTTGCCTTTTACTGATTGTTGTAAGATGCGATTTCTCCTGAAATCCACGTTAGAAATAACGATGTTTCCGTAAACTCGCGGTTTATGCTTCCTATTATAGCGATTTCGAACGAATCTGCATGTGCACTGTAATGTCAAAATTGCTGATTTAGTTGTTTTCTTTCATCCCTTAAATATTTGCTCATGAGTTTCAAAACACCCTGTATATGTACAATGTAATCTAGAAAATAAAATTATTTATAAAAATAATAATCTTATATGAAAATCAATATATTCATTAACGAATCCTAGAAGCAAAAACTGACTTTTGTCTATTTGAAAATGTTAACAGAATTATAATAAAATATTTATCAATAAAAAAAAAAAGTAATAAGCTTCTTGGAAAGCCTTTTCATGGACTAGCTTTTAGTTTTGCTGAAAACGCTGAAAAGAAGTATCAAGTTGACGCAATATCAAAGATAAAGATCCAAACTGGAAATGTATTTCGTCCCATCCAACACATATTTCTATTTAATATACTGTAATTGAAAACTGTAAAATATTTTATAAAAAATAATTTTTAACAGTGAAATATAGATATAAATTTAGCATTTCTACTGTGAACGAATCTAATCGATCAATTTCAGTAAAGTGTTTCGCGAGATTTTTCTTGGGTTTTAATTATAATACCATTATTTTAAATTATTCTTCAACTAGATACATTTTTATAATTATGTAACATTTTACCTATATAGAAATGCAGTTTCTTTACTAAAAAGGAATATGAAGTTTCACCTGATTGATTCTAATCGTTCCATATTAATCTAATACACAAAGAAAGAAATATATGTAAAATAATTTGAGTATTTTTGGATGATGTCCATTTCAAACATTGCTGGTTAGATAACGTGTATTTAAAAGAGTGTGTACACCATTTTTTTCCCTACCGGAAATTACTCCTATATCATGTCTACCAAAAATCAATTTTTCTTATTAAACCTATGCATTAAGAAGCCAAGCTTTCAGATCCGGATTGAAAGAAATCACATAGAATTCCATATCATAATGAAGTTAAATGTGACGAAGATATTAATGATGAATTAATTACCACGTACGAGTATACATTCAAAGAGAAACTGGTAAGTGATGTGTGTTGTTATTTTACAGAAATATTCACATAGCTGCAATAAACAGCCCTGTTTTATTTATCATCTATATATTTAATAAAATTAAAACCAAATATGCAAAAGAAGTCGTTCTCTAAAAGAACTTGAAAATCAACCCTTACATAATATAAATATAATAGCAAAAAGTAGCAAAAAGAAGAAACTAACAGTTACAGTCATTGAGATACCAGAAAATAATAACACACCTAAGAAAGGAAATAGTAAAGTTTGCCATTCAAAGACAGATCGACTGTCTGAAATAATCCGTTCTTCATGATTAACCTTTCTATAAATGAACTTGTATATGTGAACCAAAAGTTTTATTTGTCTTTATAGAGAACAGAGAATGGTTAATATGAAATATAATAAATATGTGTATATACTTAAATACATACATAGATATAAAACAAAAATTTACAAGCTTTTAAATTCTTTATACCGTTAGTATAGAAAGCAGTTGTTAGAAGTAGAGATGAGTTTGGAGGCAAGGGAAAAAAGATTTGGTTGTTACCTAATATATTATAATATGTTCTTTTTATTAATGAAAACAAAAAAAAAATAAACTATTTAGTTTCACTAAAATATTTGTTAGAAATTAGTATAATTATAAGCCGCTCTGGTTCTAATAAACACACAGTAGGAAAACTCAACTTTTTTTTCGACGAAGTAAGAAGTTTAACAATACAATATAGCAGATGAAGTGGGAACATATTTTACACACAGGAAATATATGACATTATTCAAACAGAAGTAAGCTGCAAAAGCAAAATATATTCTGCTTTTACTATACTAAGCATGACAGTGAAGAAATAACTTAAGATCCAGGTTGCAATATCTTTTTAAATCTGCTGGCAACAAGTGAATCATGTTTTGTTATTCCGAGTTAAGCAAATCCGTTTCTGTTGTTAGACTTATAATGAGATACTTAGAGAAAATCAAATGCATTCTAATTTATACTACAAAGATTGTGCACTAAAGGAAAAATTAGCTTTAAAAAATTAATTTGACGAAATCGTATACAAATATATATCCGTATTAGAAATAACAATAAGATAATCGTATAATATAAAAATGAGACTATATGATACTGAGCATTTAAACATTGTGATTTAAATTTCAATAAATATGTTTTTGTTACTTTATATATTTCATAAAATGGTCTTAAAGAAAAGGAATTAATTCTAAAATTAGAGTAATACTTGGATTATTTGTTTACTTTCATTTTTTAAGATGTTTTGTGACGATAAAAGATGGGGCCGCGATAGCCTAGTGGTCAAGGTCGTAGACTCGTTCCCGGCGGTTTTCGTTCAGTCGTGGGTTCGATCCTTGGCCGCCAAAGACCCGCCGTGTAACCGGGGCTGATGCACGTTAAATTTGTTTGAGGCCCAAAGTCCTCCCGTTGGAGTGGTGTGGATGTTAGGAGAGGACGGTGCCAGCTCAGGTGTCATCCTCGTCACTTGACTGTAGTTCAAAATTACGAGGTATGTCGCCAATAGCTCTTGTGTTGCTTCTTGTGCGACGTTAATAAAAACTAAATTAAACGATATAAGAAAGCTATTTTTTCTCGCACCATTAATTTCCTTTATATAAGTATTTTTTGAATATGTTGGAATATTTGCAATACTAATCCACGTATAAACGTTCTGTTTCTGGTCTTAAAAATGAATATAGTGTGATATTCAGTTACTTATATTATGCATAAACCTTTTCTTCTATATTTTCTATTGTAACAAAATGATTATATGGAGGTAGTGTTTTGCTCCATTTGAAAAATGCAACTAGTGGATATTTTAATATTATTGAAGAGATTTTCCTGTCATCTTTTTTCAATGTTTACATATGTTTGACCTTCTCCAAATAAGTACATCATTCTAAGTTGAAGTAAAAATAAAGTGTTCTTACCACGATCATTAAAATTTATTTGATCTCCATGTAATATTACGTAACTGCAATACACATGACACTGCTGATAAACATTCTGTAATTACAACTTAAGTTAACATAATTAAGTTAAGTTAAGAATTATTTCTCAAAATATTACTTTGCTTACGATAGTTAAAATACGTTTAACTTAATAATTTAATTATTTTTGTATATTTTTCTTTTACAAAAGGGAATTTCATGATTATGTGTATCTATTAAGAGTTTAATTATTTCCTATAAAGAGATACTGCTGATTTTAAAGAGCATTTTTCCCCATTATGCCTAAAAGGTTTTCTATGGATGAAAACCTTTTTACAGCAAAACTTTACTTTTAAGTATTGATTAAGTCATTCTAACTCCCGGAAAGAAACTTTCCATTTTTTTCCCCTACTGAATAAAAAACACTGTTGCAGTTCCATTCAGTATTCATTCACTCCAATTGTTTTAAACTGATGTTTTTCTGGAAAAAAAATGACCTTCTGAGACCAAATGCTTAACCTTGATTTTTCCAGGCCACGTTTTTCTCACTTTTTTTTAAATCTTTTTTATACATCCCCGACTGGTAAATTCTTTTTTTAGTCTTTTTTTCCTAAGAGGATTACGAAAGACGTGTAAAGAAGATTAGGACGACACGCCACTTAGAAAGAAGATTTGTGTAGCCTTTAGAGAAATGTCATTTTTTTATATTTTCCAACTTTGATTTTTACTCTTCTTTCAGTTTATCCCTGAGAAAAGCGTACATTGATAGTGATGTAATATATCCTGTTATAGAGTGTCTGTTTTTTATATATTCTATACCACTCTTTCATTCAGTTAAGAAATTTTACAATGAAAATTTGTAACAGGTAAAATTACTTCCGGGGCAAACAAGGAAATTAAATTACTTATAGTAAGGCATAAAAATAAGCAATACAATATGTCCGTATACAAAAATATATCTCATAATTAGAGGACCATAATATAATGCTGGTTTGCTTACGAAATGAGATTTAATTAACTGCAATAAACTGGGAAGTAAAGGAATAATATTGATTCAAATATTACTTAAGATTTAAACTCTCGGTGGTATAGTTTGGATAATTACCCCCTTATTTTATTATATAGGATTAGTTTGTGAATATATTAATATGTTAAAAAAGTTTTTAAAATGTATTCATTAAAATGATAAATCTATAAGTTATAAGATGGGTAATTTATAATATCAATTTAAAAAGGTATATTATTCTAATAAATGATGAATATATTATCCCATTCAATTTGGTAAGTATGCCAAAAATTGTCATGAAAACAACGGAAAATTATGACAGAAAACATATTAGTAAGTTATTTCTTAGCCTATTGTTTTCCGAAATTTTGATTAAGATATGTGTAACGGAGTACAATTGAAATTTAAGAATAAAAATATAAAACTCAAAGGTCAACGTGATCTAGATTAACTGGTTTAGGTTTATGTGGACTTCCAAAAAGAGGTTAAAGTTAAGAAATAATATTGATAATATGGTTTATTTTTTTAGGTATGTCGAACCAAAAAACAAGATAAAAGATAATTTTAAATTTTCCCCGACTCTGGACGTCTTTCCTCTGTTCCCTTCTTTTCTAATTTAGGAAAAAAATTTGTTTGCAGAAATTACTTTGAAAACTGACACAAAGTAATTTTCAGGGACTCTAGACTTCCTAGTAGCCTTATTTCCTTTCATATCTGGAAAAAAAAAACTGCTCACATATTGAAAAATACTTCCAAAAAGAGATTGGTTGTGGTCGCCTAGTGACCATAGTTACTTACTCGGGACGGGCAGTTTTCATTGAGTCGTGGGATCGAGTATTGTTGCAATTAAAAGCACACTACCCCCAGGGGCTGATATAACTAAGTTAACTCTGTCGAGGCTCATAATCCTACCGTTAGCGTGGTGTGGACGTTAAGAGAGGAATGAACTAGTCCTAGTTTCATCCTCGTAAATTGATTGAGATTTAAAATTATCAAATCCATCGCCGATAATGCTTTTTTTTTCTTCTAACACAACGTTAATGAAACCAGTCAATAAATCAATCAATTTAAACACAGTAATCAAAAGATTACATTCTTCAAATAACACATCAATCAATAACTCCCGAGACTAACCCAGAGATGGCGCTCGTAGTAAACCAGTCACCAGGTCTTTCTAGAGTACTAACCTTTGCTTGAAACGTTTCAAAATTTTAAGTCGATCGGACCAGAAACAGCTGAGTTATCGAGGTTGGAGTAAAGTCGTTTTGTAGTTTGTTTAAAAAATGGAAAAAACCGAGTTTCGTGTTCTGATAAAACATTGTTTTTTAATGGGTAAAAACACCGTGCAAGCGAAACAATGGATTGAAAAATGTTACCCGGTCTCTTGTCCATCAAAAGCAACGATTTGTCGGTGGTTTGCCGAGTTTAAACGTGGTCGTACCGACACAAATGACGCGGAACGCTCGGGTAGACCTGTGGAAGCCGTTACACCGGAAAATGTGAGTGAAGTGACAAAAATTATAATGAAAGATCGTAAAGTGAAGCTCCGTGAGATTGCTGAGATGACACAGATATCATATGGAAGTGTATTTACTATCCTTCATGAAAAATTGAGCATGAAAAAGGTTTTTTCCAAGTGGGTGCCGCGATTGCTTTCGATGGAACAAAAACAGCAACGAGTCGATGATTCAGAAAGCTGTTTATCGCTATTTACTCGCAACAAAAAAAAATTTCTTGCGAAAAAAAAAAAAAAAAAAAAAATTTGGAAAAGCGTTGGAACGATTGTATCACCCTAAAAGGTGATTAACAAAAGGTGTTATGTTGATGAATAAAAAAAAAATTTTGCAAAAAAAAATGTTGTTTTCAATGTTAGTCTCGGGAGTTATTGATTGATGTGTTACGTGCAGGCTTTGCTCACTAGAAACCAACTATTGATTTAGTTCCCTTCCCATGGTATTTAATGTATTTAACAAACTATGACTATACGCTCTCTACTCGAAGGATATCATAACGACCATTCTTCATTTTTGAGCATCCTTATCGTCTACCAATTATTATGTCATTTTTTTTCTATTCTTTATGGTGTGGTTTCACTGAATGTGATTTGTTCATTTCCCATTCGAAAAGTGCTTAACATTATCAGATTTAACTTTTTTTTCGAACCAAAATAGCATACAATTTAAAATCTTAACTTGTTTTCATATATGTGCATCCGATGTTTTCTTTGCTAAGTCATTTTAAATCATGAAATTCAATGTACAGTTTTGAAAAGAACAGATTTAACCACCCAAGATGCGTTTTTCTTATGATTATTATTAAATTATTGAAAATTAAATTCAAGAATTAATGTAGACGACGAAATATCGAAAGAGGGACAATAGGTAGCTATTCCGATATAAAAAATTGCAGGAAACGTTAAACTATTAAATTGAATATATTTAAGTTAAATGTAATTGAAATTACAGCTAACTACAAATTATTAATTTGAATATTATATCAGCTACTTTTGATTAAAATTAAAGAAATCGATAAACATGAATAAATTAAATAGATTTCAGCTAAATATAATTACAATTGAAGCAAATGATAAAAATTTGAAAAATGATCTGATGCGCTGTGAAGGATGCCGTAGTCGACTAGAAATTTCTTGGAAGACCATGCGGAATGACATGTCCTTTCACAATTCGGGTCGCTTTACTTTAACATTTAAGGTTGTTCAGCAAGAACGTGATGGTAGAAATGTTGATTAATTTGACCTATAGGAACCCAGTGAAGGTTAACAATCCCATGAATATCAAAATAAAAAAACATCATTGCTTCGAATTTTGATTTGCTTATTCGAACCCTTTTTTGGATCTGGGTGAAAATGGGCTCCTCCAGTACATGAATCAGGGCTGCATTTCCTCATCAGTAAAACACTACGATTCGTCACACGTCATTATCCTTTTCAATTAGTTTGGGTTCATTCAAAGGCATTCAAAGTCTCAGTACAACCATTTTGCGAGCTCCTTGATGTACAAATATTTAAATTTCAGGAACCATTTCGGCATGCACTTTTTAAACAGAAAAATATTTATGAAAAAATATCCCTTCATGATTCTTTGTCGATTTCCACAGTCTCAGAAATCTCAGGAATAATTATCGACAGTTAGAACGAACTAGAATACCGATTTATTCACCCGTGTTGGACGTGGAAGGGGGACCCGGGAAGGTTAATTTTCAACGTCTTCTTAGCCATTTCGAAAACACTTAAACCAATGAGAAACACGTGCACACGTCAATCTTTCATTGCTATACACTTATTTCTGTAAATTATAAGTGTCAGTATTGGTCTTCCTAGTTTCATGTGAAATTTCACAACTAATCGAAGTTTTATTGTTGCACATAATATTTTCCGTCGAGCAAAAATATGTAACTCTAGTGTGAATGAAAGCTTCCTCTATAAGGATTTAAAAGAAACAAATGGCACTGCATTCGAAAGGAGAAACTTCATGCTAAGAAGTCGTCGGTGGCTGGCTTTTGGAGCATGCGTATTTCTTCAGTATTAGTAGCGGCGTCAGTCTCTTATTTAATATCAATACTTCGTATATGTTTGCACGAAACTAGACGAAACTAACTCTTATAAGAGGATGGAACTTAAACAACTGCAAGGAAAAGAATGTCGAGAACAACGAAAGTTGAATTACTAAATGAAAATGGGAGAAGTTTATAAAAGAATGAAGTTAAAATATGAAATCCTTGAATGAAAACGCAAAGTGAAAGAAAAATACTCGAAATAATAAGAAAAGAGACTTGAGAAAAAACATTAAATATTCTTCTAAATTTTATTCTTAGAGTTCAATGACTTATTGGTAAGGAACAAATATTTTTAGATCACTGAGTCTTTTTTTTTATCTTCCAAGTTTTATTGGAATCTAATATCAAAAATATAGGAGGCGGAGGAAGAGATTATTTTGCAATATTTATAAGGGTTTTCACCGTTATTAAAATTGAAGAGGTATTCATATTTATAGAACAATTATTGCAATTCTTGAAAAGCATTCCGATTGGTGAGCAACTACTTAAAAAAGTTACAAAACCCCTATTCTCCTAAGGCAAGACTAAAACAAAAATAGGTTTTTTTCCTATCGTTCTCAAATTGGTTATCTTACTTTAGAGACTCAAATAAGAACGACTTTAATTCATGAAAAAATAATTAATGTGTTGTTCGATATTTTATATTTGAAATGCGAATGATCAATTGAAACAAAAAAAAATTATGTTCTATCAATGTCCGTATTTATTATAATTGAAATCGTATTATTTAAAACTGCTTACGCATGTATTTGTAGTTTAAGAATTAATAGTGAATATAAGCAATTCATTTCCTTTACCATCAAAAACATCGGTTGAAAATATATTCTTCAGGAATGTTAAAATAATCAGACGGTTAAGAATATATATGATGATTTTTTCATCTACTGAAGAGAGGTCGAGGTAGCATAGAAGTCAAGGTCGTGTATTAGCAGTCAGCAAAGATTAGTGAGGCATGAGTTCATGTCCTGATGCCTCCTAAGATTTCCGTGTAGTGGAAGTGATACATGTAAAATCTGGTTGCAATCGCTAGTCCTCTCATTGGTGTGATGAAGATGTTTGGGAAGAGAGGTACCGGATTAAGTACAGTCCTCGTTACTTGACCAAGGTGTAAAATTACGATATCCGTCACCAATGGTCTTCGTGTTGCTTTTCAGTGCGATGATAATAAAAAAAACCCACAATCTAGATCTAATGAAGCCCAATATTTAATTCCTAAAACTATCAGCGTTCAATTAACAAAAACTGAATTAAAAAAAATTATGTGCAAAATTTTTAAATCGGTAAAACTTGTGCTCAAAGTATTATCTAATTAAGACATCCATCCACTTGTATGATATCAAGACATTCCTAAAGAAGAATAAAGAAAACTCGTCGGAAAAAAATATTTTGTTATCCGTTTCAAACCTATCCCTGAAAAAGTCTGTATGTTATATAAAATAGATGACTCGGGTTTCAAAAGAGAAATGTTTCAAGTTTGTTTCATGACTACCACCGGAAAAGAAGATTTTGATTAGTTTCTATTGGGTCATAAGATAAATCATGAAGCATTTGAAATCTCTCTGATGTTAATTGTTGCTTCTCATCATTGAAATATACTCTATAACAAATCAAAACGACGCACCAAGAAGGAATATCCTTATTGTAATGAAATTCCGTATGCAAACATATTTGTACCAAAATTGCAAATGATAAAAATTAGATGCCCAATAAATGAATAAGGGGAGTGAAAGCGCATCGGAAATGTGCAATCAGCAGGTGTATATAAGAGACGATTCTCAATCTGATGGTCCAATTTTCTGTTGCATTTTAATTTAGGATACCTTTAAACGACTGAAAAAATGCCTCACCGTTGGAATTAAGCTCATTACAAGCAAAACTCAGAGTTCGAAAGGGATCGCCTCGTGACATTGACAGAGGCAGGTTCGGTAAATCGGAGAATCGCTTGTCATACAGGTCGAAGTGATGCGGAGATTAGGAGATGATGACAAGAATGGGTGGGTTATGGCAGATTTCCTCGTCATGATGGTAGCGTTCGACCTAGGACCCACAGCAAATCGGTAGAATAGAGAGATTGTCAGATGAGTTATCACAGTGCCTGATTCATCGCTATCAATCATTAGACGTGTGACCCGCACACCAGTGTCCTCCATAACCTTTTACAAAGGGCAGATGGAGTCAAATCTACCCTCGTACCGACCGCTACGCCACCTGAACTAAGAATAAAATCTGTCAAAATATATAGTCAGGAAACCTACCCACGATTTACATCGAAATATTGTGCAGTTACTATGTCTGATATAATTACTGGCCAAAAGGAGTGCCTATATTTTGCACAAATGTACCATTCGATAGGACGTTGGTTTCCTTCCCTTGATCCTATCTACAGATTTGAATTTCTTTGAAATTGCAGCTAAAGCAATTGAATAAGGTATATAAGTTAACGGCTAAGAAGAGGACTTAAGTTCCACGACAGCTAGTGTCAGAACCCAGAATGTGATTACAGGATAATATTTCAAAGTTATTAGACGAAAAAGAAACGTCTGGCACTGTTGAAGGCTAAACTCATATCAGATAAAATAAAATTTTATCAGACAGAGATACAACCTATTACTTGAATTCCTAAGACGTTCATGTTTTTTCGAGGACTATTGATAGAACTTCAACTTCCGACTGAAAATATGCCTAAAATATTACAAAGACTGAAAATGAACACAAACTCTATTGGATATATTTTATCCAAAATAGAGCGAAAAAGTATTTTGTGTATTTTCCGAAAACTTTTTACAAACGCTCAGAATACACTTATTCATAAAAGCAAATTAGAAATGAATGGTAAACCAGAATATTTCAGCAAAGCAAAATACCTCTTTATCTTTAAGATGCATAAAAACTAAAACAACTAACTCTTCCAAAAAGACTTTTTAATTTTACATTGTTATTCATGAAGTAAAAATTTTATACAATGGGTTGCAAATGGCACTTAGAGAGCAGTTACTTCTATCCTGTGTGAATTCTGTGTTCACGATGACATACCCATAGGTTTAACACTAAAGAAATAAGTAACATAGAATGAATAGGTAAACTGTACTGAAATCTATTTGAATAGATAATTTTCAAAGGTTTGATTTCGTTTGTTATACGTTACTCTAAATGCAACAAGAGGGTTATGGACGAAGGACCTCATTATCTTGAACCTCGATCAAATGATCTGGATCACACTTGAGCAGACACCACTCTCTTCTACACCAGCTACATGGCGGCTCTCTGATGGGATCAAGTCTCTATCAAAGGATTGAAAAGACCGTAAAAACTAACTGAGTTTACTGACACGATGTACAGAAATGGCTTTGAAAACAAGATGTATATACATTCACAGACCTGTGCGAACAAAATTTGGAAAACATGAAACCATTGCCTATAATAAAACTCATTTATGACACAGAGATTATTAGATATGTGAAATATATCCCGCTACAACAATAGAAATCGTTATTTGCGTAGATATTGTACCAGGGGTGAATTCAACTCACAATAGGTATCTAAACAACAAGATGAATCAAGAGTAAAAAACAGCTACGCTTGCCTGAGAACTCTATCAGACAGATACTGCATGAGATTTTATATTACATTACAATACTTCAGAGTATTATATTAATAACGTAAGGAATATTCTGGAAAATTTTAGAATTTATTATAGGAAAAAAAAATAGGCAAAATATCTCCACTTTCAAAACAATTACCTCTTCGCCATCAGTACATACAAACTTCGTGGCAACATTTTAAATATTATTAATGGGATGTAAAAATATTTGAGAAATGTAAAGATCAAAGGTATCAGTATTAGTGGAATACATTTTTTCAAAAAGTAAAACTACACCATAAAACATGTTTTGTACTTACTAAATTGAAGAAGCTGGCATA
>BMAW01011354.1:819089-841878 GCA_019974015.1 Nephila pilipes
ATAACAAAAAAAGATACACCAAGAAGGAGTTGTTCGATAGAAACAAAATTTGGCGAATAGGAAAAATATATAAAGAAGAGAAATTGATTAAAATTCCAGGTAAATTGAAAGTTATATTTCAGAGTTACATAGTTATAAAACAGCAAGCTCAATCAGGTGTTGACCCACATCTAGCCTAGATACAAGCTGCCATACGACGTGGCATAGAGTGATACATATGAACTCCTACAATATATCTTGCCTAATTTGTTCCAATTGTCGATTTCAACTCTTAACATTCCCTCTCAGATACAGTTGATTCGCATCATATCCCAGACATGACCAATTGAAGACATATCTGGCTGGCCAAGGAAGATTGACAAGCTGTAAGACTGTTCATAGCAACATGTGTTGTATGTGGTCTGGCATTATTTTGCAGAAAAATATGATCATGGTACTGCAAAATGGAAGGTAGCAAAACAGGTCTTAGAATGTCGTCAACATACCGCTGTGTTGCAAGTGTGCCTCTAATGACCACCAAATGTGTCCGGCTATCAAGGGAAATGTCAATACACATGATAACTCTTAGTTGAGAGCCTGTTTGCCTAACAATAGCGTAAGCAAGACCGGAACGCCAGCTTGGGTATCTTCAGACACATCTTCGATGATCGTCAGGACACAGTTAGAAACAGGATTCGTTACTAAACATTATACTTTCCCAGTCAGCACCATTCCAAATTGATTGAGTCAAGCACCACTGTAATATGGCTCGACAGTGTACAGGCGTGCATGGCAGGTGGCATAGTGGTCGGTAAGAGCGTAGATTTCGCTCTATGAAGCGTCTGTGAATGGTCATGGTGGACACACGGTTGCGCGTCATGCGTTTGTTGGTAGATTACAATGAATAATTCACTGTGACAACTCATCTGACGATCCCTCTGTCCTTCCGATTTACTGTTGCCCTAGATCGACCGCTACCATCCTGACTTTGAAATCTGCAACTGTCCACCCATTCTTGCTATCATCTTCTAATATTCGCATCGCTTCGACCCATATGATGAGCGGTTCTCCTATTTGCCCAACCTGCCTGTGTCAATGCAATGATACGACCTGTTTCAAACTCAGACAGTTGCTCGTAATGAGCTCAGTTCCTGCGGCGAGGTATTTTTTCAGTCGGTGAAAGGTATAAAGTTATCCTAAATCACAATTCAACAGAAAATTTGACCGTCATATTGAGAATCGCTTCTTATATATACCTGCTGGGTGTGGAGTTCCGATGAACTTATATCCCACTTTTCATCCATTGGACAATAAATGTCAATCATTTGCATGTTTGGTCCAAATGCCTTTGTATACGATATTTTATTAATATCGATCAACTCCTTCTTCTTGCGTCGTTTTTTTGTTATATAAAGTATAATATATATATGTTTGTTTGTTTGTGTCTAACTGTCTGGGTGTATGGGTGATATTTTCACAGAAAATAGATATTCGATACAATCTTCGATTCTAACAGCAAAATATCTTAGTGAGAATTATTAATGTAATTACAATTCAAGTATAGAATATACATTATAATTAATATCACTTGTGAGGAATTTTTCATATCCTGTAAATTTATTCTAATTCCTTGCGAATCAAACACCTTGCTTTTAAAACTGCAAAAAAAATTTATCTGAAAAATATTGATAATAATATATTATTTACAGAATTTATAAAAATATTTATAATAATATATTGTTTACAGAAAATTTATCTGTTTTATTTTGGATTCATGTGTCGTTTCATTTATTTTATGTATAATTTAAATTTTTTATGTTGTATAGAAGAAAAGTAGCTGCAGTAACCATTTGTCATGGTCTCAAACTCACAGGGGACGTTGTTTCATAAAGTTATAGGTTCAAATCCTGATGTCTCCAAAGACCAGCTGCGTAGCGAGGCTGATACCAGATAAATCAGATTAAGATACCAAGTCCTTTTATAGTCGAGGGAGGGAGAAGTAGCAAAAATTAATTGTTGCCCTTTCCACTTGACTAAGAATGACAATTATGAGGTCTGTCTCTATTGACATCCTGTTGCTCCTTCGTGTTACATTAGAAAGCAATCGCAATTACAAAATTTTACCAATTCGATTCTCATGTGAAGCAGCAATATATTCATAATTTTACTCTGACATAATTTATATATATACATAAATTGATTAGTAAATCCTACTTTTTGTACTTGTTTTCTACTGAATAAATTTTATATTAAAGGTCATATAATAATAGTTATTCTCTTTGAAATTTATTTCTTCCTCTAAATAACTCCTCCTTAAGGTAAAAGGTATTTATTTGTATTTATGATATTGAAAAAAGGAACATTGTTCTTTTAAAATATATTTAAATGTTGTGGTGTATGATGTTATACGTTTTCAAAGTTAAATTCATGATTCTATATATTATAAACATTCCCGATTTTTATAAATTTGCAACCGTCTTATATATGTATATAAACTATAATTTACTTTCTTATTCTATGTATAGAAATACATCAACAATGCAGAAATGCAATAAAAATTTATTCTTAACATATAAGAATTGTTTTGCTGGAATATCTATACGAACACACTGCTCATACAATTAATTCTTATTATGAGTGACATTTTACGATGGATTATAAGGAAGTTTTTGAAAGGTTACTGATATTACAAAAGGTGAAAAAATCAATTACCAAAAGAGTCCCCACCCATTGATGGTTCAACGATGGAAGTAGTGTAATTGCAGAAGAAATGACACATACGTACAGCGAAGAAGAAAATAGATTTGCAAAAGACTGGCGTGACCTAAGTTATTCAAGTACAAATCACGATGGTGATTAGACATGGACTGACAATGTTGTCGTCAATGGAAGTGTATGCGGTTATATGGTATGAATGGGAAAAGGAAAAGTCATTAATGAACGCCTACGGACCATGTATTTTGAGCAGGTCATGCCTCGCCAAATAGTCGGACACTATTAAAGGGTGATCAGTGAAGGAAGGCAGAGTCTAGATGATGAAGATTAAAGTGGTCTTCCCTCTTCATTTGTGAATGAAAGCAACTCTGCCAAAGTTTAGGACATGGTGTTAGTGGACAGGTCCATTATGGTGTCAGACGTGGCATCCGCACTGTGTATTAGTAGTGTCCAGGAACATCCAAATCAACACTAAGGTGGAGCAGGTCGTGCGTCTATTCCTTATTTCTCATTACATCGAATTTTACTACAGTTGATTCTTCAAAATGATTGCACCCATCAATAAATATCTGTATACCAGTTGCAACTATGTCAAAATATAATGCAAAGTATATATTTCGAGATTACTTGGTTTATAATTTTTTGGAAATAAAGTATCCAAGTAAAAAAAATTAGGAATGAACTTACTTTCGAAATATCTCTCATAATTGAACGTATTAAAATCAACAATTTAGACTAAATTGTGTAGAAGAGAGGAATTTTTTTATACAAAAAGTACAGGTAATTTCAAAGATCTCACGTCATTTGTTGATACATAAATTTATTCCCAAACAAATGAAGATTTAAGATTTCCGGGTAATTTAATTTTTTTGAACGATATGCAGTTAAACAACATAACAAATCAATACTTCTTCTGTGTTTGGGGTTTTGTTGGTTAAATCACTGATATATTTATATTGCCAGCATTAGAGAGTATATTTTCTTTTACAAACTGAAACCTGAATACTCCAAAAATTATTTTCTTAGCACTCTCTTAGCCAGTCCAAATTTATACTACGAACGTTCTCACTCTCAAATGTAAATCTTTGTCAGAATATTTCATTAGAAGTATATAGTAATTTAACATTTAGGTAATTTAATCATTTATTGTAACATAATTGGTTTCCATTTCATTAAGCAAAGTGCACAAATGTCTTTTATATAAATTATTTAAAATGATATAATTCTACTTTTCAAATGAAGTTTCTTCTGAAGTACTAGAATAAATAATCAGTTCAGTTTACAATATTTTTAATTTATTGTCACTTAAACTTGTTAGCAAATTACATGACACTCAGTTAATCAGTTTTATTGAACTAATGATTTACGTCATTAAATATGTACATGAGTATTTTCCATTTATATAAATTATTATTTCTGAAATGCACGAAAATTATTATTTATATTCCCATATTATTATCATATACATTTATGATAAACATATTCCCAAAAATGATAAATTTTTGCTTATACGACCTTTTTTATATTTGATTGTGTTTTAGCTGGCGGAAAGGTAAAATAAAAAAAAAAGCATGTTACCACACAGTGGTATAACTAACTCCTTTCTTCTCCTTATTTGTTCAATCATAACGAGAAGTCGATGCTCCGTTCTCTTATCGGATAAAACAACACAGAAATTCCTCTCATTCTTCTTTCAAGGAGACTCCAATAACACCGTTACTATTGGTGAATAAAGTCATGTCCGAATTTCCGATGTCATCTATTGATCATAGATTGACTGTATCTTAGAATTCCCCTAATATCGACATATGAATAGATAATCCCGAATTATTTTTATGTGCTAAGAAAAGAATACCAATTCCAAAAAAATATATCTTCTTTCCGAAACCAATCAAAAGTATCTATAAATTCAGAATTTTAAAATCCCTTAGTATAAAAAAAGAGTGAGTTAGATATTTAAACAATAATCACAAGGTGAAGTTATTATTGATATCTTAAACTTATTTAGATATAACACGGTAATTTTTAAAATATGAGACCTAAACATATATGGGAATTGGGAAACTCATTTTTATTTTTATTTAATATTGATGACTCATCACGCGCTAAAAGTTATGATAATAATTTTATTTTATTAAACCCGCAATGAAAAATACATATTTGATTGTTATAAAGATGAAAATAACTTTTCAGTTGTGAAATAATCTTTTGTTTCAGTTTGAAAAAAAAACAATTCTTTTCTCACTTATATCTCATACTTTCTATTAAACATAAGTTTAGTTCAGAAGTATCTATTATAACGCAAACAATATACTACAGGATATAAATTATATATTTACGAAGAAATATAACATTTTAAGAAATAACATTATCAAGGGAATTTCTTCAGTGAATAGTGTGGGAAGTATCACTTTAGGAGAAACTATGGAAAATGAAGATATGTAAATGCGTTTAATAATAATCAAATTTTAGTAAGAGAAAACTGTCGCAAGCAAAAGATGTAATATGATCCACATTGACATGTCGATTTATAGATGATACAATACAATAAATAAATTATGTTGTGAAATTAGCCAATTAATGCATCCGATGCCATCTGCATAAATTTCTAAACATATTGTCTTGAGGAAGGTATATCTACGTTTTCTACTATATGTTAGGCTCTAAAATAGGACAGTCTAATTGTATCATTAAAAAAAAAGGGAAAACTTTATTTTTAATTTTCTTGGTGTTGTATAAAGGCACTAATAAAATGTGATTAATAATACTTTTTTGTTGTTAATGTTTAAGACATGTAGTGTACTTCTTTGTAACAAAATTTGAAAACAATTTGCACAATTTAGCTACAGAAGTTTCGGTTTATAAAGGCCACATGTAAGAAAATAATATTTTTATTTTTAAAATATGTTTTTTCTTATTATCATATATTTTCCTAACATTTCATTGATTTTAGAAAACCATGCTATTGAAAAATAATTTGTGTAAGAAATAGTGACACCTCTCGTGGGCAGGCAAACAGCAACCTTGCGAACCACAGTTGCAGATAAAGCACAGACAGTGATCTACAGGTTTTAATCAAATATGCTCACAACCATCATTCACAGTTTCGTCTTCTTTTCAGGCTGGTACAAATCAAGTAAACGGTGGACAACGATGCCTCATGTAAGTTCTATTTGTCAGACAT
Source organism: Nephila pilipes (assembly GCA_019974015.1). NCBI lineage: Eukaryota > Metazoa > Arthropoda > Arachnida > Araneae > Nephilidae > Nephila > Nephila pilipes. The sequence goes on from BMAW01011354.1 coordinate 824,968, forward strand.
TACGAAATACTGCAGGCCAAGGTAGCAAGTTTGCTTCAAGATAGTTCTGCTACTGAATATCGTGTGTTGTCGTGTGTGATCCTCATGGAAATTACCATTATTCAGCAGCAACTTATAAGGTATCCCAGTCGGATATAGTATCTCAGCAACTATTTCGCGACCTCACGTTGCTTTTTCTGCGTTTTTCGAATGATCTGCCTTTGTATTTAATAGCACCCCATAACATTAAACCTCTTTGATGAGCCGTATAGCATTTAACATTAGTGATTGAGTTAATTATATTTTCCCGAATACTCCACACTTTCGCCAAGCAAAAAATATAAGTAAAATAGAACTTTGTTCTACTTATTGTACGTTATTGAACACCATATTATGCAATTAAGTAATCCAAAATGGTTCGGTCTCACCACCATTCCAATATTTTTCTTGCATAGGTTCGTGAGAATAGCAGTTTTCATACAGTTCGTCTTGTATGCTGCTGCTTTCAGATATTTCGTAAGAAGTTATACTGACATATAATTGAGCATCCAAAGATCCCTGCACTTACCACAAAATGTCATGATTAGTAGATTGTAAAGTCATTATCGCACCCCTTCAGGTACATTGATTCGTATTTTCTGATGTACGTCTAGCTCAAACTGGTCTTTTACGAATGCTCATATTTTGATTTCTAAAATTTCTGGTCCCTCTTCAATGCTTAATGGTTATTTTTGCGTGTTTCAGTAGCCATCCGACACTAACACTGACAGACTGTTACAAGCATAGAATTTGAACGTCCATTAAGTCGTTTGATTTCCAGAACTTCATTCAGTACTGTCAATTGTAATCTATTATCTCATATGTCTTCTGGATCATAGAACTTCTCAAAATTCTCCATTCATTTAGACAGTAGACATTACAGATTATTGGTTCCTCCGACATTTACCTAACTTTTACCTGTACTGTTACCACGCAATCAACTTTCATTTCAGGTCATCTACATAACTTGTTTTACTGCATATTATCTGAAATCTGTATATTTATACAGTTAGATCTTCATACTGTTATGCTTTTTTATGCGGGAAACGTAGATATATGTGACGAAATCTTATCGATGTTCTAAAATGCAAGGCATAGCTATCTTTATGTAAAATAAATATTCGATAGTGTACCTAAAATTGAAATGAGAGAGAGTCTTCACTTTTTTTTTTATCTCTTTAGGCGACTGTCTATTAGTATGGATATTAAGAAATTAATTCTCACCTTAGCAATATGTTATATAATTTCTTTTTAAAATTTGGTATCAACATCTCACCAAGTTTCTGACGCTGTTAATCTTATTACAAAGGCAAACATTTGACTTAAGCCCAAATATTGTCCAAATACAAATGCTATGTAATTTGTCTATACATTTATGTTTAAGTCAATTCTTTCTTCATTTAATTATAAAATGTGCTTCTTATATAATTTCCCATATTATAAGGAAAACCAGAATTTTAACTTAGTACGGTACCTTTCTGAAAGAAAAAGTAGTGTTATATATTTAAAAACTTAAATGTTGCAGCATTGTATGGAAGACTTAATAATAAACTCACAAGAAGTAATTTTGACACTTAAAAATTAATGACATTATGTCCTGTTTCTAAGAATCGATATAAGGCAGTGATGCAGAAGTCTAATTGATCATAGATACAAAAGAACAAAAAGAACTCAATAAGTATACGAATGCGTAAAAAAAGATTTTAAACATGTATAAAAATAAATTTATGATTTTATATTAGAAGAAATACAATATTTTCATAAATACGTGAAAAACACTTTGCTTAGTTTCTTTTTTACGTGACTTCTTTTATGTAGAAAAGCAAAGCAGAAAACAAAAAGGAAACGGATATAATATTATAAATGCATAAGAATCTATCTTTGAAAAAAGAAACAAAAAATATATATCGTACATTTATTTTTGCACAGAGATACAGACTGTGTAAAAATGTACAATTGAATTATTTTAGGTTGAGAGATTGTTGCGAAATGAACCTTCAGAGACGTATTACCCTTATGGAAGTACTTGCATCACTAAATCACCTTATTTTCTTCTCCCCTTCCCATGGAATTTACCATGCTTGGTAAACATGTATGACGTATTAACAGTATACCCTAGTGATCTTTATTTTTAACCATCCTTCTTGTTAACCAACTATCTTTCTCCCATTTTTAAAACGTCTGTATTTAAACAGTTACACTTTCTTAGGTCACAAAAAAGAATCAAATTTAATTATATCTAAAACTATAATTTATTTAACTTTACGATTTTATTCTGTTGCATAGATTCCTCTAGAAAATAACGTAAACTTTGTGAAAACCTTAGCGACTGAGATGCTTTTCAGAATTGTAGAACAAACAGATTTAGCAAATTGTACTGGGATGTGATATAATAAGTGTTATTTTAAATAAAACCCGTTTCTTTAGCATGGGTTTCCTTTCGAACCTTACACTTTGAATAACATAATTTTATACCTTAAATTTTAAGAGCAAAAGGAAACTTTGCTTCAAATTGAATTTATTTATTAATTAGTTTTAGTAATTTATTTTATTATTTGACGTTTGTTAGATTTATCATCAAAAATAAATGCGTGTAAATGTCTTACCTCAACTAAGCAATCCGTTAATCAACTACGCTATACTCTATTTCACCTTAACTTGACAGTACTGGGAAAGGTAGGAAATGTATCAATCCGCTTGAAAAATAGTTCTACCTTGTTTCAGAATTTAAAATTAAAAAAATGCATAGAAATTTGCTAAAAAATGTCATACATTATGAAAATAATCATTCTAAAGATATATTTTAAGTTAATAATATGTTTCAGGCATTCATTTTTTAAGCTAAGCGATTGAATACGGTCGAAACATCTATGTGATACATTACCAATTTGATAGGAATTCAGTTTTGAAGGTAACATTTCTGGCGAGCGCGCTATGCTTTTATTGTAATTCTATGCCGTTCACTTTGTGTCTATACTATTGTTCATACAAACAATTCTTGTCTCTCGTGCTATTTTTTCGTTTATTTTTGACATTTTGAAAATGGGTGAAGAAGGAATTTCTCCGATCACGCTGTATACAACATCAAAATGAGGAAATTCAGTCCGAAGTGGAGCCAGGAGAAATATGTTGAATGGATGAATCTTGACTTTGAGAAGAAAACCGTCGAGAATTCGTCAAACAGATTACTAAAAATGATTCTCAACTAATTAGTGTTTCTAAAAGATAATTTTATCATTTGAAAAAAAGAAAAGAAAGTTCTTTCTCCTGGAAAAAAAGACTTGACGCCGGAAGTAAGCCCAAAAAGTAGATAAAGTGGATGTCATTACATTGCCAATAATTCGACGAAAAATTCATAGGGTTTGGGAGCGTGTGTGTAAAAAAGATTCCTAATTTCTAAAAGAATTGAGCGATGATAAAGATATTTTTTCGAGAAACATACACCTAACTACCCTGTAGAGGATATTGAAAAATATGGGATATTCATTTGTGAAAAGGAAAGGACAGACTGTGCTTCTTAAAAGACAAAGTATCATTTTACGAAACAGAAATTATTTGAGAAAAATTAGGGAGTTAAAGAAAAAAAATACGTCAAAATAAGATTTGGATGAAACCTGGGTGATTGAAGGACATTCGGACATTCTCAAAGTCATGTGGGGCAAGAAATAAAACTTAAAAGCAGTTGTGAAGCCTCTAATTCTAATTTAACAGTAGTTTTGATTGCATCTTAGTGCAAAGGAAGGAGTTGTCTCTAATATTTATATAAGAAGTTGTGACATTGGGCTATTCGCGGTTTCTCTTCACCAACCTTGGGGACTTTCAATTGAGATTGATTGCTTTCGCTAAACAACCTTTGCCCAACCAAAAATGAAACGTGATACGTAAAGTTAGTATGTAAAGCAGTTAGGAATGAAGTGAAGCAGTTCAGTTGAGAAATGTATAATCTCCGTCGGAAGAAGTAGAGTATCCGAAAGAGGATCTAAAGGAGAGGCTGTAGGAGAGATAAGGCTGAAGTGACAGATAAGAGGAAGGAAGAAATAGAGGGTTCGAAGAAAGATTGTTGTGGAAAGATATTTCCTAGTGTTTTCAACAGTTGCTCCAGAGTCTGAGTTGCAGTCGAGGAAAGACTAGTGGTAAGAGTCTGTTAGATTACTATTGGTGGGTTGAACTAAGGTATTAGAAAGCTTACCCAGGAGAGCATAGCCATTTCTGTCATAGTAAATATATACTAATAAATTGTTTAATAATTGTTTTGGTGATTCTGTAATTATTTGTGTCGTAGTGTTTAATAATTGAATCTAGTGATGGCACAAGAGGACGTCAGGGGCAGGCGGGCGTCACAAAGTTGGTTTGGAATTACAAACCACATTATGTATTTAACTATTTGAAATGTTATAAATAATACACAAGCGATTTCTAATAATGATTCATGAAGTTAATTTGGATATAAGCTTGGCAATAGATTATATGAAGATGCAACAGCCACCAGGACTGTAACTTTAATGGGACTGCTAACGCAACCGATGGTGACTTTCAGAAAGAGAAACTTCTTCCCAACCAATAGTTGTTGTTGTAGTGTATGTATGTTGCGTGTTGTGTATATGCCTTTTGTATCACCTTTTAACTATTATTGTGATGTATCTCCGCTTGCTGTGAACTGAACCTAATAGAAAACCATGATCTTTTCATCTTCTATTCTTCATACAAGATTCCACGCACTCATGTCACGCGTTTCAAAGATATAATACATGATATAACTTTCTGTTTTATTAATGGTTTTTATAAATGAACAAATGGAATTTGTAATGCCTACTTATAATAAAAAGTATCCTTATTTTTTTTTTTAATTCCTCACCAAAGTCGGTTATTAGTCACCCATTCTCTCAGTGTTACCCGAGTTTCTATGTCAAAGTTTGTGAATCGCTCGACGTAGCTTTATCAGTCCTGCCAAGTTACGATTTAAAAAGAATATACACGTAATTAAAATCCAAGCAAACGATAAATCACTTTATTAAATTGAATATATTTAAGCTAAATGTAATTAAAATTAAAGCAAACAATAAATTATTAAACGACGGATTTGGCGAATATTTTTTTCATTTATTTATATATATCTTCAAATAATTATTTTCAATCAATTAATTTTTATTAATAAAAATTTAATTATTGTATTGTTATCGAAAACAATAGTGTACAGAAAATTTTAGCTCAATTGAATGCTTCAAAAAGTGAAAAAAAGCTTTTAAATTTTTGGCCTAAACGAGTTTTATTTACAGTGTTACATTAAGTTACAATGTGAGTTGAAGAAAATCCATTGATAAGAAATGCTGTCTGTTTAAATTGAGTATCCCTTTTTCACCACTAGGAAATATTTAATATTGTTCTCTGGTATAGTACCTACAAAGACCTGTCTACTCTCTTTGTACTTAACAATAATAATAAGCTAATATGTAAAAGGGAACTATTCGGAAATGCAGTTATAAGTTATGTCGTAGTTCAAAATCATAAAATCTTCAATGAAAATCAATGTTTCGCGATAACTTTCATTTGTTTTGACACATTCAACTATTTTTATGTTATTACAAAATTATTAATAAAAAGCCTAATTATTACAAAATATAAAATTGTTTTCTAATTTCCTCCTGTATTCAACTGATTCTACTGAATTAAAATAGTTGATCAAAATCAATTATTTTACTTCAGATGAATAATAATGTTAGAGTAAAATGAAAAAAAGAGCCTTCGAGGAAAAATCGAATTGTGATTATTCCATTCTAGATGCGCAAAAAATCCCCGAAGAGTTGTAGAAAGGAGCAATTAGGTTAGCAGCAAAACGATTTATGTGCAACAAAATAACCATATAAAGACTTTGAAAAGATACATCCGAAAATAAGGATTTAGGCAGTAAATGTTGTTTTCTGTATTTATATTTGAATACTTCTATCAAGGAAAAAAATTAAATTCATTTGCAATAATTATTATGGAACAGAAAGAATAATATATAAGAATGAAGTGATTACAAATATTTTGCAGAAAACAGAAAATTTAGTAGAATCTTTTCCTTTGAATTTATTATTAATAATAGTAGTGCATCAAAATATGTTGAAAGAGAATTAAGATTTATTGACTTCAAATAATATATATATCCCTTTTGTTGCACTTACTGTTCTATATGTTATTGTTCAAGTACGTGATAATCTTTTCTGTAATCAATGGGAGCAGTATATAGCTCTTTCAGCACTGAATTGTAATTTAACCCGTTTCTGCCCAGCGTCATATTTATAGGACAGTTCATTTTCACCATTATAAATAGAACTATTCAACGTTTCGCCAATTCTTTTTCTACCCTTTGAAGAATAATGGTTTCATTCTACTTACTTAAACCGGTGTGAACCGGATGGAAGCATTTTTTAGCCAGCTGCAGACATGTAAACTTCGCCATTTTCATGATTTTTTTCTTGGTGAATTTCATTGTAATCGTACGAAAAGGTTTTAAAGGTAAGTTTAAATATTTCTTCAGAATTTATATTTCAGATATTCTATTAACAGATATCTTATAACGTTTTAAAATTATTTTTACTTTTATTAGTTTTAATTACAAATTTAAACTACTGTCTTAAAAATAGGACGCTGGGCGGATTCGTTAAATTTTCTGATATTTAGTTTATTTCATAGGTGCTCAAGATGTAGCGGGAAAATTTTCTTAAAACTGCCGAGGAAGTTGTAGAATATCTAATTTCGGAGGAATTACAATCTGAAATGATTGTTTTGCCACCTGAAGTAGATGAATTAACAGATGAATAAGGTTTTGATGACACTGAAACTCTTGACCCATCTGTAAGAGACGTAATTTGTCCTATAATTTGTTAGTTTACCTAAGAAAGAGTGGATTTGGAGCAACAGGAAAAATAAGAAGCGACAGAATACAGCATTGTCCCCTTGAAATTGATTCTACTTTCAAAAAGACTAGCCGTGGTTCACATGATTTCTACTTTGATGTGAAAAATAAAAATACTGCTGTAAAATGGAATGATAACAAATGCGTTACACTTGCGACAAATTTTAACAAAATTGAGCCACTAACATATGTTTCAAGACGTGAAAAGGGAAAAGCTGAAAAAAATAAAATCGAACAGTTATGTCTCGTAAACAATTATAACAAAAACATGGGTGGTGTAGATTCCCATGGTTGGCTTTTAGAGAAACATACCATAAGAATCCGTGAAAAAAAATGGTATTGGCCAATTATTACCCGAATTGTAGACATGACTGTTGTAAATAACTGCGTTATTTACAACACGGTAAATGCAGAGAAAAAGAGTATCAAAGAAATAAGGAGACATATTGCAATAGCTTATCTAAAAAAAAGCAACACAGTACAAAAACAAATCGGTATACCAAGTTATACAATTGCATGTCTAGTGATGGAAATAGACATGGTTAGAACGTGATGGAGTTGGCCATATAATTAGTAAAAGAGAAAAACAAAGACGATGTCATATGAAAAATTGTTCCGGGAAACCTCATACACTTTGCATGAAATGTAATGCAACTCTATGTACAAAATGTTTTCCAAATTACCATACAGAGTGTGAATGTATTTAAACTTAATAAAAAAATGTCAAATTTGTTTGTGTTTCATTTTATTTTGCATTAAATATTAAAGTTCAATTGTTTGGGAACAGAAACGTAATCAAGTAATTAAAAACAAAGAAGAAGTACTAAGCGTTCAAAAACTTCCATATCCGACCAGCGTCCTATTTATAGGACAGTAATTATCTCAGATCCTAAATTAATGGTGTGGAGTTTAATTGCATATTATATATAATTTAAGTGCTTAGAACATAATTTTAAAAGTTTTTAACAAAATTTCAATTTGAAATTAAGTTGGGAGTTAACGGGTTAAGATGCGAAAGAGTATTATTAGAGTTTCAAAGCACACTTCAAAATAAAAGCAATGAAATGTTAACTTTCAGCATTTCACTAAAATATTTCTTATTCTTATACTTTTTATTATATTAAAATCATCTAACAAAATCATATTAAAAATAATTAAAATCCTCATTTATTGATGAAAATTATAATCATCTAATGAATGAAAACACTTGACGTAGATCCTAAAAGAAATAAAACAAGTAAAGGTATAAATAGAAAGTATGTTTTCCTGTGGATAATAGTAACATTAAAGAAACTATTCAGAACACTGTTTGCATGAAAAAGTACTTTTTTACTCTAAAGTAGAAAAGTTTCAATGTTAGAGAATTCAGTACAGAAGAAAACAACTTTCATGTCCTATGCATCCAGATGAGCTAAATAGTTTACATTCTTCTGAGAATTCTCGGTAACTCCTTCGCAGTAAGTCCTCAGAAAGTTTCAAAGAATAAAATATTCAGCCTATTATTCAAGTTGCATCTAAAACTTAACTTCCGCTTCAGTCGATATCGCTGTAAATCATTAAATCAATAATCTGTTGCTTAAGAAAAACAAAGTTAAATGTTAAGAAGTTGGATCAACATAGGCTATGTGCACATAGGCTATAGGATATGTGCTATAGGTTATAGGATATATGCACTCATATAAAATTGCTGCATCCAGAACTAATTTATATGTGAAAGTCGTAATTGACAATTGCATACTTTAAAAGTGTAAACTCTAAAATTCTCTGCAGATAATTAATAAATGTTTTATCTGGATTTTTCTGTAGAAATATCTTTTCATGAATAAACTTTAACATGTTTTTGAAGAATAAAAAAAAAAAAAAAATAGATGTACCTTAATTTATTTCTGAGTAAAAGTTTCCCTTTGAAATTTTGCAAATAATGAAGGAGTTTTAGTCTTTATTTATTGCTCTTTATAAGGACATAGTTGAGTCATAATTCCCTTTTACAATTCATTAACTGCACTAACGTTTCATGATCATAATCACTAAAATTTGAAACATAATATTGTAGAATGATTCAGCGTAAAATGAGAAGTATAAAAATGAATGTTAATTAATGATACCCAATAGGAGAAGTAATATAACAGTTTCTTAAAAGGGTAAAGATGAAATTAACGTATTATATGTTTCAAGCGAATATAATCATATTCAAAGTCGGAATTTTTTTTAACTGAAGTTAAAAACAAATTGTCTCTGTAACCTTAATTATGAATAGCATAACAGTGAACGGAAAGGAACCCTGTTTTGGCCAGGTACTATCCATTGCCACTATCTCATTTTTTGTTTTTGTTTTTGTAGCGTTTAATCGTAGATTAACTTTCCTAATGGTTTTAAAGACTTGCCGTGTAACCGATTTGATGGACATTAAATATTCCGAGGCTTCAAGTCCTTCCAGTGGCTTGGTATGGAAGTATGTAGAGGGAGAAACCAGCTCATGTGTCGTCCTCGTCACTTTTTGGAGGTTTAAAATTACGAGTTCCATTGCCGTTGGTCCACTTATTGCTTCTAAGTGTGACGTAAGTACTCCATTACTCACTCAAATAATTGCGAGGTAACACAATGTATAGTGTCAATGCATGTAAAAAAGTGTAGGGCAAATAAGTTAAACAAGAGGAAACATGTCAACATTGACTTTCAATTGTTCACACTGTAGAGGGACAGAATAAAGTATTGAAATACGAGTGCATCAGTATTCCTAGACGTGAATTTTTTTTTATCCAAAAATTAATAAAAATTTCATGATTCCTAAAAAAGCAATGTAGATGTATTTGGCTGAGAATAAATTATACGGGATACATTGATGTTCGTTATGTAAATAAATATTTTGAGAATTTGTATTTACATTTCACAGAATCAAGTAAAGAATCAAAATGTAAGTAATCATGCAAATTGTAAGTGGAAAACATTCAAGAATGTATAAATCTTCAAGACATAATTTTATTCTAGATGTTGAGAAATAGCAAGATCATAGCTCATTTGGACCTCAACAAGTATTCTTGTCCTACAGTTTTAATATAGGTACTAGTTTAAAATTATAACTTTATTGCATAAACTTAAGGAGCAGAATAAATATGATTCATATCTTAATTAATGCAACATAAATCTTATTCTTTAATGGACTAAAATCTACTTTATTAGCCTACGGAAAATAATAGGCTAAGAATATGACGCTATTATACATGATCATAGCATAAATTGGAATTCCTTCAATCGATTGAATGATTCTTTGATTAATACAAGTAACTTAGATGCAACAAGGAATATTTGCGATATATGCCGCTATTTTGAACCACCACCAAGCGACAATGTCTATAAAAACTGAAATTGCACTCTAATTTCCAAATGTTGATGCCATCCCAATGTATGCCATCAAAGATGATAATTGTTAAGAAGGGAGTTTCCTCTTTCTCGATAATATTCAGAGCTTTTTCTTCTTCTTCCAAGTACATTCAATGTCTTTAAACAAGTACATTGTTTGAAAGATAACATAATATTTTGCACTACTCTATACTGTTACGAATGGTTAAGAAAAATTCATTGTATCACATTTGATCAGTCAGCGGTTTCCAACCATTCTCAATCCACATACCCTTCAACCGGATCTGTTACTTTTTGCGTACTCTCGACTCCATGCATCCCCAATTTTATTGTCTGATATATATGTTCCAAAAAATTCTCCAAAAAAGTGTATGTTGAATAAAATTAAATAATATATTTTTTCATTGTATGATTTATTTTTGAAATACGCAAATACATTGTCAAATTCATTGGAAGCATAAGAATCAACGGTTTATTTTAAGTCTTTCTTTCTTGAGTATTGCATTCCGGAAAATTAGGCGCTAAAGAGTATAAATGCTATTTTAAACATGGAATTGCTTTTAATTGCTAAAATATTTCTTTTTATATGCAATTTTAGCATATTACAATGGATACAACCAAATGCTCATCTTGAGCAGTTACTTCAGAATAACGTCAAAAGATGTTAAAACACCTAAATAATTAGCACGAGGGAAATACTGTTGTTCTAGTTGATAAGAGCACTGAAAATCGCCCACCGCACTGGACCAAATGGTGATGGATTCGAAACGCCACCATCACTACAATTCACCCAATTGTGTTCCCATGGCACTGTGTGGCAAACACCGTTCCCGCCGAAGTAATGATTCTGAACTTCAGAACTAGATGACAGCCAGTCTATAACTACTGACTTCATGCTAATAGCTGTAATGCAAATTCTTTCCTTTGTTATATCATTGTGTTTATTCAGTCAAGTTCACACATAAATCACAACTAATGATATAAGGCAACGGAGACCGCATCAAATAGACGCGTCATCTAAAGTAGAAAGAATCGATAATGTCAAAGTGTCGGGAAGTATACCTTTCCAATAAAGGTTAGAAAAATAGCCTTCTTACAAATGTAGATCAGAATATTTCACTTCATATCATCACGATGATACTGGAGTGGGAGTAGGAGGGAGGCATACTCAAATGATGACGACATTTGTTAAAATGTCTTATTAACTAACCCGAGGGAAATCCTTTAGCTCAGTCAAAAAGAGAACTACACAAAAAACGACTGGACGTGTTTTCTTCGAACTCAATGTTCGAGTGATCGAAACGTCGGTGGCACTCAAAGTCACCAACTAGCCTCCCTCACTCGAATGGGGATGGAAAAATTGCTTCTGCCAAACATCCAAGAAATTTTTATAAGAAGGTCAACATTTCATTGACGATATTAGTTAAAACGCCTACGCATCTTAAAAACCGTTTTAATCTCTATAAAACGTTTGTTCATTTTGCAGGTAGGTCAGCACATTATAGTTTATATTTTGCGTACCTCCAATAGGGTACCGCTTGATTAGAGTAATCATTTTCGTTCTCTGCTCAATACAACAAACATATGTCAGCAATCTCTTAAATTTACATTGAAATACATACCCCCAGTTAGAAATATCATTTTGCGTCATAAACAAAATTTGTTCATTAAAGGTCAAATATTACACTTTCAGATGTAATTTTTTAATGCATAATAAGTGACAAAAATTTATTTTCATAATTATAGAACATTATTTTGTACTATGAGCTATTTTACTGCTTTGCAGTGATTTTCTTTCTCTAACTCCACATTCATAAAACAAACACTTTTATTGATTAAACTTTTTAACGTAGCATTTTTACTAATATGTGATTCACAAAAAGTCATTAAGAAACAAGGAATTCGAAACAAATTCAAGAACATATTTAATTCTTACACTTTTAAGAAAAGCAATTCAATTCTTTTTTGATAGTATGAAAAACTAATAACTCAAATATCTTGTCTGAGGTTATTTTTAAATTACAGCTATTTGGAATCTGAAGAATGTTTTTAACAAATTCAGCAATAATATTTTAACTTCAAAGGATTTTTAGGTAGAATGATCACACAGAAGCGAAACACTCTTTACGTCTGGGAAATCAGACATTACATTTCTTAGAATCACATCTGATCGAAAAAACATCCATGAATGCAATTTGGACCGATATTTTAAAAACGTTCTTTGTAAAAGTGTTCGAAAGGAAATTTCCGTATTTTTATAAATGGATAACTATTCATATATTATAAATGAATTACTACTTATAAAATATATATAGTAATTCCATTTGATTTACTTTGAGAAAAACTTCAATAAGTTAAAATTTCTTTTCATATTATTTTTAGTTTGTAAAATTTTATATTTATCAAAAGCTTAAGTTCTTTCAAATGTCATGCAAAATACCACAATAAATGAAAAAAGTTATATATATGCTAAAATATAATATAATATTAAAAAATAAATAATTGAAGCAAATGACTTATAATTTATAAATATTTGTTGGTCTTGTTATGAGTTAACTTAATAAAGTGCCTATGTTATCATATGCAAAAATTTCTATAACAATATGAGTAAAAAACATTTTTTATTTAAATTGAAAACATATTGTAATGAAATTAGCAACACTGATAGAGATGTTTTAAATATAATTACTGCTATATATAAGAAAGTAAATTATCACAAGAATTATAAATAAATTCTTCATATTTTTTTTTTTAAATCTAAGTCTTACTAGACCCCTATAAATTTCTTGCTCCATAACTAATGGTAATAATAAATATCTGATAAAATTTTAAGAATATTAAAACAAAAATTATGTATAATTTAAGTAAGTCTGCTATTATTAAAACATATATGTTAGTATTTATTAAATAATAAAGAAAGTTTAATCCTTTATAATTACATTTTTCCCATACATTTTACTTCTGTATACGTAGAAAATTTCACAAAAGTTCTTGTTATTTTTTTACATTAATATCAATAGATTAATTTACGTGTAAGAATTTAAATGTTTACTTAAATTAATAAAAAACTAAATAAATTGATTAATGTAAAAAATAATCTTCTTATACACTCTTAAAATTTATTATAAGCATATAAGACTTTTGTTAACACTCAGTCTGAACGAGGGAGCCTAGCGGTCATGATTGCTAGCTCGTGACTGGCATTGTTTTTACCAAGTCGTAGGTTCGAGACTTATGCTACTGAAACCTGCTGTGTATAAGGGCTCATACATATTAAGTCTGTCAAGGCTTAAAGTCTCTCCAAAGACATGATATGGAAGTTTTAGAAAGTCAATCAATCAATGTTCAAAGTAGTTTCCTAGAAGTTACTTTAAAAAATCATAAATAATTTTAAAAAAAAGAAAGAAAAGAAAAATTGTGTCAAAGAGAAAATTATAACTTTTTTATAAATAAGGCATTTTATTTAACAATAATTTAAGTTTTTCGATTTTTAAAAGTATTATATCGGACAAAATCTAAATTAATTAAAATTAGGGAAAAATTCGTTTGCCATTCAAAAAAGAATAACTTTTGTCTTCTGCTTATTTGAAAATTTTTGTAATATTTTTTTAAAATTTTTGAATAGTTAAATATTGATATATATATGTTGTATTTTCTTCCTAATTTTGCAAAGAATGTTTATGCAAATGTATAAAATCTTTATTTGTTATTTGTTATATTTACTTCTTATATTGTTTTCAATTCTATCAAATGCATGATTTGCATGTATATGACGGCCATTTTTGAATAAGTTTATATATATTTGCTATATTTTATAGTCTTTTAAAGTTTTTGAAATAAGTAAATTTTTTCTGTATATGTATGCTTTTCTTCGAAAAATCTTTTTCTACACAATTAGTATTTCCATAATTCAACTTTCTGCGATTTATCTTTTTTTTTTTTTACTGAAATTCTTATTTTTCTGTTATTTTTATTCTTATCATTATATTATAAAGTAATTGTTCAATAAGATGGTTCGATCTTTAATACAAATATAACAACGCATCTCAGTTTACCGCCTGTGACATCATCAGACTATTTTAAGAGTAAAAGAAAACATTGATTCAAATTGAATTGATTCAATAATTTGTTTTAATAATTTATTTTATTACTTGATGCTTATTAAATTAATCATCTAAAATAAGTAAGTGAAAACCTTTTAGCTCAATTAAGCTACATGTTATTAAAATTAAAGCAAATGATAAATTATGCTATTAAATTGGATATATTTAAGATAAATGTAATAAAAATTAAAGCGAGCATTAAAATTTAGTATTGAATATTGTAACAACTACATGCAATTAAAATTAAGGGAAACGATGAATTACTAAACTACTGATTTGGTGAAAATTTGATCACTTTGCGAGAAACTTGGCGTAAAATTTAATTTCTTAAATAGTTTGTTTTAATCAATTAATTTTGATCAATTGTAATGAAATTATCATATTATCATCCAAAAAATCGTGTATAAAAAACTTCAGTTCATTTGAGAGCTTTAAAATGCGAGAAAAAGCATTTAAAGTTTTGAACCAATTTTACTGTATGAGTTAAAGAAAACCCATTAAAAATATGTATTTAAACTGTTTCAAGTTATTGAAACCGTGTATTAAATGTATTCGTCAAGGATATATTTTTTTTAATATTTACAGAGAAAAATAATTATTTTATTCAGAAATAATTTTGACTTTCTAAATGTTTTTGCAAATTCCAATAAAAAAACAATTTTATTATTTTTAACTCATATAATTTGCTTTTAACACACAAACAAACAAAAAAAATATCTCATTCTATAAAATTAGTAACATAGTGTTTAAATATATCTCTTAAAAAGTTGAAAATGTATATAGATTTAAAATCACAAGGATTTGTAGTAAATGATAAAATTATAGCTGGCATTATATGAAACTTTATTAAAATTTAAAAGAAAAATTATTTTATAAATGATACTTAGTTCAATAATTAAACAATATATATTTAATTGTCACATTTCTAAGCATTTTTAATTATTGATTGAGAGTTCTTAAGCTAAGACGAAACTTACCCCCCCCCCATAAAATCCTATGGAAAATCATGACACATTATTGATAGGTAAGCTAAGAGTATATTATTCCCCTATAGTATATTTTCTACCATAGTATATACTATATATTATCTACTATACTATATATTTTCTACTATAGTATATACTATATATAGGAACTATAGTATATTCCCCTATAGTATTATAGAGAAGTATATTTTCCACCCTATAGTAAGTATCTATTGGGAGTCTGATATGATAAAACTTATATAACTTTAAATTATTTCTATTTTATTTTTTGAAGATCATGACCTTCTCTAATTCCATGAAAATTCATATATTTAAAGATATGACTATTTATAATATAAATAGAAGCTTTTAAACTCACCTTATTTTAACGAATACATTATTTGAATAATTTTCTATCTTATGATTTTCCTATTCTGCATGGGTTATGTTTCTCGAACAGTAAAATTTACTTTTTCATGATGTTTGCCTGAAACTATTTGAAAAATATTAGCCATTATCTACATATTAAAAAATTCCTTATTTGTACATTAGGAACTATGCGTAATTAGAACTAACACTCAAAATATTAGGAATTATGTGTCGCGAAAACTTTAATACTTCATGATTTGTTTATAGTTTTTATTACACATTACATTTATCTAATTCTCTATTACATGAACAATTGCATTTGTATTTCGCTAATGGAATTGTATTTCACAGATATTTCAACATTGCAAAATTTTAATATTAATTATAGCGTAATGGCAAGTTTACATGCTTAAATATTATACACATTATTAGATAAATTATTCAGAAATTAAAGTAAGAAAATCCTAGCGGCACATAATTATGATTTTCACTTGATGTCAAAAATTGTAATAGATTGAACTCCGTCATCTACATTCACAAAATTGTACATAAATTAACTTTTCTCACATACAAATTAAATACGAGTAGTTTAACTATTTTTGAATCTGCAAGAAATTATGTGACATAGGTTTACCTATAAAATTTGCAAATGCCCTCATAAAAAAATATGATGAGTTATTTTGCCATCTACGACACGAGGGGTATGTTATATTGATTTTTAATGGCATATTACGTAATTCAGGGACAACCCACATACTTAAACAAAATAATGAATGCTTAGCATCATTTTACTAAACAAGTTGAAACTGTGAATTTTAGAGTTCAAAGAAAAATACTTACCTATTTCACAACGGGCTAATTTATGTGTAGTGCAAATTAAAAAGTCAGTACTTTAAAGTTAGTGAATTTGAATCTCTTTAAAATTTTCACATTTCCATTATTCTGTTTTATCTCTTTCATGAATTTCTTCTTTTAGAAATAAAAAAAGGAGAAAATAGCCTCTAATGTAATTCGATATACAATCTCTTCAGCTATTCTAAGCTCATGGTTTTCCCTCTAAACATAATCTTCTGAAACCATACGCTTAAATCTCGCATTTCCCGTATTGTTTTCTTTATTAGACATTTTTAATGCTTCCTTATTACGCCTTTTCTCACCAAAGTTCATATTTCACACACACACACACACACACAGCCTT
>BMAW01011354.1:841903-866450 GCA_019974015.1 Nephila pilipes
TGTTGTACTTCGTTCAGTTACGTATTGCTCCTAATACATATATCTTACAAAGGGCCATTGTGGTGCAGTCTTAGAACTGCAATTGTTCTCTGACGCCCGTCTTTGAGGAAAGACATCAACAGGATTTGCAAAGCCTTCTATAACAGCCTCTCTATACAGCGCTATACAAACTATAAAGTTTGCTTTATCAGAATGCACTAAATGTCGTTTAAAGTACAAAATAGTTCACCTACACATACAGCGAAGTATTTCAGAGTCTAGAATAGCATTTGGTGATTGCCTCATCTAACGCCATTTTCGCTTCACTTGCTTCCACGATCTGACTCCTATGGGTTTCTAGTTTTGGAGATATCAAATCCAGAGTTTATACGACAATTCCTGAAACTTTGTTTGATTGAAAAGATTAGTGTGATTTCACACATCCCTCACTTACCATATTGCGTTCAGCATTATTATCCACCATCGTCTCCAAGATGCAATACATTATCTGCCTGATCCTGGTTTGTGGGCTAAATACAATTTGCATGTCTTCATTGCGAGTTAAGGTAGTAGTTGATCTATAACGTTTGAAAATGGTATTACTGTTCTCTATGGCTATTTGGTGCGCTACTTTGATGCTGATCAGTGCAAGGATAATTTTATCCTGTTCTGTTCCGAACTCTAAACATGAGCTGATTTGAGTTTGCTATTGTTTTCTCAATCTGTACAGTGCTTTTACATCTTCTTCGACATTCTTTAATATATTGTGAATAAAAACATCACATTTATCACTAATTGTCTTACAGATATCACCTCATCCACTGGACTTAATTTTGTATTGGTGTTAGAATTGAATTACCAGACAGACCCTTATCACATTCCTCGCCAGTTTAATATACGTTAGAACTTGGTAGAAACAAGTGGACATTTGGAAGATAAATAATTAACTGTTCAGAATAAAAATGGAAGTTGAAAGGTTTAGTCTGATACTACAGTGGAGTCTTTATATACTGATATCGAAACCAAACGAGAATCTCCACATAATTCAGACATATTCTGATAAGAAAAAGCCATTCATATTGTTCGATAAACTCCATAAAAGACTTAATGAAAATAATTAACTCTTAAATAAAATTAGTTTGTGAAATTTTAATTACGCATTGAATGAACAGAATGTGGCTAATGAAAATAAATCATATAGACATACTCATGGATTACTGTTTTCTATCTCATCTCTGAACATATATTGCATTAAATATCAAAAGCTTATGTGAGAAAGAAATTAGGTTTAATATTAATTATTTATTAAAACTCTATCAATTTTTAGAATTATAAATCACTTTTTGTTCTTTACTTTTCATACAACTTAACAATTCCAAATACGTAATTCTATTTAAACGCATATTTAACACAACTATATTGAAAATAATAGAAAACATCATTAAGTATAAAAAGAAACTACAAAAATTCTGTTGAGTTCTCATTTTCGTTTCTTTAAAAACACGGAAATGCAAAATTTCTCATGCTTGATTTTTCTGATACTGAATAAAATTATTTTCAGATATATTCAATGAAATGATTCAAACCTCTTGTAAGTATTTATTTCTCAGTAGAAACTCTGAAGAGAAAGAAAATACAAGTTATTTAAAGTTGCCTCAGGGTAAATTCAGCTGCATTGCATGGACCTCTTGCAACGCAATTAGTCTTGAAAAATTACTCCTCATGCGATGGAACTGAGTTGTCAAACAGGTGAACAAACAAACAGACTGTTTTCTCACTTTTTCAAATGAGTTCTGCTTTTCTTATTCTTAACAAGAATTATTGGATTTAACATTTACAGTGATATGAGCGGAAGTCAGTTCAAGACGCGACTTGAATAATAGGTGAATATTTTATCCTTCAAGCTTCGCGGGGAACTTACTGGAAAGAAGTTTACAGAATCTGAAGGCTCATAAACATTTAGCTCTGGATGCATAGAAAGCAAAATTGTTTTCTTTGTGCTAGACTCTCAAACTTTAAGTCTTCCATTTTGAATACATTTATTTTTATTCAAACAGTATTCTAAATATCTTCTTCAAAATAATATTTACAAATACAAACAAGTCAAATGCTTCTTACTCGTGTTGCTTCAAATGGCAGATTTATTTGTTATTAAATATTAAAAGTAGCTGTGATTAGTTTAGAGGAATAAAAGTATGTCAATTTAAATCAGATGTTACAACAACATACTTTAAATTTATTCCTTAAACGAGTTAAAATGCGTCAGTATTACAAGTTTCAAGTAAAAACTATTTACTGTTACAATCTTAGAAACATTTCTTTGCTAGCACATATATTATAATTGATTATAAGCCTAAGAGAACTGTAAAATACTATTATGTTTTCAAGGTGTTTGTGCATGAGAAAAATATTTTTAAAATATTTTGAAATAAAGTTAGCACCTACTCGAATCAAGGGAGTATTATAATTCGTTTAAAATATTTGAATGCACCATACATAATATTGTTCTCAATAAATTTGAGAGTACCAAAGGCTTTGCTTATTTGCCTTTTCTTTATAGCGTGTATATGTTAGTTCAGTTACAGATAGTTCTTTTACATAAAGAAAGTATATGGCATGAAAAATAACAGCTATACTTGGATTTAATCAAAGGTACCGTTCGATAGTTCTAATTATGTAAATAGTATAAGTGTGAGTCATTAATAAACTTTTAATGCATATTATATAAATAAAACAAGTAAAATGTCTTCTAAATTTGACTTTTATAGAAAATAATTTTTGTTTACGTGTGGACTTAAAACCTTTCTTTTAGTTTGGTTCTCAACTTTGTGCGAGTTATTCTTACTTTATTCAAAAATAAACAATACATTTGAATATTTCGATATTCTGTTCTTAACAAATAAAGGATAGAATATGTTATGTTGACAGATTATCTATTCTAGATAGATGCTTGATATATTCCTAGATATGCAGTCAATCCAAGACCAATAGATGTATCGAAAATTCCATCGTGATTCAACAACCAAACATTAATATTGAATTTGCTTCAAAGATGAATACAGAATTTCTGTGTTGTTTTATCAATAGAGAATGGGACATCGGCTTCTCCTTTTGATAGAAGAAATAAGTAGTAGAAAATAGTTGGACCATAC
Organism: Nephila pilipes; assembly: GCA_019974015.1. Taxonomy (NCBI): domain Eukaryota; kingdom Metazoa; phylum Arthropoda; class Arachnida; order Araneae; family Nephilidae; genus Nephila; species Nephila pilipes. The sequence goes on from BMAW01011354.1 coordinate 845,035, forward strand.
TTGTCATTTTGCTTGATTTTGTGAAGCCCCCTTTCGCCGGTCGAAAAGATGAAATATAAAAGAATACAGTAAGGTATAATTCATGTTTTTCTTGTCATGCGTAACTTGGTGCAATATTCATATATAATATCATCAACAAATATTAACATTTTGTAATAATATTAGAATAAAATAAAATATTTTATAAAATAAGGTATTTTCTTACTTCTGTTTAAATCATTAAATTTGGTACATAATTAACTTAATAAGTAACATTACATAATTATTAACGCAATCACAATACTTAACCATAAATAACGTTTGCCACATAAAATAGAAGTATTTAAAGTACAAGTTCCTTTATTTTATTGCTTTCTTAATTACATTTACAAAATTCTTGATTAGAGATTTCTTAGAATTTTGCAGAAAACATACGATAATTGAAAGATTCTTAATTGAGACTTTTACTTTATAAACTTGTTAAGAAAGAGAACTGTTTGATAACTACTTTCTGGTCTCCAAAAATGCTGAGGAATAGGCACCTGACAATTTCTCTCATATCAACTAAACTAGTATAAATATAAAATAACAATTAAACACTGGTTCAATTATAATAAAGCATGTAAATTGGGATTATTTCGAAAATGAAATAGAATATAGAGATATATAGAAATGAAAAGAATTTAAAAGGAGAAATAAGCAAAATGTTCCTTGTTCATGTTTTAACTGATAAATATGTTTTACAACAAGTAAAAATCGATTTTTATTTAGGGACATTATCATCTCAGCATTTAAAATTAAACAAAATAAGATTGTTTATAAGATAAATCCCTATAGTAAAATTAAAAACTCTATCAAGCATACATAATTCTGCAGAATGAAAACACTGGTAATAATTTCCAAAACAAATAGTGGAACTTAAGTGTGTATATGCATTTATTAACATTTCATTCGTCTATGGATCCATATATTTGTTTTGTAAAAATAAGACATCAGTTTAATTAGAGATCTTACATTCAAATGAAATACTTACTAAATGTATAACCCTATTATCACCTGAAATTTAGGTTTTGTAAATGGTGAAATTATTATTTGTAAAACTCACTTTTTGTGAAAGGACCATTAATAGAAAAATACTATTTTACATAAAAATATGGCACTGTAGAACACTCTAATGATAAGAAAGCATCATTTATCAGGAAAATTGTAATCCTTGATACAAATGCGTAATTAGGAAGTTTACTATAAAAATGTTAATGCATAGGGATCTAGTTTTGTAATCCATTTCTGAAGCTATTTTTGTCCTAAGTATTACTCATGGGCTCTTTGTAACAAATGAATTAATTTTACATGGAAGATTAATGAATTGTAATGAAGGGTTTGTAGAAACTTGAAAAATTTCCATTCGAAGATATACAATAAATAAAATTTTAAAATCTACAAATATAATTTTGAATTTATATGATACATTTAAGTCAGTGTGGTTATTAAGAAGTATTGAATTATGCCGATAAATAAACATCTATAAGGAAAACTGTTTTACAGTATATTTCGTTTATTGTATAGTGATTCTAAGATTTTATTTATTTTCAATTGTTCAAATAAAATAGGCGCATTTATAAAATATTTCTTTATTTGATAATTTGATACTTTGGATATAAATATGGTAAAGACATGAACTTATATTTCTTGCGTAAATTATCTCTTTCAAACAGCGCTTCAACTAACTTCTCTGAACCTTAAAAACTTTTGCTTTGTTTTGTAATATATTCAAACGTATGTTGTTAATATTTGTTCTAAGTTTATCAATAATTCATAAAAGTTTTTCTGTCCTTTTGTTTATATGCAATTTTATTTGTTATGGCATTACATATATCAATGAAATAATTTTACTTATAATTTGAATATGATGAAGTGTATCTACTATTTACAGCGACCAATCTTTGGGGTCATTTTCTTTCGTATGTGTCATATGTCTACATTAAACCTAAATTTAAAGACATTATTATTTTCAGCGTAAAGTAAAAATTAAAGGATTTTGAAAAATATTTTGAAGTAATTCTTTTCTGTAAAAGTAAATATACAAACCTCAAGAAAATAAAACTTTAGTGATTTATCACAAAATATGAAACATCTAATAGAAAATCTTTATTCTGCTAATTCATTGCAGAGGCCTGATTGAATATATCCCGTATACACTTATTAATTGCATATGTACTTAAATAACACGTGTTTGTCTATACATTAAACATTAACCTATCTCTCATGGACCTTATATGAAGGTTCTTACAATAAATTCAAAAACAATTCTTTCAAAATCAAATTTTCTCTTTACTTTTCACTTATTTATCATTTACATCAGTTATCATTTAAACCTTAAATGGAGCCTCAAATACTGTATATCATATGTGGCTGGCAGCATCAGTCTTGAAAATTGGAAGTTTTGATTTGTAAAAGTGAATAGAAATTACACAATTGTTTGTTACGATTCATATACTTCCAAACGTTGTAATTTTCCCCTTGTAATAAGACATGCGATTGTCATATAATCATTAAAATTGTTTACGAATAAACTCCATATCTATTCGAAAACATAATTGTCCCATATGAGGTTAAAATAACACATTGTTGTAGCTTCATTATGAAAACTAAACAAATTTTAGTAAAATTCTAAGAAATAGTTTTGTTATTCTTTTTAAAAACCAATAAATGTCTAGAAAGCTGTAACTTTATTTAAATGGACAAAATAAATTTCGCGTTTATGTCTTTGAAATTTATAAATCTCTAACTTACTGAATCTTAGAATTTTATAAATAATTTATGAATGTAATGTTGCATTGACGCTTTGCAAACTTATAATTCATAAACTGTTTCTCAACAATACATTCACAATTGAATATTCGCAATTCGTTACTTTATCAGCAGACTTCTGATTTAAGAAGCTTTCAGAATAAATAAATATACAGTTCTAGTTTGTGATAATTTTATATGGTTTGTTTGATTTAAATTATGCATATGGTTATTATGCGATTACCCCTAGTACACTGTGTATTAAAGAAATGGTAAGCAATGGTAATGAAGCAGCATATATGTATGCTGCAATTTTCAAAGTATCTTTGTTTTAATATTTGATTAGCTAATAAAAATTAGGTAAACTCATGGATTTAACGATATTACTCAAATATTCTTTGATAACTAACATGAAAAATCAATTGTCTTAAACATAGCAGTTTTAAATTCAATTTCTGTTTTCTCTAATTTTTGAGCTGATTATCTTAACAATTTGCATTAGTTATTGTAATTTCCTGTAAAAGTACTAATGTTTTAAAGTGCATTTCAATTTTAATAAGATATTACAATTTTGAATAAAATTTTCAGAGTGTGCATTTACATAAGCTATTAAATAATGTCAAAATCAAGAATAATTTTGTAGAAACAGCAAACCTTCGTCTTATAATTCAATTGTAAAAATGTTCAATTTCAAGTTTGTTCTAAATAATAAATTGAACCATCAGTTGATTAAATAGACACTTCACACTTTGCGCGGTGCAGGATTTTCATTCAACTAAAGCAATTTTAATACTTAAAGCCGAAGTATTAATGTACTTTCATTTGATGTCCACTTCAGTTGCTGCATGTTTCAGAACCAGTATTCATTATATCTAACCTGAGTTCTAACCGAGCATAAACTCCATTTCTTTTGTAGTACTTGAACGCTTTTCTAATTGGCCTTTCACCTCGAAATGTACACAACAATTTCTTGAGTGTGTATTACCCCATTATTTGAGATTCAGTGATACATGTCTGAAATCTTTGCAAACTTAAGAAATGTTTGCGTGACCGATAATTTAAGTTAAATGCGCTATAACGTCTGTCCAACGATATCTGTGACGCGACTCCAGTTAAGAGGTGAACAATATTACTGTTATTAATTCGTGAAATCTCGAAAGTTCACATTAATTGTTTAAGTAGTAAATTGTCTAAAATCTCGAGTTCCGTTAAAATATTTAGTTTTTGTCAATCAAAACCCTTTTCAACAAGACTAACTGATTGTTTTATTAGGGTAGCACTCTTTCATATCGCAAATATTTTCCTCGTGTCTAACATTCTTTTTGCCTTCATTGAAAAGTTTAAGATAACCTAGAATACAATTTTTACAATAACAAGAACTCATAACTGAGGCAAAAGCCATTTTACACCTTTATAACAGGAAGAAATTCGTTTCAGTCACACTTTATTGTTTTCTGAGACAGTTTTCTTTCAAATGCATCTTGCATCACAATTTAATATATAATCTCAACAATAAATTCAATTCGATTGCTCATAATTTAGATTTGACTCTTTTCATTTATAAATCTCAGAAAATATTTCTATTATTTATATCTAAATAATTCAATTAAGACCAACAATAAAGGATTCTGTACAAAATAACAATTTATCATCTGTATAATTCATCATGTTTTAGAGAGTGCATCATGTTTATATCATATTCTGCAAAATAAAGGGTTTCACAACTAAATATATTATGATATCTGCACATACATATTTATGCATTCAAATATGAACATTTTCAAATGAATGTATAGTTTATTTTTGGGTTGTTGAAGAATCTATTTAAGTTAAAAACCAAATTAATAGAATTAAAGAACTTAGAGTAATTTGCTGAGTAGGATGGATGAACGTATTTAAACTTGTTGTGAGTCTATTCTGGGTGGATGAAACCTTTCAAATTACTACATTAGTCCTTTCTTTTACTTTTAATAGGTTCTTGTGAATTTTATAATATTTGAATAAATTTTTCTTACTTTGACAGAATAATTTAATTACATCATAAATATCTATTCATTAAATTAAACAGTTCTTCGGAAGCAGAGCTTTACTTAGCAATAAATATCTTTATCACCAGCAATGATTTCGTAGCTATTTTCCAATATATATAATTATCGAACCAAAATAGTTTTTGTATAACACTTCTAGACTTGACATGTTTTAGTAATTTCAGCATATAAATGCATTAATAACAGTTCTAAATTTATTAGACACTTTATGATTTAAATTATAAATATAAATTTATGAAATTAATGTTCCATGTGCTTACACATTGTTTTTCATATTAAGTAATTTCTCTATCTAGTAATATTAATAAAATAGTCGTTATTAATAAGACATATTTTATAAATTCAAAAGTATTATAAAGCTTTCTTTTAATATAATGTAATTTGAGAAAATATATCAATAAGTAAAATGTAGCAATTTATTCTTGGATATTTTTCTTAAATTATATTGTAAAATTTGATGTTTATTATTAATATTTATTTCTTCAATCGCATCTTTTAAACATTATTTATATTCTTTAAAGGCTTTAATTGAACAGTATTTAATAACCAAATTGGTTTAAAATATATTGATATTTTTGATTTTTACTTTTCGAAATAAAAGTTAACGTTAAAATTATCATTCTAAAAATGTTTAGTGATATATCCTCCTAAGGTTTATATCATTATATTTATATTACCAGTAATCACAAATTAATATTCATCATTTAAAATTCATTATGTTTTACAGTAGCACACAACGCGTTGGAGTCCTCCCTTACATTCAGCTCTTGCCATCAGCCATATTCCAACAGGATAATGCCACGACCACACGTGGCACACAATGTTCATGAAGTTCTTCTTTACCATCAGATTGAATTTCTTCCTGTTTGGTCTCCAGATCTATCGTGAATGAATCTATCAGAATCGAAAATGTGCGGTCATGCTAACAACAGCTGGCCAGGATACACCCCGCTGCTACACCAGATCATATGGCAATATTTAGAAACTCATGGACTGCTGTACCTGGGATACTATCTAAAGCCTTTTAATTCTAACGAGGTGACAAAGGTTATAAACAATAATAGCGGCTACACTATCCTGTTTGACATCATACACTTCACAAAAACTGTAATTTAAACGTTTTGATCTTTGTACAACATGATATCTGCCAAATGAATTTCTGTGATATCTCAGGTCCTTCTGGGTGTTGCATTTTTGTGGCCAGCATATATATAATTAAAATAATATTTCAGCAATATAACAAAATAATCTTTAATTAAATTATTACAGTAGCAAGAATTAAGTGAGACTATTTTTAAAAATTACAAATGCAAAATATGTTTTATATTTGTAAAGAATATATCTGATATAGAAATATTAGTATATGAAAAGAATTTTCTGCAAAATCTGGAACAAAATAGAAAAATAAAACATTTAAAGAAGGAGATGAAACACCAGAAAATAATAATAAACAAATAAAATGAAAACAAAAATGCTGAATTAATTTTACAAATCAAGGTATGAAAGGAACGATAATGAGGAAAGTTTAATCCTATTAATATAGTTATAAATTCAGAAAAGACATTTGACATATCAGCTGGTTCAACATGTTTCACTCTTAAAACAATACCTGCTGATTACTATGGTAAGCCAGATTGAGATATTCTGTAAAAATGAGGATGTGAATTAAGCATTACATTGTAAAGAGAAATTAAATGAATTAAAGACTATATATACTATACTATATTAATATTGTGTGTGTGTGTGTTTTGTGGCTCTTGTGATTGTATGTTTGCATGTATATACTCTTTGTTAAAAGTTTGTCCTTCCCGAAAAGCAGGTGCCACAGTAGAACAGAATAAACTGGTTTATAACTGTGCCTTCAGGCCTAAAAGCACAGAAAAATCAATAGTGATAAAAACTTTGAAAAATTAAGAAACCACCAAGTTTAGAGAATCGTGAATATACTACGATTCCTTTTATACAGTCTTTTGAAAATCAACTTAAATCATTATCACTCAGCACGCCTCTTATACATATATGTGTGTAATGTGTGTTGGGTGTTCAAACGATTTTCTTAAGTTTAAGTGTAATTTCTAATTTTTCTATACATTAATAAATACAGTATTAGCTCATCTTTATTTTATATCATTCTTAATTTATGTAATAACACGCTGTTTGAAACCTGTACTCAATCAGTAGTTCACACGCTTCAAAGCATTAGGGATAATCCTTGTTAAATTTTCGTTTCGTTCAAATATCTAAAGCTCCCTTTTATTTATGACCATTTGATTTGTATAATCTTGTTTTCAATTCCCCAAAGGAAATTTACGTGCACTTCATTCTTGATTGCTTTCAATTGACACATATCCATCCTTTATCCATTGTAACTTCCTCTCCATGTAATATGAATAAATTTTATTACCAAATAATAAAATTCCTTATTGGGACACACGACTGGATAAAATATGTCTTAAAATTCAAATGTTAATAAGTAAAATTGAATAGTTTTCATATATTGTTACGAAAATTTTCTGGGTGTATGAGAGTAGAAATAAAATCCAACAGAATTTATCAACTAGCCCTTTATTCATAATGACAGACATGTAGTAGGGCTTGCAGTCGTAGCAGTGAAAACAGAAAGCAGGAATTACTGCAGGTTTGAACATGCTTACTGGAATAAAACAGCAGAGTTTGAGGAACGATCGCTGTTATATCAACATCCTCCTGTCAACTTATTAGTTCTCAATAATTGCAACTTCCCCTGAGATATTCTGCACTTCAGTTCAGGATCCGACATTGACCCTACTGAGATACTGCTGTCAAAATTAAACAGTATGCTCCACTTCCAAGTGTCAACGTTTTCAATGGTTACAAATCGATTTCTGCAACAGAGATTCCAAAGACGTAGCAAGGTTTCAAACAAACTGTTCCGGTGAGACATGACGTCACATAGGAAAGTTCAAGAATGTCTATAACTATCTTCCCAGGAATATATCGTCAATTCTAGCACCTTGAGTTTTCTATTTGTTGCCAAATTTCTCACCATGTCTCAGAAATAGTGTCAAATCCTTCGTCAAGATGAAGGACAATTTCTTAATTTCCTTTGATTGATTAAACTTATCTCAACAAATGTTTATTTTCTTCACAAGGAAGTTCATCATGTTCTTCAACCATCTCATATTTCATAACAATATAATTAACCCAATGCTATGAGTATTACTAAAATTATGATGTTTGGATTCCGGAAATCAATTCTCATACACTTAGCGTATTCGAAAAGTAAATATTTTATAAATATTGTCTCATTTTATTGATTATTTTACCAAATATTTTCTCTTGAAAATTGATAAGGTTTTAGATTTAAGCAATTTCATTTAGTTTGAATGTTTTATTTGAAGATTTATATTGGTTAAACAATATGTATTAGAATATACTCTAAATTTATTTCTTTATAATATACAGCAATAGCTGCTAAACATTGGATAATATTTTAACTTTAATTTTGATTTTGAAGTTTAAATGAAATTGTGGATTATTATGATTTTGTATAATTTATACTCTATCTAATTAATTTTGATCATCATACATGGATATATACTATATATATATGTCAATTAGAATAATTCACAATTTCATTTAAACTTCAAAATAATCAAAAATTAAAGTTAAAAATATTATCCAATGTTTAGCACATACAGTATATTATAAAGAAATAAATTTAGAGTATATTCTAATACATATTGTTTTTAATCCAATATAAATCTTCAAATAAAACATTCAACCAAATGAAATTCTAAGCTAACCAAAAACCTTATCAATTTTCAAGAGAAAATATTTGGTAAAATAATCAATAAAATGAGACAATATTTATAAAATATTGATCCCTATTTTTCGGAATACGCTAAGTGTGTTTATACTGATTTCCGGAATCCAAACATCACAATTTTAGTAATACTCATAGCATTAAGAATATATTGTTATGAACATGAGATGGCTGAAGAACATGATGAACTTCCTTGTGAAGAAAAATAAACATTTACAGAGATGTTACGAATCAATCAAAGGAAATTTAAGAAATTGTCCCTTCATCTTGACGAAGGATTTGACACCATTTCTGAGACATGGTGAGAAATTTGGCAACAAATAGAAAATCCCCGAAGGTGCTAGAATTGAGTCGATATATTCCCGGGGAAGATAGTTATAGACATTCTTGAACTTTCCTATGTGACGTCATGTCTCACCGGAACAGGTTTAGTGCTCCGAAACCTTGCTGTCAGTCTTTGGAATCTCTGTTGCAGAAATCGATTTGCAAATCCATTGGAAAACGTTGACACTTGGAAGTGGAGCATACTCGTTTAATTTTTGGACAAGCAGCGTATCTCAGTAGGTCAATGTCGGATCCTGAACTGGAAGTGCAGAATATCTCAGGGGAAGTTGCAATTATTGAGAACTAATAAGTTGATGAGGAGGATGTTGTTGATATAACAGCGACTGTCTTCAAACTCGCTGTTTTATTCCAGTAAGCATGTTCAAACTCTGTGCAATTCCTGTGTTTTCTGTTTTCACTGCTACGATCAAAGCCCTACTACATGTCTGTCATTATGAATAAAGGGTCATTAGTTGATAACACCCCTGTTGGATTTTATTTCGCTCTCATACACCCAGAAAATTTTCGTAACAATATATATATGAAAAACTATTCAATTTTACTTATTAACATTTGAATTTTAAGACATATTTTAATTCAGTCGTGTCCCAATAAGGAATTTTTATTATTTGCAATAAAATTTATTCATGTATTACATGGGAGAGGAAGCTACAATGGGATAGCGATGGATATGTGTCAATCGAGAAAAGCAATCAAGAATGAAGTGCACGATAAATTTCCCTTTTGGGGGAATTGAAACAAGATTATACAAATCAAATGGTCATAAATAAAGGGAGCTTTAGATATTTTGTACCGAAACGAAAATTCTAATAAGGATTATCCCTAATGCTTTGAAGCGTGTGAACTACTGATTGAGCAGGTTTCAACAGCGTGTTATTACATAAATTAAGAATGATATCAGGAAATAAAGATGAGCTACTTACTGTATTTATTAATGTATAGAAAAAATTAGGAAATTACACTAAACTTAAGAAAAATCGTTTCGAACACCCACGCAACACACACACACACACACATATATATATATGTATATATATATGCGCTGAGTGATAATGATTTAAGTTGATTTTCAAAAGACTGTATAAAAAGGAATCGTAGCAGTTTATTCACGATTCTCTAAACTTGGTGGTTTCTTAATTCTTCAAAGTTTTTATCACTATTTGATTTTTCTGTGCTTTTTAGCCTTAGTACAGTTATAAACCAGTTTATTCTAATTTACTGTGGCACCTGCTTTTCGGGAAGGACAAACTTTTAACAAAGAGTATATACATGCAAACATACAATCACAGACACAAACACACACACACACACACACACACACACACATATATATATATATATATATATATATATATATATATATAGTCTTTAATTCATTTAATTTCTTCCTTTACAATGTACGCTTAATTCACATCTCATTTTTTTTTTAAATTTACAGAATATCCACCTTGGCTTACCATAGTAATCAGCAGGTATTGTTTTTAAGAGTGAAAACATGTTGAACCAGCTGATATGTCAAATGCCTTTTTCTGAATTTATAACTATATTAATATCTTGTGTGATTAAACTTTCCTTTATTATCATTCCTTTTCATACCTTGATTTGTACTAATTCAGCATTTTTTTATTTTCATATTTTTATTTGTTTATTATTATTTTTCTGGTGTTTCATCTCCTTCTTAAATGTTTTATATTTTTTTTTTCTATTTTGTTCCAGATTTTTGCAGTAAAAACTCTTTTTTCATATACTAATATTTCTATACTGTATATATTCTTTACAAATATAAAACATATTTTTATATTTGTAATTTTTTTTTAAAAAAATAGTCTCATCATTTAATTCTTGCTACTGTAATAATTTAATTAAAGATTATTTTGTTATATTGCTGAAATATTATTTTAATTATATATATGCTGGCCACACAAAATGCAACACCCAGAAGGACCTGAGATATCACAGCGAAATTCATTTGGCAGATATCATGTTGTACAAAGATCAAACGTTTAAAATTACAGCTTTTTGTGAAGTGTGGCGGATGTCAAAACAGTAGATAGTGTAGCCGCTATTATTGGTTATAACCTTTGTCACACGCCTCGGCATAGAATTAAAAAGGCTTTAGATATATCCTTGGGGTACAGCAGTCCATGAGTTTCTAAATATTGCCATAGTTGATCTGGTGTAGCAGCGGGGGGTGTATCCCGGGCCAGCCGTTGTGCTAGCATGGACCGCACATTTTCGATTCTGGATAGATTCATTCACGATAGATCTGGAGAACAAACAGGCCAAGGAAGAAATTCAATCTGATGGGTAAAGAAGAACTCTTGAACATTGCGTGCCACGTGTGGTCGTGCATTATCCTGTTGGAATATGGCTGATGGCAAGAGCTGAATGTAAGGGAGGACCACGGGCTCCAACTATGTTGTGTGCTACTGTAAAAAACATAATGAATTTTTAAATGATGAATATTAATTTGTGATTACTGGTAATATAAATATAATGATATATAAAACTCTTAGGGACATTATGAATAAAAAAACATTTTTAGAATTATTAATTCTAACGCTAACTTTTATTTCTGAAAAGTAAAAAAAAAAATCAAAAAAATATCAATATATTTTAAACTAATTTGGTTATTAAATACTGTTCACTAATTAAAGCCTTTAAAGAATATAAATAATGTTTAAAAGATGCGATTGAAGAAATAAATATTAATACTAAATAAACACTAAATTTACAAATATAAGAATTTTAAGGAAAAATATCCAAGAATAAATTCGTTATTTCATTTATTGATATATTTTCTCAAAATTATTACATTATATTAAAAAGAAAGCTTTATAATACTTTGACTTATAAACATCTTATTAATAACGACTATTTTATTAATATTACTAGTAGTGATAGAGAAATTACTAATATGAAAAAAAAACAATGTGTAAGCACATGGAACATTAATTTTGTTAAATTTATATTTATATAACTTCTAAATTCATAAAGTGTCTACTAAATTTAGAACTGTTATTAATGGTTTATATGCTGAAATTACTAAAACATGTCAAGTCTTAGAAGTGTTATACAAAAAACTATTTTGGTTCGGATAATTATATATATATATATATATATATATATATTATTGAAAATAGTTACGAAATCATTAAATTTGCTTATGATAAAGATATTTATTAAGTAAAAGCTCTGCTTCCGAAGAACTGTTTAATTTAATGAATAGATATTTATGATGTAATTAAATTATTCTTGTCAAAGTAAGAAAACAAAAATTTATTCAAATATTATAAAAATTCACAAGAACCTATTAAAAAGTAAAAGAAAGGACTAATGTAGTAATTTGAAAGGTTTCATCCACCCGTGAATAGACTAAACAAGTTTAAATACGTTTTATCCAAACCATCCTACTCAGCAAATTACTTAAGTTCTTTTAATTCTATTAATTATTTTTTCTAACTTTAAATAGATTTCAAATTCAACCCAAAAAATAAAACTATACATTCATTTGAAAATGTTCATATGCTTGAATACAAATATGTATGTGCAGATACTTCATAATATATTTAGTTGTGAAACCTTATTTTGCATGAATATGATATATAAACATGATGCACTCTCTAAAACATGATGAACTATACATGATGATAAATTGTTATTTTGTACAGTAGAATCCTTTATTGTTGGTCTTAATTGAATTATTTAGATATAAATAGAAATATTTTCTGAGATTTATAAATGAAAAGAGTCAAATCTAAATTATGAGCAATCACAATGAATTGAATTTATTGTTGAGATTATATGTATTAAATTGTGATGCAAGATATGCATTTGAAAGAAAACTGTCTCAGGAAAAACAATAAAGTGTGACTGAAACGAATTTCTTCCTGTTATAAAGGTGTTTCATACGCTTCTTGCCTCTCAGTTACGAGTTCTTGTTATTGTAAAAAAATTGTAATTTAGGTTATCTTAAACTTTTCAATGAAGGCAAAAACAATGTTAGACACGAGGAAAATATTTTATGATATGAAAAGAGAAAAAAAAATTTAATAAACAATCAGTTAGTCTTGTTGAAAAGGGTTTTGGATTGACAAAAAAAAAAAAAAAAAAAAAAAAAAACTAAATATTTTTAATTCGGAACTCGAGATTTTTAGAAAACACAATTTACTACTTAAACAATTAATGTGAACTACTTTCGAGATTTCCCTCACGAATTAACAGTAATATTGTTCACTCCTCTAACTGGGAGTTTCCGTGTCACAGATTAAGTGACAGACAAAACAGGAAGCGCATTTTAACTTAAATGTCGGTCACGCAAACATTTCTTAAGTTTGCAAAGATTTCAGACATATCATCAGTCTCAAATAATGGGGTAATACACACACACTCAAGAAATTCTCTGTTGTGTACATTTCGGAGGTGAAAGGCCAATTAGAAAAGCGTTCAAGTACTACAAAAGAAATGGAGTTTATGTCAAGTTAGAACTCGTTAGGATATAATGAATACTGGCCCTGAAACATGCAAAGCGTATCCGAAGTGGACATCAAAATGAAAGTACATTAATACTTCGTAGTTTTAAGTAATTAAAATTGCTTTTGGGTTGGAATGAAAAATCCTAACGCGCAAAGTGAAGTGTCTATTTAATCAACCGAGCTATTTGCTCAATTATTATTTAGAACAAACTTCTTGAAATTGAACATTTTTTTTTACAATTGAATTAGTAAGACGAAGGTTTGCTGCTTCTACAAAATTATTCTTTAGATTTTGACATTATTTAATAGCTTATGTAAATGCACAAAATTCTGAAAATTTTATTCAAAATTGTAATATCTTATTAAAATTGAAATGCACTTTAAAAACATTAGTACCCTTTACAGAAATTACAATAACTAATGCAAATTATTAAGATAATCAGCTCAAAAAATTAGGAGAGAAAACAGAAAATTGAATTGAAACTGCTATGTTTAAGACAATTGATTTTTTTTTCATGTTAGTTATCAAAGAAATATTTGAGTAATATCGTTAAATCCATGAGTTTACCTAATTTTTTTTATTAGTCTACTAATCAAATATTGTAAAACAACGATACTTTTAAAAATTGCAGCATACATATATGCTGCTTTCATTACCATTGCTTACCATTTCTTCTTTAATACATTGTGCGTACTAGTGGGGTAATCGCATAATAACCATATGCATAAAACACTTTAATTAAATCAAACAAACTATATATAAAATTATCACAAACTAGAACTGTATATTTATTTATTCTGAAAGCTTTCTTAAATCAGAAGTCTACGATAAAGTAACGAATTGCGAATATTCAATTGCGAATGTATTGTTGAGAAACAGTTTATGAATTATAAGTTTGCAAAGCGTCAATGCAACACATCCAAATTATTTATAAAATTCCTAAGATTCAGTGTTAGGACATTTATAAATTTCAAAGACATAAACGTAGCAAGAAATTTATTTTTAATCCATTTTAACAAAGTTACAGCTTTCCTATTTATTGGTTTTTTTAAAAAAAAATAATAACAAAACTATTTCTTAGGAATTTTACTAAAATTTGTTTAGTTTTTATTTTCATAATGAAGTTGTCCTTTACAACAATGTGTTATTTTAACCTCATATGGGACACTATGTTTTCGAATAGATATGGAGTTTATTCGTAAACAATTTTAATGGGATTATATGACACCCGCATGTCTTATTACAAGGGGAAAAATTTCTTACAACGTTTGGAAGTATATGACCGTAACAAACAATTGTGTAATTTCTTCATTCACTTCTTTTACAAAATCAAAAACTTCCAATTTTCAAGACTGATGCTGCCAGCTACTATGATATACAAAAATATTTGAGGCTCCATTTAAGGTTTAAATGATAACTGATGTAAATGATAACAAGTGAAAAAAAGTAAAGAGAAAAATTATTTTAAAACACTGTTTCTTTGAATTATTGTAAGAACCTCATATAAGGTCCATGTGAGAGATAGGGTTAATGTTTAATGTATATGACAAACATGTACATTTAAGTACATATGCAATTAATAAGTGTATACGGGATATATTCTAATCAGGCTAGCCTCTGCAATGAATTAGCAGAATAAAGATTTTTCTATTAGATGAGCGTTTCATATTTTATGTGATAAATCACTAAAGTTTTATTTTCTTGAGGTTTGTATATTTACTTTACAGAAAAGAATTACTTCAAAATATTTTTCTCAAAAACTTTAATTTTTTACTTTACGCTTTTAAAATAATGTCTTTAAATTTAGGTTTAATGTAGACATATGACACATACGAAAGAAATGAATCTCAAAGATTGGTCGCTGTAACAGTAGATACTTCATCATATTCAAATTATAAGTAAAATTATTTCATTGATATATGTAATGCCATATAATAAATAAAATTGCATATAAACAAAAAGGACAGAAAAACTTTATGAATTCATTGGATAAACTTAGAACAAATATTAACAACATACGTTTGAATATATTAATACAAAACAAAAAGCAAAAGTTTTTAAGGTTCAGAGAAGCTAGTTGAAGCGCTGTTTGAAAGAGATAATTTACGCAAGAACATAAGTTCATGTCTTTACCATATTTATATCCAGTTATCAAATCATTTCTTCAAATAAAGAAATATTTTATAAATGCGCCTATTTTATTTGAACAATTGAAAATAAATAAAATCTTAGAATCACTATACAATAAACGAAATATATCATTGTAAAACACACTTTTCCTTATAGATGTTTATTTATCGGTGCATAATTAACATACTTTAATAACCATACACTGGATCAAATGTATCATATAAATTCAAAATTATATTTGTAGATTTTAAAATTTATTTATTTGCATATCTTCGAATGGAAATTTTTTCTAAGTTTCTACAAAACCTTCATTAAGAATTAATACCCTTTCCATGTAAAAATTAATTCATTTGTTACAAAAGAAGTCTACGAGTAATAATTTGCTTAGGACAAAAAAAAAATAGCTTCAGAAATGGATTACAAAACTAGATCCCTATGCATTAACATTTTTTTTAGTAGTAAACTTCCTAATTACGTATTTGTATCAAGGATTACAATTTTTCCTGATAAATGATGCTTTTCTTATCATTTAGGAGTGTTCTCACAGTGCCATATATTTTTTTTATGTAAAAATAGTATTTTTTTCTATTAATGGTCCTTTCAAATACAAAAAAGTGAGTTTACAAATAATAATTTCATAAAATTACTTTTACAAAAACTCAAATTTCAGCATAATAGGTTATACATTTAGTAAAAGTATTTCATTTGAATGTAAGATCTCTAATTAAAACTGATGTCTTAGCTTCTTTACAAAACAGCCATATGGATTTATCCATAGACGAATGAAATGTTAATAAATGCATATACACACTTAAACGCACTATTTGTTTTGGAAATTATTACCCAGTGTTTTCATTCTGCAGAATTATGTATGCTTGATAGAGTTTTTTTTAATTTTTACTATAGGATTTATCTTATAAACAATCTTTATTTTTGTTTTAATTCTTTAAATGCTGAGATGGATAATGTCCCTAAATAAAAATCGATTTTTTACTCTATTGTGAAAACATATTTATCAGCAGTTAAAACATGAAACAATGGAACATTTTGCTTATTTCTCCTTTTTAAATTCTTCTATTTCCTATATATCTCTATATTCTAATTTACTTCTTTCGAAATAATAATCCCACTTACATGCTTTATTATAATTGAACCAGTGTTTAATTGTTATTTTATATTTCTCTATACTAGTTTAGTTGATATGAGAGAAATTGTCAGGTGCCTATTCCTCAGCATTTTTTGGAGACCAGGAAAGAGCACAAACAGTTCTCTTTTCTGGCACTAAAAGTTTATAAAAGTAAAAGTCTCAATTAAGAATCTTTTCAATTATCAGTATGCTTTCTGCAAAAATTTAAGAAATCTCTAATCAAGCACTTCATAAATGTAATTAAGAGCAATAAAATAAAGGAACTTGTACTTTTAAATACTTCTATTTTATGTGGCAAACGTTATTTATGGTTAAGTATTGTGATTAAAAGTTAACAATTATGTAATGTTACTTATTAAGTTAATTATGTACCTCAAATTTGTTACCGATTTAAATGAGAAGTAAGAAAATACCTTTATTTTTTATAAAAAATATTTTATTTTTTAATTCTAATATTATTACAAAATGTTAATATTTGTTGATATTATATATGAATATTTCGTACCACAAATAAGTTACGCATTATTTTCAAAGAAAAAACATGAATTATACCTTAATAGATTTCTTATATTTCATCTTTTTCGACCGGCGAAAGGGCTTCACAAAAATCAAGCAAATGCCTTCCGACAGAAGCATAACTAACTATTTTCTACTACTTATTTCTTCTATCAAAAGGAGAAGCCGATGTCCCATTCTCTATTGGATAAAACAACACAGAAATTCCTCGTATTCATCTTTGAAGCAAATTCCAATATTGTCGTTTCTGTTGTATTGAATCACGATGGAATTTTCGATGCCATCTATTGGTCTTGGATTGACTGCATATCTAGGAATATATCAAGCATCTATCTAGGAATAGATAATCTGTCAACATAACATATTCTATCCTTTCATTTTTATTTGTTAAGAACAGAATATCGAAATATTCAAAATGTATTGTTTATTTTTGAATAAAAGTAAGAATAACCGCACGTTGAGAACCAAACTAAAGAAAGGTTTTAAGTCCACACACGTAAATGAAAAAAAAAATTATTTTCTATAAAAGTCTTCAAATTTAGAAGACATTTTACTACTTTATTTATATAATATGCATTAAAAAGTTTATTAATGATGACTCTACACTTATACTATTTACATAATTAGGAACTTATCGAACGGTAACCTTTGATTAAATCCAAGTATAGCTGTTATTTTTTCATGCCATATACTTCTTTATGTAAAAAAGAACTATCTGTGAACTTCGAACTAAATATATATACACGCTATAAAAGAAAGGCAAATAAGCAAAGCCTTTTGGTGTTCTCAAATTTATTGAGAACAATATTATGTATGGTGCATTCAAATATTTTTAAACGAAATTCATAATTACTCCCTTGATTCGAGTAGGTGCTACAACTTTATTTCTCAAAATATTTTAAAAAATATTTTTCTCTCATGCAATAAACACCTTTGAAAACAGTAATAGTATTTTACAGTTCTCTTATGTGTGTTTATAACTTAATTATAATATATGTGCTAGCAAAATGTTTCTAAGATTGTACCAGTAAATAGTTTTACTTGAAACTTGTAATACTGACGCATTTTAACTCGTTTAAGGAATAAATTTAAAGTATGTTGTTGTAACATTCGATTTAAAATTCGACATACTTTTTATTCTCTAAACTAATCAACAGCTACTTTAATATATTTAATAACAAATAAAATCTAAGCCATTTGAAGCAACACGAGTAAGAAGCATTTGACTACTTGCTTGTATTTGTAACATTGAAGAAGATATTTAGAATACTGTTTGAATAAAAAAAAAATAAATGTATTCAAAAATGGAAGACTTCCAAAGTTTGAGAGTTCAGCACAAAAGAAAACAATTTTGTTTTCTATGCATCCAGATGAGCTAAACTGTTTACATTCTTCTGAAGATTCTTGTAAACCCTTTTCCAGTAAGTCCTCAAGAAAGCTTCGAAGGATAAAATATTCACCTATTATTCAAGTCGCGTCTTGAAACTTGACTTCCGCTTCAGTCGATATCACTGTAAATCGTTAAATCAATAATCTCCTGTTAAGAATAAGAAAAAGCAGAACTCATTTGAAAAAAAAAGTGAGAAAAACAAATCGGTCTGTTTGTTTGTCTGGCCTGTTTGACAACTCAGTTCCATGTCTTATCGCGCGAGGAGTAATTTTTTCAAGACTAATTGGGTGTTGCAAATAGGTCCATGCAATGCAGCTTACGAATTTGAATTTCGAGGCAACTTTTAAATAACTTGTATTTTCTCTTTCTCTTCAGAGTTTCACGAGAAATAAATACTTACAAGAGTGTTTGAATTCATTTCATTGAATATATCTGGAAAATAATTTTATTCAGTATCAGAAAAAAAAATCAAGCAATGAGAAATTTTTGCATTTCCGTGTTTTTTGTTATAGAAACGAAAATGAGAACTAACAGAATTTTTTGTAGTTCTTTTGTTACCTAATGATGTTTTTCTATTACTTTTCAATATAGTTGCGTTAAATATGCGTTTAAATAGAATTACGTATTTGGAATCTGTTGTTGTGTATGAAAAAAGTAAAGAACAAAAAAAAGTGATTTGTTATAATTCTAAAAAAACTGATAGAGTTTTAAATAAATAATTAATATTAAACCTAATTTTCTTTCTCACATAAGTTTTTGATATTTAAATGCAATATATGTTCAGAGATGAGATAGAAAACAGTAATCCATGAGTATGTCTATATGATTTATTTCATTATTCACATTCTGTTCATTCAATGCAATTAAAAATTCTCAATAAAACTAATTTTATTTAAGAGTTCTGTATTTTCATTAATTATTTTTCATTAAGTCTTTTATGGAGCTTATCGAACAATATGAATGGCTTCTTTTTTTTTTTCTTACTAGGAAATATCTGAATTATGTAGACATCTTCGTTTGGTTTCACGATATCAGTATACATGCAGTTATAATTCCACTGTAGTATCAGACTAAAACCTTTCCCTAACTTCCATTTTTTTTATTCCCTGAACAGTTTAATTATTTATCTTCCAAATGTCCACTTGCTTTGCAATTGTGTCTCTAATCTGCTTATGTATTAAACTGGCGAGGAATGTGATAAGGGGTCTTCGTTCGGTACTCCCAATTCTAACACCAATATTACAAAAATTGTCCAGTGGATGTGAGGTGATATCTGTAAGACAATTATGATAAATGTGTAATTACGTTTTTTATTCACAAATATATTAAAGAATGTCGAAGAAGATGTAAAAGCACTTGTACAGATTGAGAAAACAATAGCAACCAAATCAGCTCATGTTTAGAGTTCGAACAGAACAGGATAAAAATTATCCCTTGCACTGATCAGTGAATAAAGTAGTGCACTAAATAGTTGTTGTGAGAACAGTAATACCCATTTTCAAAACGTTTAGATCAACTACTCACTAACTCGCAATGAAGACAAACATGCAAAATTGTATTTAGCCCTACAAAACTCAGGATCAGGCAGATACGTATTGCATCTGGGAGACGGTGGATAATAATGCTGAACGCAATATGGTATGAGGGATGTGTGAAATCTCACACCTTATTAATCTTTTCAATCAAACAAAGTTTGTGAATTGCCCATGTAAACTCTGGATTTGATATATCTCCAAAACTAGAAACCCATAGGAGTCAGATCGTGGAAGCAAGGAAGCGAAAATGGCGTTAGATGAGGCAATCACCAAAATGCTATTCTAGACTCTTGGAACAGACTTCGCTGTATGTGTAGGTGAACTATTTTGCATTTAAACGATGTCATTTAGTGCATTCCGATAAAGCAAATCAGGTTTTATGTAGTTTGTAGCAGCGCTGTATAGAGAGAGGCTGTTACAGAGCGTTTTGCAAATCCTGTTGATGTCTTTCCCTCAAAGACGTAAGGGCCGAGAACAACTGTACCTGTAAGACTGCACCACACAATAACTTTTGTGTAAGATATAAGGTATTAGTACTACAGCGTGAGGATTCGTGTTTTCCCAGTGTACACAATTTTTAGTGTTTATGTTATCATTCAAGTCGAAATGCGTATCGTCCGTTCATAGCATACCAAATGGCCGATCGTTATCTGCATCTTATCGTTTTATAAATATATTTGCAAAGTCAAGAAGTAGTTGTTGGTCCCCCGGCTGCAACATCTTGAACGCTGGTACACGTATGGAAACATTCAAATTGCAGAATCCGGTAACTTTAAGACCGTGGTTTTCGATATATCCAACACACGAGCTGTGTCTTTTGCATTTGCAAGTGCCTTGAAGTCACTGTGTGCTGCTAATCCGTAACAAAGCCCTCAGAAATAGTTGGTAGTCCGGATCGCGGTTAATCATAGGTGCAGCCAGTATCTTCGAATTTTTTTTTTTTGTATGCACGTAACACACATATTTTTGAACATAAGTTTCGTTCCAACGCTATTTAAGGTTTCCGCATGCACTGAACATTTTGTGACGGGAAAAAGTAGGTGTTACTATCTGAAAATTTCGAGTTTTTGTTACTGTACCGTAACCGTGAGTGCCCCGGTGTTGCTATTCACAGAATCTTGAACGCATACTTTGAAATAACTATATTTGTAATCTCAATCGGTTAAACGGAACGGAAGCTAGAAGTGCAAATATTGGCGAAGTGTTTTGATGATCACCATATATATATATATATATATATATATATATATATATA
>BMAW01011354.1:877870-891673 GCA_019974015.1 Nephila pilipes
ATTGTTTCGCTTGCACGGTGTTTTTACCCATTAAAAAACATTTTTTTATCAGAACACGAAACTCGGTCTTTTCCATTTTTTAAACAAACAACAAAACGACTTTACTCCAACCTTGATAACTCAGCTGTTTCTGGTCCGATCGACTTAAAATTTTGACACGTTTCAAGCAAAGGTTAGTTCTCTAGAAAGATCCGGTTACTGGTTTACTGCGAGGGCCATCTCTGGGTTAGTCTCGGAATTTATTGATCCATGTTATATATATATATATATATATATATATATATATACAATAAACGTAATGTAGGAATATATATATATTAAAATATTGTAGTAGTATAATGTAGCATAATGTAGGAATGTATATATATATATATATATATATATATATATATAATAATAAAAAAATATTTAAGCAATTGATGGGTTTTAAACTTTTTTACATGCTTTTATTTCGTACCGAGTTCCTTTTCAAAAAGACATATTTTGAAATTCATAACCTTAATTTTCAAGATGAACCTATGTTTAAACTATCTTAATAGATATATTAATCCTGATTGAGTAGTGGCTGCGATTGCTTAATGGTAATGGTCCTTAACTAACGGCTGGTGGTTTTCGTCGAGTCGTTGGTTTGAGTCTTGATACCACTAAAGACTCACCCAGTAGCCGGAGCTCATGCAAATTAATTCTGTTGAGGCTTACAGTCCTCCCATTAGCGTGGTGTAAGGGTTAGGTAAGAGAGGTTTACAGCTCAGGTGTCGTCCTTTTTACTTGACCGTGGTTCAAAAATAAAGGTCCGCCCACAACAGCTTTTGTGCGTTCATTCTTATGAGACATTAACAAAATCAATTAATCAACCTGATTCGGTCAAATCTTCATCCTTCCCTATCACAATCAAATAATTATGAAGAAACTGAAACACATACTTAATTTTAAATAGACACACATTGAACTGGATACATGAATTTTGTTAACTAAATAGATCAAAGATTAATTTATAATATCATTAATTATTATTCAGAAAGGAGATGTTTTTAAAAATTATAATTAAATTTGAGACTAGCCGGTAAGCTGGTACAAATTTTCTGTTAATAAATAACTATTATTCCATAAATGGAACATACTTTTTGAAACAGATTAAATGAAAAGATCCAATGCGAATATATAGAAAACTGCAAATGTTCGATACCGAAGAAAAATATTTTACGGTACACGGCTAACATGAAACTTATATCGAACGCAATATAAAAAGCACTTACTTTGGTTCAAAGTTTTACGCAGACCTCTCTCCTAATCAATCAAATCAATAGACAAATCTCATAAGTTTAAAGAATCTAATGGAAATAGAACAAAGAAAAATTTTCTCAGACCAAATAGTAAGGAAAAAGACATAAAAACTAAGAGTAAGAAAGTCAAAGGTTTCAGATAAGAAAGAAACCTTCTTCATAAAAGGAAAATAAAATCAATAGTAAAAAGGAGCTCGTGTTTTGTATTGAACGAGAATTGTCTTTATCATTATAAGCAGTGCCTTTTTTCTAAGAAGAGAAAAGTATCCATAACTCAGATGTGAAAATATAAGATTATTACATCGAATATACAAAGTTTAATACATTCGTCTATATATAATAACTACATAAACTTTAACCCTCGCAAAACTTATCAAATTGTTTTATTTCAAGCATTTGAGTGTAATGGTATATTTCTTTGTGGTATAGTGTATATTTCTGATTGATGAGTGTGTATCTCTCTCTTGTATTGCACATGCAATTATCAAAGTATTTGAATAAACATTGAATACTTAAATATCAATAAAGATTTAATCATTTAGAATAGAGGTACGGTGAATATTTTTAAAAAAATAGTTACATATTTTACTGCTGGTAGACCTTTCTATTCAAAACTTTCTAGAATTGATAAGCGAAGAACTAGTTCAAAACGAAATAAAGAAAGTACATGCATTGATTTTATTGCATCGTCTTACTAAAATATCATCAATAACTTTAAATTGTTCTTGAAATTTACTCAAGGTTAACACATCATCATATAACGTAAGACATAAAAATACAAAATAGGGCAATAAACTAGCCCAAAAATACTTTTTATAAATTTGGAACAAAACTAAAATAAACTGCAACTTTAAAGAAACATTAAATATCTATTGATTCTATAGAAAAGCTATAAAAGTTAAGATTTAGTAAACAATGTTTCTAAACTTTGTCAATAAAAGTACGTTAGCAGGAAATGTTAAAAACAAGAGCAATTATTTTTATCATACGAAATATCACAGTATTATTCTGTCAAAAATAGATAGCTTTTCTAAAGCAAACTGTTATATAATATTTTAATGATTTTTTTTTAAAAAAAATGAATATACAGGGGTATGTTTATTAAATAAATTTAAATAGTCCTTTAAAATCGATGTAATTGGTAAAAGAAAGAAAAGGTATTTCAAAAATCATGTGCAAAAATTTAAAGGGTGATAAAAGAAAAAACAAGTTATTTTAACCATACAATGCATAGGCTAAGAACAATCGGTGAAACTCTAGACGGAACTGTAACGGAAAGCATAAAGTGTTAGTTTCCTTTCACATCATCATTTCTACCAAAAATTTAAAGTTGCATGACAACGTACAATAATCAGGTATACGTCATAACATCCTGAAAACCACCGTAGAAATGACGTTGTGTAAGAGAACTCGCGCTTTATACTTGCCATTATTGCATTACTCAAGGTTTATTGCTTTCTTTCCACCTATTCATTATACGGTCGAAATTGCTCATTTATGTGTTTTCTATCACCCCCTTAAGTTTTTGCTGATGAGTTTCGAAACACTGTGTATAGTTAATGTGGTTTACTTAAAAGTTTTGAGATATACAAGAGTTTCAGAAAATTAAGATAGTTTTATAAGATTTATTTCGTAAAAAATAAAATTATATTTATATTCATGTACTGATTGGTGTTTCCTCAAATCGTCTTCCCTTCCCCTAGTATTTTTTAAGCATACTAGAACTCACATGTTTAGGATTAATTTTTTGATATTATACAAATAGCTTACTCACTTGTAAAACAAACAATTCAGATAAGCAATTTCAAACATCCCCTATATTGAGGAGGGTTTATTATTTTTTTTTACTTAATTATTGAGTCTCACTTCTAGAGAATTTAAAACTAGAAATGTATCACTTCCAGAAATGTGAGAAAATATTTAAAATCTACTCAATAGTGCTTAGCGAAACTTCTTAACTTCCTTAAAATGTATCTCTTCACATTTATCTCGTCAAAAGGGAAAAGTGTAATAAGTAAAAGTAAATAAATAAATAAGGAAAACATTTGTGATATATAAGTTTCCATGTAACTTACATTTGAAATAAAACTTTCAGTTTTTATTATCAGGGTAAACTAAACAGTGGAATGGGATCTCTAAAATATTCGATAGCATTTTTTATTCAACTTTATATTAGAAATTCTCCAGAAAGGCAAGTGAATTATATTTGAAGCAATAAATATGATAGCAAAATATTAAAGTATATGAAAGAAAAATACTTTTATTTATATAGAATGCAAAACTTTTTGTGAAGTATGTGATACAATTTCCTTTCAGATTAGAATTTGCTGAATAAATAGTAATATTATCTGAAGCTGCTTAAATATTTAGAATATTTATTATTATCATATATTTTCTTTTTTTATTGATTTAAGTCATATATATTCCAAGATAATATACAACATTACTACTGAAATATTTTAGCAAGCTTCTTTAGATTTCATTCTATAATAGATGGAATCAAAACACGGTAATTTAGAATTTCTCAATACTTAGGGAATAATTTAAATGTGTTAATTAAGGACATCTTAAAGTTAAGTTCAAATGAAAAATTAAATGTGCTTATTATACCAAATAAAATGTAATTTTTATAAATAAATATCATTTTTATCCGTAAATTTTCATATGTTTCAGTTTGAAGGGTTATGTTTTACAAATGTTTTGTTTTCTATATACACTACTGGCCATTAACACTTTAACACCTTAAAGAAAGCAAACACAAAAATGATATTTATTGTACGTAAACAGTATGGCATGAAATCAAAATGGTTAAATTTGGTAGAATTTCCAGGATTTACAGGGGTGCGAAATTAGTAGTACCAACGGCCACCCTGACAGATAGAATGGCCTTACACGATCAGGCACGGTTTTGAACTGGGCTGCGATGACAGAAATTTGCATCTCATTTCTTGATGCTTCAAGTTTATACCACGCTTCATCAACGGTATTACAAGGACAGTTATGTCAGACCAGTCTCTTAGCAATCCATGACCAAAAGTTTTCAGTTGCCAACAAATCTGGAGGCAATGGCAACAATCTAATATCCTGAGAATCAAGAAAAGTCAAAACACGACGTGCAAGTTTGGGTTTTACATTATCTTGTTGTAAGAGGACGTTTGGCAGGCCTCAAGGACAGGCCACAACGACTGGACGTAAGATGTCAGAAATGTACCGATCATCGTTCAAATTACCATAGATCTGAACTAGAGATGTGTGTGTCGTGTGCCCAATGTCTGGCCACACCATCAAACCAAGTGCAGCATCCTTATGTCGATATCGAACACAAGTAGGTAAGTCGGAGCCTGCAGACACGGATACGACTATCAAAATAATGCACTCAGAAACGGTACTCTTCTAAAAATACGACATTGTGTCACTCCTTTATCCAGCTTTGTCGTTCTATGCACCAGAGTTGGCATCTCTTTCTATTCTGCATTGTTAAGGGAAGTAATGGTTCCCGTGCTGACAGTCCACGTCACTGTAAACGTCATCGCACCGTAGGAACGGATACTGGGTGAGATGCTAAAATGCTCATTTCTGACTAATGATCTGTGATATCGTTGTAGGATTCTGCAGGGGTGACTTTATAATATGATTATCACATCGAGGGTTAGCATGGGAGGATGAGGAACCTGCATGCCGTTAAATATGACCCCGTGTAACTCATAAATTCCGTATTCGAATGACAGTGGCTGGTCTTCGAACATTTCGTCAGAGAAGCGGTAATCTACACTATCAATTGGTTGGAACGATAATCTTTCTATTACAAAAAACTTTTTTCTTTTTCTGCAAACATTCTCTATCAACTTTATACGATTTGATTATATCTATTCATCACATTTATAAAGTTTGCTTGATTTGCTTCATTACGTTTCATTTAGTTGGAATGGAACTAGAAACTTAAATATAAAGTCAAAAAGAAACCTAGTTGCTAGTTTAGGAAATAATCTTAGTCTGCCCATGTTACAACATTAATTTGTTTTTTTAATATATCGTAATAATTTTATTATAAATTCTTAAACTCTCTAATTTATTTTTTTTTCCTTTTCTAAAATTTAGAATTTTGTTTTATTTATCTTAAATGCAATTCGTAATACATTCCATGCAATTATATATTTTATCCAAAAAGAGACCTCAAATATAAAAGAAAATCAATACGGAATAAACAATATAAAGCTAAATTCATTCGAATAATTAGAAGAGTTAATTATTAAATTCACTTGCATTTCTAAATCCCGATGCAGCTAGTAGCTTGATTGCTTTGAAAATTATCTGAAGTTTGGCATTCATTAATAGTAGTATGAATTAAATGTTTAAATAAGGAGTTATGATAATAATCCGCAGTCAATTTGGTTAATATAATAAATGCCTGACATTAATAAAAGGTTAAATGAAAACAAATGTATTTAAAATATACTTTTGTTTACGATGATCCAATCCACTCTTTTAAAGCATCTCTATAGATTTAAAGTATCAAATATAAAACTGTTGAAATGCACTCATGAGAAAGAATAAAAATCACTCTACATATAGGAAATGGCTATTTAGAAGGAACTACTCAAGGGGAAGAGCATGGATAAAAAAAAAATTAGTACAACTAATATTCACTATGGCCTAACCTTAAAATTGACTCAGTTTAAGGAACATTATTTTTTAAAAAAAATTGGTATTTAAAGCTGTCATCAATTGTTTATGAGTCACTGCCACAAAAATATGCACACCAATGAAGAGTCAGAATAAACGAAATTTTACATAAGTTGGTGTAAGTAAGTGATTACAAAACCAAATCAAAATTATAATTTACTGTAAGAAAAATTATAAATAAATGAAGGTTTTATTACCCGCTATGGTCACCTCTCACGTGAAAGGATGATGTGATATGGTCGGGCTTTTAGGCATATAAGTCCAAATGATGACCTGCGACATCTCGTTAAACAGTTGCTGATAAAATGCCTTTAACTCGACCACACTCTTAAACTATCCAACATTCCGTCCTAAATGATCCCATATTTGCTCGACTGGTGATAAATCTGGTGGTGGATCAGGTCAGGGAAGGATGAAAATGCAGCAGAGGGAGTCCCATGACACCCTAGCTATGGGTGGAATTTATCTTTGAAAACTTTGTTATCTTGAAAACTTTCTCCTAGAATCATTGCCATAAATGGCAACACATGTGGCTGAAGAATATCACAAATGTACCAAAAGGCTCTCGTGCTGCCGTTGATTAATATCAGGGGTGACCGTGTATCGTATGCGATGGCAACTAATACCATCACACCAGGTGTGGGAGTGGAGTGCCGCTGTACATCTAAGGAAGGATTGAGATGTTTGCCACGGGGCCCACCCCCACGTACACGATTATCATTACTGCCCAAATTGAATCTGGATTCGTCGCTGAAGACGACCTGATTCCATTCGGCAGCAGTCCAATCCCTTCGAACGTGACACAACTCCAAATGCAGACAACAGTGAGTGGGTTTCAATAGCAATACCCATCTGCGCGATAGCAACAGTTTTTCACCCATGAATTTAATTAATGTAACTCCTTTTATTAGGGATTTTAAATATCATTCATGAATTCACTTTAAAAATGATTTTAATATACACGTAATATCATTCCGTAAAGATAAAAAATCTTCTTATTACAGGAATATACGAATTAAGAATGAAGAATTTTCTTAAATTTTAAATGTTAAAATGAAGTTTATGATAAGAATTTTATCAGGAATTAGTAATGGTTAACTTGTACAAATACTATATGAAGCAAATAACAGTTTCTGCCTTTTGCATATAGGTGTGAATTATCATTCTTATTAATTTATTTTAAATTTTTAAATATTCCTATAAAATCATTACTGCATTTAAATGTCGTTATTCGTATTCATAAAAGTTTTAACCATACTTTTAACGATTTTTAACATTTAATATTTGTTCTGTTGCTGAAGGAGAAAAATAACTGTTAGATGATTAATGGGTTCTTAATTTATGTTTTAATAATAATAAAAATAATGTATGTATTTATAATTTTTTTTTTTAATTTTTTTCAACTATTTTAACATGCTGTTTCAAGGAAATGGAGTCAACAAAACTGCATGGTTAAAAGTAAAGGACGCGTTGCATTAGATTCAAAAGAATGACATTACAATTCCTAATGATTACAATAATTACATGTAGTTTGTCTAAGTTATATTTAGATTGCTAATAAATATTTAATTCAATATTTTATTGTTTGCTTTTATTATAGTATCCAAACAGAATATTAATGTTTATCTTAATAATTTTACATTTGTTCTTATTTTATTAATATTTATATAATAATTAATTTTTAAGGGTGAATCATCTGATTTTATTCTTTTCGTTGTTAGCATAGGCAACATTTTTATGTTTGTAAATATAAAAATACATTAGGATTTTCTAAAGGATATTTTTTTTTGCTTGCTGATAATAACTTCTATAAAGCCCGGGGCTCGGAAGTGTGCTTACACTACGCTAATTATTATTTATTTTGAATACATTTTTAGAGAATAATTGAAAGAAAAAAAAACCAAGAACAGTGAGAGCATGTTGAAATAAATTAACAAAGCTAATATCCTTTACTTTCTATCTTACTTTTATTTTCCTTTACTTAACAGTAAAATAAAATATATTCTTATTTGTATGAATTCGATTGTCTAAGATTTATTCATACTTAATCAATGCAATGTAAAGTTTTCCAATTAACGCTTACGGATTGTTTATCAGAAAGTGTTTCCTTCATTTCTTATCTCATAATTACTATTCTTGCATTGAGAATAAATAGTATTATTTATAATTGTAAAAAAAATAAAAATTGCCTTAAGCATTCAGATCATTTCCAAACAATAGAGCTTTCAGACAGAAAAAAAAATGAATTTAAAAACAATAGCTCATTCAGAGAGCCCATATCAATTAGAAGTTCAATCATTACTTATTTTTAAAATTTTGCACTGACCAAAATCTGAGAAACCTGACACTAAAATTTGAGAAATATCTATACAACACAATTTCTTACTTAAGCAATTAAACAAAACTTGCCTAAACTATTGCTTTCCATGTTCCATGACGGATTACCATTTATAAAGTTCATTCTTCTAACTATGGGTGTATGAGTCACATAATAAGTGACATCCAACAGGGAAGCACATTATACATTAAATATCACTCACCCAAACAGTTTATAAGTTCCCAAAGATTCCAGACATATCCTCAGACTAAAATAATGAAGTAACACACGCGTATACTCCGGAAATTCGTTGTAGTGTCCAAATGGGAGATGAATAGTCAATTATAAAAGCATTTAGTCTCGCAAAAGAAGTAGGGTAACGCCAAAATTGCATTTTTCTTTTATGTAAAATTAATAGCTGTCCTTATAAGTGTGAAATGTCACTAAATTAGAGATCCAATTAAACGTAGATTAAAACGGCTTATGTGAAAAGTAAACAAAATTGCTTTAGAATTTGTATGCCAAATAATATACAGAAATGGATTATGTTTCTTTCTTTAGATACCAAAATATTATCTAAATTAAATCGTAAATAACGGTGTTTCTTTTCTTCATTTATAAAAGTATAATTATATCGTACATCGTTACACGTTAATAATCAAATATATGCTATATCTTATAAATCGTATGTGAAATTTAATAAAATAAAATGTACATCATATTCGGAGAAAATAATACACCTGTGGTTTTGTTAAAAAATGTGTAAAGATTATTATATAATTTTCCGAATAGTAGTGTTAATATGTACCATTCGTCATATTATTATCATTATAAAAATATGAAATATATTTGTGGAGACATAAATGCCATAAAGATTTTGTTTCGTTTAATTTGTATAAGTCCATCCTCATGCAATTAAGATTTTCTTATTGATTGCAAGAATTATTATGCTTTTGAATATAAGATGAGTTTAATAAATATAAGTTATTAATTCTAAAAACCACTGATAATTTTTTTTATAATTTGCTTATTGCAAATATGTTTTTGAATACATATATCTCAAAACGCAGTTAAAAAGTGTTTTAATGAAATAATTTAACATAAAAAATATATTTTTCTAATATTTTTGAAGTTTTACAGCTTCTTTTTATATATCAAATTCTTAAATTTACAAATGATCAAGGTAACACCCCTAAGAAAATTGAATTGCAGAAAATAGTTTTGAACTTGGGAAATATGTAATTACCTTATAGTAATATTGTTTTTATGCCTTTTATTTTCAGTAAATATAATTTTAAAAATAGACTATCATAGTACAATTTATATTTTTTTAAAAAAAGTAGAAACAATATTTTTAGAAAATAACATTAAAACTCTTATAAAAAAATATATAAGACATTTTAGAAGGTTCAGAATAAAAGCAGTTTTTTAAGAATATAGCCAATGAAAGTAAAAGGAAATTATTATTATTTTTAGTATATTTTCTCTAAAATAACGCAACTGAAATCAATGTGTTGGTGTAGGAATGTCTTTTAACTTTTGCGGGCTAATTGAATTACTTTGATGAAAGGTGAGATATAAGAGAGACAAAGATGTTGACTGTTTCTTCCCTTTTTTTTTTTCGGGTTGTCATGCCAACAGTAAACACTACTCAAAATAGAAAACCGGGATTGATTTCTTTTATATGATACATATACGTTTTTAATAATGAAAAGCAGTGTTTTGAATTGAATCTGAAATAATTTACAATGAGAATAGAGGACTGAAATAATACATTTTGGTATTCGGATAAAAATATTACAACTGAATACCTAAAATTAAAACTGCATTCAGCACATGTATATGAAAATTTTAATTTTGATTAGTTTGTTGTGATCCTTTGCTTTCTCGCTCTCAGAATAAAAAAAGGTTTAATTTTCTAATGGCGTATATCCGAGCTTGTTTCAACTATGCTTTGGCTCATTGTCGTACAGTGGACTGGTTAAGTAACATTTAAGACAATTGTTGCGCGAACAAAGGGGTCATCTCCCAAACAGATGTCTACCTTGAGGATCTATTAAAATCTTACTTCGCTTATGGCTTAAAAATGTTAGAGAAAAACGCTTAGAAAAATAAGATTATGTTGAAATACTTTAAAAAAAATTAACACACACACACGCATATACATACATATATATATATATATATATGTGTGTGTGTGTGTAGGATTTTCCAGCTTATTGTCAAAAAATTAATTTTATTTTCTAATTTATTATAAAACCAGTTCCTCAGTTACTCGATAGATGGCACCACGAATCAGCATCATGTGATAGCTCATGCAGTGCCACCAATTCCTGAATAAAACTGAGTGACAATTCGTTCTCGCTCTCTTTCCCCCTTTTTTTCTGCTTCTCTTCTCTTTCGCATTACCCGCGTCGAAAGTGAATTCCAAAAGCCAGGGCGAGTTCCAATGCCTGTCGCCGATATGGGTTAAATAAGGTAGCGAACTATTTTCCTCCGATAAACTAGTCAATTTGAATATAGTATTTTGTACATATTTTCCATTTATCATCTCTTCATTAATCTTAAGTAAAACTACTTGAAGCATCATCATTGAATTCCTACGATATCATCATAGAATCCGGTAATAGAATTACTCCCCTAGACAAATCAGCCCTTTGCGTAAGAGCAAACCATTGTGGATTTGGGATGTAACTACAATCTCATCACCCACAGTCTACACACACATGCGCGCGCACACATACACACACACACACATATATATATATATATATATATACACCCGTCCTTCGATTTACACGGTGCTCGATATACACGTTTTCGATTTACACGGTTTTTTAAATTCAAATAAAAAAAAAATTGTCAAACTGTCAAATTCCGCATAATTTTAATTCATTGATTTGGTAACACCACATGCGCATGTATATGCGTCAAGATTACATTTCAGCGTCTAATGAAATAATATTATCGAGCGATGAAAGTGAAATTATACAAACCCGTAAAAGAAGACCTGTCGTTGAAAGTGATAGTGATAGCAGTGTAGATGAAAACACTTTGAATTTATAATAACTATCTCAATTTTGTTTGAATTTTGTTTTTTATTTTATTTTATATGGAATAAATGATTGAAAATACTTTGAATTTATAATATATTTTGAAAAAATGGTTTAAAACGCATGGTTATAGCTGTTTTCGATTTACACGGTTTTTCATACAAAAAATTTTAATTTTCGCTTTACACGGTTTTCTCAGGAACCAATTAACCGTGTAAATCGAGGGACAGGTGTATATGTATATTTAGAAATAAATAAATTTATATGTATAAATATATTTATATATATATATATATATATATATATATACATATATATATATATAAATATGTATACAAGATGTGGCTAATAAATGACGAAAATAATGCTGCTACAGAAAAAGTACACATGCGTCAAACACCAGTGACCGACTGCTGTTAAGCGAGAAACCTTCTCTTTTCAATGCAGGACCTCTCGTTTCCGTAAGCAAATCAGTGTACCATAAGTATACGTTTGCATTAAAGTTTTTTTTTTTTTTATTTTGTTGGAAAAATTATAAGTGAGCAAAGAATTGTTGTGACATTTCACACAAAAGTTAAGAAAATTGTAACTGCAACTAATTATTTATTGGTGAAACTTATGACAACGAAGACTTATTGCGTACACGTGTTTTTGAGTGGTTTATGCGTTTTCAAGATGGCCGAAAAGAAGTTGAAAATGATTCACGCCCGGATCACCCTCCCACGTCAAACAAAGTTGACAATACGGAAAAAATTCGGTAATCAGGTTCAATTTGATCTTCGATTAAGTAATCGTGCTGAGACTGTAATATTTGATAAAGAGTCCGTACGGCAAATTGTATCCCAAAACAATGCATGGGCTCATTCCATCTTATATGTC
The DNA here is from genome assembly GCA_019974015.1 of Nephila pilipes. Taxonomy (NCBI): domain Eukaryota; kingdom Metazoa; phylum Arthropoda; class Arachnida; order Araneae; family Nephilidae; genus Nephila; species Nephila pilipes. The sequence goes on from BMAW01011354.1 coordinate 890,086, forward strand.
ACGAGGCTTCTAGCCAAATGCATGATCCTAATGTTAGGTATCTGCTTTATTCGCCGGATCTCGAGTCATGCGACTTCTATATGTTTCTCACTGAAAATTCTGCAATAAAACGAACCAGACGTGAGTTCGTTGAAGCTATGAAAGTGAAACGGCACGTGTCGTGAAGTAGATGACAGAAGAAAACTTTCAGCAATGTTTTGAAATATGGCGCATTCGCACGGAGCATGTTAGGATAGAGGAGAGTTTGCATATTGAAGGTGATGATAAGTAAAAATGTATGACATCAAAGTAAAATGTTTTACATTATTAGTCTCATTATTTAACAGCCACACTTCGTATGTTAATGCGATATTGTGATTACGTAATTTTAATTGTTGCGTTCAGTAATGGTATGAAATATATAAGTTACTAGTTTTTATGCATATGTTTGTGTTAATTGTTTCTTGTTGAAAGGGAATTATATTACTTTAATATGAGAGCTTTTTAAAATAGATTTAATAGATAGATTTTTCAGATGAAAAATTTGTTCATCGATAGTATAGTTTTCCCCGGTACTGAGAGTGTCGATCAACTATATAACAACATTATATCATATCATTACCGCAACGCATATTTTCAGTTAGATGTTTTCTTAAATTACTCTAATAATAATAATAAATTTATCTATTTAAATACGATAATGTTTCTCTATATTATAATTCTGAATAATAATAAACATTCAGATAAGTTAACCTTGTAATTCACGGTACATTTATATAATATTTTTAAGCATTATTAAAATTTTTACAGTGATCTTAAGGGATGAAGTTAAATAATCCATACCTAATTTATTAAAACATTTTTGTGTAAAGGACTTTCTTCTATACGCATAGTAGTAACTTATTCTATACTTTCTACTTCATCAAAATAATGTAAGTGTGTATTCTTGTGATTTGAATTATACAACTAATAAATTATTATGATATTGATGGAAAGGGTGTTTTTTTCTCATACATCTCATACGTTCTTTCATCTATAAATAATATCATTTGGTGCCGGAAAAAAATAACTTTTTCTTCACATCCATTCTAAGTCAATTGATATGATATTAATTGATTCTTTTTTTGTCTCTCTAAAGTATTCAAAGTAGTATTTGTGGATTTTTTATCATGAATTTCCCTTTTCTATTAATTAAATTTAATTGTCATTCGCGTTGTATTTTTAAAATGCATTAAATTCAGTGCTATTGAATTTCAATTTCCAATCACAATTTCAAGAGAGGATTTGTCTGTTGTGAAATATAAGGAACAAATAATATATGTTTACTTTTTTATGAAAATATAAACAAATAAATATGAATACTCAATAACTAAATTGAATTTACAACAATGCAATGATGTTAAAAAAATCATTTATTTACAATCACGATTGGTATTCAGAATTATATGAATAAAATATATGCTAATGATCTTTCAAAGTACTATAAGGCTGATGCACTCAGTGCTAAGAATCTCTTTATAGAAGGCATGAAACTGATTGGTTGCATAATAATGTTACCCTTAATCTATATATATATAAGCGAAATACCACTGACTGACTCATCACGATA
>BMAW01011354.1:896463-921420 GCA_019974015.1 Nephila pilipes
ATGTTACTTCGTTCAATTTATTGCTCGGTATTAAAGTCGCCAAAAATGACATAACCAATGGATAAAAAGAAAAAGATTAACAGATAGAAAATTACATTTAGGATTAAATTGCATAAAATCCGTTCATCTTAGTGAGCAGTCTACATCTTAAAAATGAGTAACTGTACCAAATTTCAAAAGAATCAATCAGAAGTTGTATGTTTTTAGAGATGCTTCAAACAATAGAAATTTTTTTTTTTCTGTAATTTTTAAAAACTTTTTTTTTAATTTTAATATTACGATTTTAACCTAGAAAAAGCACCCTATATTCATTATTGAATACGAGACCAAGAAAATACAAAATTGTTTGCATGTTTTGAAAAAAATTAATGATTAGTATTTGCTATCAAGCACTATTTGCTTAATCAAAGCGCCAGAATTGTCATAAAAGTTTAATTTTTATAGAAGATTGAATTCTCAGAAGCAGTTTGCTTGTAAAAATAAATATCAATAAATATTTTAAGGATAAAATAAAATCTTAAATTTCGTAAAATCACGTGTTTCAAATACAGTAATCGAGACGCATTAGGTCACATATTTAGGCGTTTTTTGGATCAGGTGAAGAATGCACACTTATTCATTATTTTCGAGGTATGAAGTAAAATTGGCGCCACTGTTTTAAAATTGAAATTTTGAACAGAATTTATTTTGAAAGATAATATTAAATGCTTTAGTAATTTGCATAATATTTTAGTGGACGGTAACGCTGATCCTCATAAAAATGTAAAAATTAGTTTGGTCAAACATATATCAGATCTGCAAAAAACCATTTTTGAATCCTGTTCAAAATAAAAAATTATCTTGGATCCAAAATCTTTTTAAGACTTTTAATTCACTGAACTCCCAATAAAAGAAGTTGGTGTGGTGTAGAAGTTAGGAGAGGGGGTGCCAGCTCAAGTGTCGTCCTCTGCACTTGACCGAAGTTCAAAATTACGAGGTCCATTGCCAATAGCCCTCGTGTTGCTTCCAGTGCGACGTTAATAAGAAAACACTAAACTAAACCCAATAAAAGAAGAAAACCTCCGAACTCCCAACAAAAGAAAAAATTCAGTGTATATCAGTTTGATTGATATATCACATTGATGTATACTCAATTGAAATTAAAAGTTAGTTAAGTGTTATAATGTATTTTTTGATTGACAATAGAAAATAATATCATGAAATTGCCGTAAGAGTTGTGAAACATCTAATATCATATGTTTCAACCTATATATGCGAAAAATCTTTCTCTTTGTACACTGCGACAAAAACAAAATACAGAAATAGGTCGGATGCTGAAGAAGACATTAGGTTGATGGTTTCAGAAATTTTTACAGCCGTAAAAATACTTTGCAATAAAAAACAATCATGGTCAAATCATTAAAATTCTTTTTTTTTTCATTATTTGTTATATTTAAAAAAATATTGCTTTTGTTTATTATGCATAGGCCATATTTTAGGAAAAAAAAAAAAACTTTCGCTACCTTAACATTCATTAATCTTACTAAGACGTTTCTAATAAAAAAATAGAAATGCAATAATAATTTTGTAAATTTGATTAGGATAAAGAGCTTTGATATCCTATTTTTTCTGCTGTTTGATCAAGGGGTTCCTTGAAGGTAATGGTAAGCTCAAAAGGTTCCCCAAAGTGCAAGAGGTTGAATACCTCTGCTCTAAGCGAAATACCCCATCTACATCCACTTTTGTGCAAAGGTAATATATTTTACATTCAATAAATAATTTTAAATTTTAATGGAGTATATATTCTTCAAAATGTCAAAATATTTCTAACCATCTTCGACCCACATTTTAATTTTCACCTTTCCGTTTCTTTAGTGTTTTCAAACTTTAAATACATCTTCGTATTATATCTTATAACAGAAAATTGCCATCGATAACTTCATCTTATATATCAGTTATTACAAAATTGGCAACGAGAGAAAATTTAACCCTTTTAATTTTGTCTTTCAAAACAGTACACTTAAAACACTTTAGTACAGTGAAGTTGACAGACATTTCCTCAAAGAATTCATAACAAATTTTGTAAGCAATTTTAAATTTTAGAAATGTATTCTTAATCCCAGGAATATAACCATATATAATTGTTAGTTTATTCTTTAGTATTAATGGTACGAATTTATCATCATATCTCGTTCTATATCGGAATAAAATAAACTGTAGCTGAAATGTTATGATGTTTAATTTCTTTGGTAGTTTTACAGAAAAATAATGTCTGGCTGTAGAGAAAAGAGAGCGTATGATTTGATCTATTGAAAGGTGATATTTTTTCCAAATGTAAGGTATTTTTTAAATTTAAATAACTTGACCGAAGCGGATCATATAATTTCAAAATGCACTCTATTTGTGCTCTGTTTGTGTGCTGGTTTCAAAGTAAACCACCTCACTTCTGAATAGCCGAGCAGCTTTTTATATTCAATATCAAAATGAATGCAAAATTGCTTACGATTTGCTTCTCCAACCTTAAAGGGACTAAAATATATGTTTAAGTTCAGTGCAAAATATTCACAATATGTAAAAATAATATTCATCTATTAATTTTAGTCCATTTTACAAATTGTACCTAAAAAGAGTTATATGTGTTTATTAGATCAAAAATTCGTTTATAACAAATCAGGTATAATTTTGGGTAGTTTAAATTTCAATATAATATACATATTTTAAAACAAATGCAAAAAGAGTCAATTTATTCAAACTTGTATTTCATGAATAAAATAAATCAGTGTTCATATGTTCTCAAATAAACAAAATTGTAATCAAAGTGTTCATTCAATTTACAAAAAAATGCAAAGAATCGTATATAAGCAATAATTTTAATTGTTACAAATGTTAAAAATATCAGAGACACATAAGAAAAAAAAAATATTTTATATTAAATGCTTAAACAAAACAAAAGTACTAAGTCTTTAAAGTACCTTAATGCCTACTTTCAGAACAATTTGTTATTTGAGAAAAAATTGTTTGTGAAACACAATATTGTGTATATATAACAGTGTACAATTTAATTTAAAATTATAATTGAATTTAAAATTATAAATTTTTTAACATTTGTGATAATAATGTCACTTATATCTATTTTTAATAATCTGTGAATGCATTAAACTATTACTTTATTATGTTGACGGTATATTTAATATTACGTATAATATAACGAACAAATTTCTAACTGAATTTTAAAATAATTATTTCAGAAACTATTGTAGATATGCTCATAATTTTTGTATACCGAAGTTTTAGTATCTCAGCTTTGCTTCCAAGTAAAATTTTTATCTTATATTCATCAAATTGTTCAGCATATTTTTTGCTAATGACGTGCGGTTTTTAACTGATTTGTAAAAAACTTACGGAATATATGAAAATATGCTGGCGATGAAATTTATTAAATTTTGAATTTTATATTTTAAATTTTCATAGAATTGTAAATTTATGTGATTAATAATTTTTAACTTTGTATGTACCATACATAAATATTTTTTGATGTAATTTGAAAAGCAGATTTTCAGGGTAGCTTATGTAAAATTCGTAGTTGTATAATGTTAAGATTACGAAAAATGTCCGGATTTTAATTACATGTACTTCAATTATCCTTTAACAGAAGATAAATTATAAGGGATTTAACACATATGAATATTTTTTAAATTTGAATCTTCAAATAATTAGTAATCAAAAGTATCTGTGCAAAAGTACAGTTGATACTTACACGTATGAACAAATATAAATGTGTGCAGATGCTATTAATTACTAATTTTTCAAAAATCAAGTTTGAAAAATATGAGTTGGAGTGGGAAATCGCATTCTTTTTCTCTTTGAGGGAAGATGTAGTTCAGTTATTTAAAATTCGGATGTATTTCAAAACTTAACATTACAAAACTGAAAATCATGCGTAAGCTGTCCTGAATACCTGGCTTTGAAATTATGAAAAAAAAAAAAAAAAACCTAATAGATTTAAAAAAAAGTTTAATTTTTGGTATTACTTTTATTCATGCATTAGAGATTTTTAAAAGTAAAGAAATACAGAAGCTTAAAAATTATTCATTTGTAATAATTGAAAATCTTAAAGCGTTTCTGATTTTGACTCGTTCGTTTTTTTTTTTTTTTAATTTATGACACGTTATTAGGAAATAAATATTATTTTAAAAACTGAAAGTAGTGAATAAAGTAACACAAATGAAACAATAGAACGTATTTATTGTTTTCATACATTCTCTGTATTTAAACAAAAATTTTATAGATATATGTTTAGCGATGTTTTTCGAGATTTATAGATATAATATAAAAACTTAACTCTATCTCATATATTTTAATATGAGGAAAAATAAAAAAGGTGAGTTTTTAGCAATCAAAGAAAACATACAAAGAGTAATTTGTCCAACAATATAAAACAGTAGGTTTCCTACTCTATCTAAATTTGTTAAAATTTCAAATGAATATTAATTAAAAAATGGGATTAAAATCTAGTTAATTTTGTGATTGAACTTTAAAGCGTTTTTTGGATTGGTTTAAATAAAAAAATTTATCTCGAAAGCTAGGTCAAGGGACGCATTTCTTTCATAAACCCAATAAAATCTCAACTCAAGTTGACCAACAAACACACTTGAAAGGAAATTTTCCCCTTCCCCTCTTGAACGAATGTCTCAATGGAACTCTCTCTAGCCCTAAGGGCAAGAGTGGGGTTCCCTTGTGAGCCATAAAATTTCCTGTCAAAGTTCATTGTGTGTCCGCAACCCTCCCCAATTATCTAACAAGATGTAAAACTTTTAAAAGGGGGGGGGAAGGAATTGCAGAAAAACCCTTCGCAAACGATCTCGAATACATCCTGTGATGGCGAAAAAACACGGCTCTGACGCTTTCGGTGCGCTCACAGCCACACGGGATTTTACGGCGCAAACGCTTTCGGAATATCTCGGACAGTACGGAAAAAAGCGTGTGAAACGCTTAGAGGGTTAATGTTTTCGTCGGTAACAACCTCTTTTGGGCGTCCACTGCGTTCACCGTCTTCGGTGCTCATTTCACCACGTCTAAGCTTAGCATACCAAACCTTGATGGTTGATTTTAATGGGGCTGTGTCCGGAAACTCGGCATCAAGCCCAGTTTTTGCTTCAACTGTTTTTTTTCCCTTCAAAAAGCAATAATTTATCAACACGCGAAATTCCTTTTTATCCATTTTTTTCACAATAACAAAAGTTGCTTCACTCAAAATGCTATAATTCACAAACTAATGATCCGACAGCTGTCAAATTTATACACGCATCTTTTGAGGGTTAGAGCTAACTAAAACATATATGGATTTAATTCTAGTAGCGCCATCTATATGTCAGGCCGGGGACTTTTCAATTGACCTGTTAATTTTAAAAAAAGAAAAACAATAAAGATATATTTTTTGAACATACTTCTGAGATTCAAATGTTTGAAATTTATACAAAATAACGAGTACTTTAGAACTATACGAGTAACATATTTTTAGTGAAATAAACTTTCACAAGCGTGATCATAAACATTTACTTCGGTATTATATCTATTACGGTACAATGACATTTATAAATTGAAATCTCTGAAACATAAATGAATATGCGAAATATGCAAAATGTTAAGAAATATTTGTACATATAACATAATACTGAGAAGATTATTTTCAACACTTTCAATGGTATAACGTTGTTCTTGGTATCAATACAATCTTATACAGGAATATCTTAGCACAACTGATGCTAAGTACTATAAAACTGTAGAAGTAACACAACACTGAGTATGATATTCATTCTTTTTTCAGTCATAATATTATACGCCTACATTAATATATATATATATATATATATACGTATACATATATGTATATATATATATATATATATATATTATAATGATCATTTCAAAACGTTTCAGATTTTTCACAAGCAATTGAATTAATTCCTTCTGCAAAAATTAATTTGCTTTTAGAAACAAACAATGAGTGTATTTTCTAAATTTTACCAATTTAAAGTTATAATTCAATTGAAAATTATGTCAATAACACATAGAATTGAATGAAAATTATTTAAATAATTCTCAACAGATCAAATTGAATTTAATATAAAAAATGTCTCTTACAAGACACCATACATGTATAAAAATGTTTTTTATTTTATCTGCACAATAATTATTTCAAATAGAGATTAAATCTTTGACGAAACTTTCTTTTCCTGTTAAATATAAAAAAAGTTGTAACTTTTCAATTCTTTATTCATTCGATCCGATTATTTTAAACTGATGTTTTTCTGTGAAAAAGAATGACCCTCTGAGACCAAATGTTTAACCTTGATTTTTTCAGACCATGTTTTTAGCACTTTTTCTCTCTCTTTTTTTTCGCTATAACCCAGACTATTAAACTCTTTTTTTTACCAGTTCTTTTTTCCTTAAGAGGATTACGAAAGACGTGTAAAGGAGATTAGGAAGACAACCCACTTGAAAAGAAGATTTGTGTAGCATTTCAAGAAATGTCCTTTTTATAGGTTCTAACTTTAATTTTTTAAAATCTTTCTGATTTTTTTCCAAAAAAATATTTTATTACTATGGTAATTTAATAAATGTTATTAAAGTGTAAGTCATTTAGATTCAAAACTTTTCTTTAATTTAGATTAGAAATCTTCAAGTTTAATTAAGAATTCAATAATTCTATGTCACAATTCTATAAAAATATGTAAATGAAAGGAACCATGTGTATTTAAAAGCAAAAAATATATATTGTGATTATAACATCATAAAATGATAATTTTTATAAAGGGAATCATATATATATATATATGTAATAAATTGAAAAAAAAACGAATAAGGTATGTTGAAATATTGCAAAGAAGTTTCTTCTGTAATATTACAATAAAAAGCGATCCTCTGAGAAGAAATGGTTAATCTGGACTTTTCAAGGCTTCGTATTGACATATTTTATTCATTTTTATCAACAACACCGAAAAATGATTTATTTGTTTCTCACTAATTTTTTTTATTAAATTGACAACGAAAGGTCTCTAAAGTATATTAGTACGACACACCACTTATGAAGAAGATTTGTGTACTATTTTTCTATAGTAAGTCGTCTTTCATTTTTCCGAGACATATATTTCTTTACATGTTCGTGCAATAAATACCTTCTAAAAGGTTTATTAAGATATTTTACTTCATTATGTTTAAGTTAATGCACTTTCAGAGGAAAGGTTAATTTCCTGTTGACAGATTAATTATACGGTAAGTTTCGCAAAAAAATGTTTTGAATCAAAATTAAAAGCTGATTGATATGTAATTCATTGTCAGTATTTAATGCATTTGTAAAATATTAAGAAGCAATTATTTAAGTGATCAAACCTCTATCTTTCAATTTTAATGTTGTTTTTTTCCTGAAAGTTAATTTATTGCTTGATTTTAAAATGAAGCCACATTATTTCTTTATTCTGATACCTTATTACAAAGTGATTCTCATACCAGATTATTTTAAGAGTAAAATTATACATTTAGAAATATTTTCAGAAAATATTGATTGTAAATATATGTAACTACACATAATTTAAAAAGTTTTCTCGTTGCGTTAAATACTCAAAATGATACAACTTTAAATTGTCTCCTTCACCACCCTTTTTTATATATTCATTTTTAAGTTTTACTATTTATATTTTTTATATAATTGTGTAATTTCGTAATACACTTATTTTTTAAAATATGATTTTTTATCTTCAATATTTTGCATAAAATATTTAATTAATTTGAAATAAATTCTAATTGTAGAACTGCACCTAATATTTGTCGCAGCATTACTATTTTAAGAAAATCATAATACAACTACGTTTTCAATTCTGTAAGAGTATTTGTATATTTATAAACATAACATTACTTTATGAATTTAACTTATTTTTAACGCTCAATTAACTATAAAACTTACTACATTTTTCATCAAAAAATCCTTTGAAATTCGCTTAATTGAGTTTTTGAGCTGATTAATTTTAATACACCTTTAGTATTAGATTTTGGTGATAGATTTTCATTAATAGCAATGATTTTGTTCAAGATTGAAAGTTTTTCTTAGCTTTATTCAAAATTTCATTTGTAGATTAGAAATATATTTTCAAATTTGCATACCTAGGGTATTCAAGATTAACAAACTTTTTACACAAAGCAAAAAATTTTATGGGATTGTATGTATATATAAAAAACAAGTTTGATAAATTAATTGAAACAAAACATGAATAAAATTAAATATATGTTATATAATTAAAAAATATTTAATAAATTTAAAATGATAGAAATGAAATATTTAAAAACAAAATACTGTATCAAAATCATTAAGACATTTCTGTTTTTAACGTAGTTATCTCCTTTCCATATATGTACATATATTATGGAATACGAAATAATACCTTATTTATGCATGGGTAAAATAGAAACTATTATTTTAATTATATTTATCTATATCTTATCAAAATAAGTGTCACATGTACTTCATTCAGTAGATATTATGATCCCCTCTCTGCATTGACGTTTCTATTGATCTGGTTTATAAATCATGCTCCCTTTCGTATATTACATTATAGAACATATTGGTAGTAAAATAGCCTCAGGATAAGTATAATTAAATGTCTTATCTCTCAAACATATCAATTATATAATCAAACAGGAACTGAAAACTATTCATGGGAAAGCAGGATTCGAACATGAATTCACAACTCCCCCTCATTACCTTTCAGCAACCTCTATTGCAGAATATGAATGAAATTGTATAATATATGTTTAATTAGAAGCACTATGCATTCCTTAATAAGTAAAATTTTATATATTTTGAAATATTAAAAGAAACATTACCACAGAACTTAATGATCCTTATATATATAATAAATAAAATACGTTAATTTTTTATTGGGATATCTCAGAGAGAAACGTTTTCATTTATCTCGTTTTAAAAAAAGTAATTATTAATGAATATGTGTATTTCCTTCTGCACAATAGTCTTTCATGCCTATTTTGCTAATTAAATGATTGTCTATAACTTAATATTATATAAAGGTAAATCGAAATAAACTATCTACATCAGTAAAAAATAAATATAAACGTTTTTCGGATATATAGACGTCTAATATTAATTTGTCTCTTATTAATCTATCATTTCTTCTTATTATTATTTCTTTTCATTTCAGTCACCCAAATCCAGATACAATAAGAAATATTTCCAAGAAAATAGAATTTTCAAACTCATATTACTACTTCCTTACATTTAATCTTCTTTGACAGAGATACGTGCTCAACAAAAATTTAAAAAAAAAACTCTTCCGACTCTTTTCTACAACTTATTAGTTCAATCATGAGGATATGTCATTGTACCATTCTATTGTCGGATAAAACGACACATAAATTCCTCTTTTTCTTCTTTGAAGTATTACCTAAGAACCATGTTACTGTAGTTGAACAGTTATGTTGAAACGTTTGATGTCATATATTGATCTTATATTGACCGTTTCTTCGAATATCACGAGTATTGAGTTGAGAATATATAGACTTGATATATATTTTATCCATTATTTTATCTATAAATAATAAAAAGTTAAAAGAAACAAAATTTGCGTTATTTCCAAATAAAATATGTATCAATTGCAAGTTCGGGGTGTAAAAAAATGTTTTAATTAACTAGAATGAAGTGCATGTATATAAACGTGATACGATGAAGATATCATTTTTATTTGTAGTATCTTTTAAAACATTGCATTATTATAAAAATTTTGTACTTTTTTTTGTGAATTCTTTACTCACAGTTAATAAATAAGTTAACACTATATTACTTTCGAAAAGAATAATAATCCTAACATCATGAGTGTTTTGTAAGTTATGTGTTAATTGCACACACACACACAATTGATAGTCTTTTTTGAAAATAGACTAATTATTTCACGCGTATTTTTATGCAAAATTAAATTGAAATACTCCGCGAACATAATTTGCTTGATATTCTATAACATTAATGGGTATATATGTTCAAGGAAAAATTAATAATATTTAATTATTAATGTTAATGATTGTGTAATTAATAGATTACTAATATTCGTAAATTATTAATATAAATGCTCTAAAGCATTTACATTGATTATTAATATAAATGGTTCTAAACATTTTTGAGGTATTTTCTGCTATACTGATTTGTTTATCTGTAATGTACGAGAATTATATATCAATTTTGACGCTAAATGAACCAAGCCGTTTATATGATTTAGTTAAGCTATATACATCGAGAAATAAACACAGATTCAATAGGAAAGTTTGCTAGAATGTTGAAGCGAGGTTTTTGAATAAATTCTGAACCAGTAAGTAAGAAGTATGTGAGGATAGTTATTCAATACGTTATATATATATATATATATATATATATATATATAATACAGTTAATTTATTTTATCTTTTATGGTATGAGAGAATAAGAAACTTTTTACAATGGAGCTTTTTTTTTCTTTTTCCCCTTCTTGAAGAATACCATTATAACGTCTCTTCCTATGGAAATGATCCAACCATTTCAAAGCCATATCTTCTATTATTCCAATTACAAAGATAATGTATGAAAAAAGGAAAATTTCATTTTAGTAACACAATTTATCATACTCCAATGTATTTATGTTTAGAATCCGCATATTACTCAATAGCTCCATTGTACAAGAAACAAAAAAAGCTCATAAATAAGAACATAAGTGCATTATGTAACTTCGTAATGAATGATCATTTAAAGAAAATCAATAAATACTAAATTGTCTATTTCTTGTATTTTAATTTTTTTCCAGTTATTATTACCCAATACTTTTTTCGACATAAAAATTTACTTTATAAAGATTATTTGTATTTTTCAAAATAGACAACCAGTTCCAAGGTTTCATATATATATATATATATATATATATATATTAAAAGTTTGTTCAAACTTTATAATAAAACATTCCAAATGCATGGTCGAAATGAACAGTCCTTTTTTCTTAATAATGCTATTTAATGATTCTAGCAGAGGGATTACTTCTTCTGATGTCTTTTGTCTGGCTGCGGCCAGCAAGGCCGAAATGAAAGGCCATATGAATGCTACAGATAAGTAGAAGTGGTCAGAAGAGCAAAATTGCATAAGAGGGCGTTTTTTAGTTGAGCAACAAGAAATATAGCAGGAATTTTACAGGGACATTTTGTCATTTAATATGAACTCACAGTTCTAGGTGTAAGGATACTCAAAGATTTAAACCAGAAACAGAGAGTCTAATAGAGATTATTTCTAACAGATTTACGATCGTCGGAAAGTGGACACGTAATCTAATAAATAAAAGGGTGATTTGGAATCGGATCAGGAAATAAAAATAATCTCTTTACTTACACACACACACACACAAATATATATATATATATATTTATATATATATATATATGCATGCATGTATGTATGTATATATGCATGTATATGTATATACACCGTATACTCCGATGTGTATAAAGAGCACCTATAATTTCAAACTACATTTGTTTCATGTTTGAATATATTCTCCATGTAACGCTCACCCATATTTCTTACGATGAAACCTGAAATGTACTTTTGAGATTGTCTTATCTTATGAAGTTATTTATTCGAAGTACCATCTTAAAGTTTCGAATAATGACATAATCAACTGGCAAGCAATAAGGGGAATAATATACGTTTGTAGTGGGGTAAATGCTTGAGGGTTTAAATAATTCTGAAAACAGGGTAGGTTACATTCAATGCAGATGTGCACTAAAATGTTTTTCTAGATTTTCTGGAAATTGAGGACACAATTTGGAGAAAGGACATGAACTTCAGACCATTATGAATTCGCAAAATATGGATTCAGATATTTCATTTTTCTCCAGTCTGTCGAAAATTTTATTTTAAAGTTAACATTGAAGAATATACTAAATCACATTTGCCTTATTCGAAATACAGTTGATGCAGTGCTCCTCTTTGATGTGATTAAAAAGGAAACGAACTCAGTGCCGATTTCAAATGCTAGTTCATTCTATTTGAGAAAGGAAACACACGTTATGGCATTGAAAAGACATTGGGTGTTGGCGTTGGCTCCAAACATGTGTGGAAGAAAAATAAAATCACAATACTTAATAAGCTGGATGTAATTAATAGGATGTGAAAAAAAAACATTTCTTATAAAAAGAAATGAAGAAAACTCCCACTTCCTAGTAGTGCTTTTCGGCTTAGAGAATGGTATAAAATTTATCCTATGGTTATTTTTAAAATACAGAAGATACCAAATCTTAGTTTGATAACTGTAGTTCTCATTCATTTTCAAGTATAGAGCCAGAAACAAAATTATAAAACTGAGGGTAATAAATGTTTAACTAAAGCGTCAAAAATACAGAAATTTGTCTAATATTAGACCTGAGTAGATCCTATCTGACGGATGATAAGAAGTTAATGAAAAAGTGTAACACATATGTAATAGTTATTCCAGGTGGGAAATGTGAGAGTCAATTACAAAAGCAAGAAATAATATTACATCTATCCTAATTCGACAGTCGTATAAAATATGTTGTACATTTAAGAATCTAAATAAAATGGATATAATAATTTATTTATGTAGTAGTAATCATAAAAATTAAACAGGATTCGATAATATGGCTGAAGATATAACGGAAAATGAAAATGATGAGCACTCCTTGTTATCTGATAAAGAAATTTAAAAGTTATTAGGGTACGTCTTTTCTTATATATATATATATATATATATATATATATATATATATATATATATATTCAATGCCATAAAAATTTCCGCCCCAAGAAAGAGTTGTCAGAATAAAACGAAACCTTACATACGTCAGTACATCGTTGATATAAGTAAGTGATTGCAAAATCAAAGCAAAAGGCTCGTTTACTCTCGGTAAAATTACAAGTTAATGGATACTTTAGTGACCTGTTGGGCCACTTCTAGAATAAATGCATGATATATTACGGTTGGGTATTGAGGCATAAAATTCTCATATTATTTTCTTACGATATCACATTCCACAGTTGCTTTAAACACGCCTTATATTTGACCAATAGCATAGGGCGTCCAACCAGCCTTCCTAAATTATCCCAAATATGCTCGATTGGTCACAAATCTGGGGATCAAGAAAGCAAAGGAAGGTTGTAAATGTGGTGTAGGCAGTCCTGTGAAACTCTTGCCGTGTTTAGGATTGCACTGGCGTGTTGAAAAATGGATCCTGGGATTAAAACCATTAGTGTCAACAAATGTGACTGAAGAATGTCACGAATACATCTTTGGGCTATAATAATGCCATGGATCAATATTAGGAGTGATCGTGTGTCGTAAGCGATGGCATCCCATTACATCACCCCAGTTATAGAATCGGTGCGCCGCTGGACATTGAAGGCATGATTGAGACGTTCGCCCCCCGGGGGCATCCACACACGCACATTATCATCATTACTGCCCCAATTGAATCTGGATTCATCACTAAAGATTATCTGATTCCACTCGATTGCAATTAAATTCCTTCAATCGCAACACCACTCAAAATAGAGGTAACGGTGTGTGGGTTTCATTTACAATACATGTAATTGTCACCACGATAGCAACTGTCTTTCTACCAGGCGCCTTGAGATTGTACGGACTAACACAGAGTCTTGTAGTGAAGATACTACCAGGGTATGGATGGTGGACAAAGAAACAAATGGTTCTCTGTGTGGGAATCCTATGACGTGATGTTCTTCTCGACTATTGGTCTATCGAGGGCGTCCAAAATCTGGTCGCCGTGGAAATATCTCTCCATTTTCGCTAATTCCAATTCTGTCTCACAGTAAATTCAGAAATGTCTAGGTGGTAAGCTATTTCCCGAGCCAACCACAAGGTTTTCATCATCCCTATGATTCTTTCCCCCCTCGAACTATGACAGCTCGTTATACTATCTTCGCTGTTGGCGTAGTGCCATGAGTGGCAACTAATGTGGCTGAAGAATGTCACGAACATATCTCTGGTGTCTGTCTTGGTGCTGTGGATCAATATTAGGGGTGACCGTGTGTCGTATGCTATGGCACTCATAACCATCATACCAGATTTAAGAGCAGCGTATACGTTTGATATTATATTGAGTCTGGATTCGTCGCTAAAAATGATCAGATTTATTCGGTTGCAGTTCAATTTCATCCAGGGCGACACCACCCCAAGCGGTGACGATGATTGGATGTCGACTGCAGTACACGTAATGGATGCCACGTTAGCAACTGTCCTTGAGCCAGAAGCCTTACGATGGTACTGACTGACACAGAGGCCTGTAGTGCCTGCCTGCGTATAGATGTGAACAATGAGACCGTTGGAGCTATGCTCGTATTTGTATGAAATAGCGGCCTTCTCGAGAATCGGTCTATCGAAGACGTCACTGTGTAACAGACCTTTCTTTTGTCCACTAGTCCTAACATCTTCTCACAGTAAAGTTAGATCATACCAGGTGGCGAGAAACCACCGGTTTCCATCATCCTTATGATTCATTTTCTCTCTAACTCTGACAGCTGCTCATATTGTCTCCGATGGTGGCGTAATGACATCTCTACTTAAGACGAATCTCTCTGCAACATATTAAATATACGCCAACAAGTTTTGCTTACCTTTTTGGTAATCGAAGTAGATCGAAATTAAAAGCTATCTAGTGGCATTATACAAGGTGCAATCACATTTTAATTCTAATAATTTACATATCTGTCTGACACATACCATCATGCCATGTTTCGTAACAATCCTGCTGTTACTTCTTGGTGCGCAAATTTTTACGGCAATGAGTGCATATATATATAAGTCGTATCGATTGACGAATCAAAATGAATTCTAATAAATTACTATATTAATTATGAATTAATTATATTTCAATTGAAATTTTGAAAATAATAAAACATATATCCACTTGTCATTTCATTTCATAATTATTGATATTTATAGTGAATTTTCTCTGTATACGTCATACTGTTCAAAAAGCAATTAAAAAGTTTGAATGTTTTCAAAAATTCTACTTAATTAAAATTATATCTGAATTTGGCTGTAAAGATAAAAATAAGTTAAATTAACAAATACAGTTTAGAAATGAAGGGAATGAAATAATTTCCTATAGAAGTAAAATTAATAATTTTTACTGGATTTTCAGAAATAAGTTTTACGTCTCTGTTTTTAAAAGAAAAGTATTTCATACCACTTCGGAAAGAACTGATTCAAAGAAAAAGAAAAATTGTTCTTTAAACCCCAATAGTAATTTCAAAATTCTTAGTTATAACACCATTTATTTCAAATCAAAACTTTTATTGTATATTTTTGCAATAATTTGAATTATTCTATAGATAAAGAGTAATATATTATAAATTTGTAAAAAATAAATGTTTACGAGAGTAAAAACGTCAGCAATATTTATCTGTGAACATTTGTTCAATAGAAGCACTTAATAAAAATCGACATTGAGCGTTCTTGATTTGTTGCAGCACTGTAATACACCATGACGCGTAATCGAAGTGGAAAACATTTTACTGACAAATGTTTCCGTGGTTCCATTTAAGAATGAAAAGTGGAATTTTACTTCAGGAATAGAACTGCAGACTGTTTTTCCTCTCGAATAAATAGAAACGCCAGACGGTAATAAAAACACACTGCAGTCTGGAAGTACAATTATGAAAATGTTTGAATGAAATGATTGAAATGTGTCTGTGGTAGCCTGTAGGTCCTGGTCGTGAGTTCATAATACGCATTTTCGTCGAGTCATGGTTTTGAGCCCTGATGTCATTAAAGACTCACCGTGCATCAGTTTTGAAAGTTACGTGAAATATTTTTCCTTACGCTTTATATAAGCTTTGAAAGTTACTTGAAAGTATATATCAAATCGTACCATGTAACTATGATATGATATATATTATTTAGATATACTCTTTCATTTCTGATATTAAGGGACATGAATCTATTCTTGAATGAATAATGTGACCCACAATCTATCTTGGTAATCCTTACAAAAATTCTATGACACTCCAGTGCGGATTTACCGTTTTGGAGTGTAACTTACTAAATGATACGTGATATAAAAATATGTATTTATTTTCGTAATTGTTATTATTATTTTAAATAATGTTGTAATGTTTTCAATTAATTTTTTGGTTAGATTAGTCTACCAAATACGCATGTAAGGTAAAAAATGAATTCGTGCCGTTTATGTCAACTAAACAACGAAAAATTAACTATGGCTGTAACTTAAAGGTTCCTATGCAAATATTACACAGTATTATTGAACTTTGTTACCTTCCCTGCATAGTGACTACTAAGATCGAATTTACAGACAATCGGAGAATATACCTGTGAATAATGCATGATAGAATCTAGAGTGTCATTTTCATCGAATTAGGTCACCAAATTTGGCGATATTTCTTGGTGTCTCAAGACGAAAAAAGAAGGATCTATTCCATTCTCTTAAAAGTATATAAGTAATCCCTTATGTGTAACAGTTGATTCCCATAGGAAACGTTTATGAATTTTTTAGGCTGATGCGGTATGGTAGTATGAATTCAATTTTTCATTGATGTACAAATTTGAATTGATGTTATCGTATATTCTTAAGTGTGTGTGTTAATTGCTCCTGTTAAGACGAAAGATAGTGTTCTTGCAATATATTCCAAGATGAAACTTGTATTTGTACATAAAGAGCCAGCTAATTCCTTGTTGTGACCTATTCCTTGTTGTATTTGAAAGACGACCAACCATGGGAGAAATTTTAAGATTTTTTTTTGTCGATTAAAGCAATGCATTATTTTGAAGATGTTTATTTAGATATGAACGATTTTATTTAGAAATTATGTTTATTAGATATATATTAAAATTGGTCACTAATAAATTTGTAAGTTTATTGAATAAACTACTAAAAGCTAGACGATAACTATTAAAATGACGCTAATGAACAATAAATAAGATTTACACTTAATGAATTCTAGCAATCATAAATTAGCAGCTTAATTCTTCTACCGCTATGAAAAAAGGACATTTGAATCGTATAAGATTTTCTTGCACTTTTCAAAGATCGTGTACCAATATTGTCCAAAAAGTGTATTAAGAAACCTTAAGAGCGTGAGATTAATTCTACAAAACATTATAAAGCAAATAGAAGTTTAAGTGGGGCAGATTAGATGAGTATCAATGCATCCCTAAAATGGTGTGTGTGCGAGCAGCTTTATTCGGAATAATGATATTATTATGTCTAGGAAAAATATTAAAAATAGATTTAATTGATTTCGAAAAAAAAAAATTGTATACTTTCTCAGAAACAAATTGTATATTGAAAATAAAAAATTGAATTTTTTTTTAATTTCGATTAGACAAAAAAATCATGTAAGATTTAAAAACAAATATTATGAAATTAACAAAACAAAATATGTAAAATCTAAGTTCAAATTAGATAAATTTGCAATAGTGAAAAATATTTCCACGGAATTTTTTATTTTATGCACATGATAATTTGTCACCATTTTAAGTTATTTGAAAGTCATGTCCTTGTTATTTGGGTTTTCACTTGTCCTGTAATCGTACCTTCAAAAAACATGTCATCAGAAATTATTAAATATTTACATCTTTGTAGTCAAAAAAATGGTAATTGACTAGAATTTATATATATATATACTGCTGTTTGTAGAAAATGCAACACCATGAAAGAATCATCAAAATCAAATGAAATTTAATGCAGAAACGACTTGTACTGATACAAATAAATGATGAAATTTTCAAAACAAAAGAAACAAATTAAGCGTCCGAAATCAGTATTTGGTGCAGCCACCATGCGCTGCAATAAGTGCTGCTATACGACGTGGCATGGAGTCAAACAGATGTTGAATATCTGCTTGAGGAAGAGAATTCCATATCGCTTGTATGCGCAACCAAAGTTCGTCTTTGGAAACTGCAGGACGCGGATCACGAGCGAGACGCCGACCAACCATATCCCACACGTGCTCAATAGGCGACATATCCGGTGAATAAGCAGGCCAAGGAAGAAGTTGCATGCGTTGTGCTGAACAGAAGTCTCGAACAGTCCGCGCAACATGTGGGCGTGCATTATCCTGCTGAAAGATAGCTCCAGGGATGCCTTGAAGGAAAGGAACGACTTCGGGCTGTAGCACTTCACGGACGTACCTGTTGCTATTGAGATTACCCTCAATTCGTATCAAATTGGATCGTCCATGATACGAAATCGCACCCCAGACCATAACTCCGGGTGTTCGACCACTATGTCGTTCAATAATACACTCAGGAAGGCAGCGTTGACCGGCATAACGTCTAACACGAACACGGCCATCATGGGTCCACAAATTGAAGCGTGATTCATCTGAAAAGACAACTTGGTGCCAATCAGCTCGCCTGTCTCTGTGCTCAAGAGCCCACTGCCGACGCAGCCGTCGATGATTCGCCGTGAGGGGAATCCTGTATAAAGGCACCCTTGCACGCAATCCACGGCGCAGCAGACGACGACGAATTGACGAAGCCGACCATTGTACACCTGTAGCAGTAGACCAACGTGCTGCCAGCTGCCTGGAGGAAGCTGTGCGATCATTCACCGTCATGCGGAGCAGGTGTCGATCATCGCGCTCTGACGTCACCTTCTGTCGTCCAGTGCCTGTTTTTCGAGTTGTTCGGTGCTCGTCGGTCCACTGCTTCCAAACTCGCATCACTGTGGAACTGTTCCGCTGCATACGAGCTGCTATTGCGCGATAGGAAAATCCTCCTTCTCGAAGGCCGATTATCCTCCCTCGTTCAAACTCCGTCAGTTGCTTGAATTTCTTATTCTTCCGTCGTGGAGGCATACTCAGGTCTCACTAAACGTTTGCCACTAACAAATAATCATAGACTTTTTTCAACGTCCCGCTACAGCACTTTATTTATACGCTTTCAGCATCAATTCAGAGGGCGCTGCGCGCGCCGCGCACGCGCGATGGCTCTGAAACTTTATTAATTTGCATAATATCCTATAATTGACATTTGCTGCGAATTTCATTTGATTCTGATGATTCCTTCATGGTGTTGCATTTTCTACAAACAGCAGTTTTTATATATATATATATATATATATATGTGTGTGTGTGTGTGTATACGTGTATATATATGTGTGTGTATGTATGTATATATGAATAAGGTAAAGCAATGAAATTATTATTAAAAACCATAAAAGCAAGAGAATAATTAAAATCCAAAATTACCAAAAAAAAAAAAAAACTTTTATAGGACCACGTAAAAAAATGTATAAAAATTGAATCAAATTTGAAACTAAATGAATAATTTGAATACCCAACGAAACAAAGCACGCATATTTAGACTGGGGACTGAATTGTGGGGTTAAACTAGCTCTATGGTACCAACACTCCGCAAATGCATCTTGATGGGTAAAAATGGATTACTCCAAAATTCAGTTTGTGAATTAAAGAAACGAAACTAGAAACGAAGAAGAAAAATGAAAGGCAAAATATCTCAATTACTATTTTTTTTTTTTAAAGCAATTATTTTCCAAACAGATAAAAAATATTCTTCACCTAAAAACTTTACAATTTAAATTTTTTAATCAAAAAACATTTGTTAAAATATCCAATTAAAACTTATCCAATTAAAAATGTTCAATTTAAAATTATCCAATTAAAAGTTTTTTCCCGAAACAATTAAACAGTAAAATTAAATCTTTGTAGTTAAAAATTTGAAGCTTTAAAAATAACACATACCCGAATTCATGTTCTTCATGAGAAATCAATTCAAATCTCTCAATTGTAAACGCAAAAAATCATGATCTTGTGACAAGTAATCATGAACCACAGTGGAACAAGATAAGAAACTTTTTAAATAATGATTTCCTCTACCCTGCATTGTTACCAGATAAAATTTGGAAATCAATAGTACTTAATTAAGTTAAGTGTAACAAGTTTCAGTATATAGAATATTTAATACAAATCCACCAATAAACACAGTCATGACCAGAAATCATATCCAATATTACACAAATCAAAATTTTATTTGTTAAAATTATTTGAAATCCAATTAAATAAATATGTGTCTGTAAATGTGAACTAATATACAAATGTTTTAATGGATCTTTTTTACGGAGTTCTATAAATGATTTTTGTTGATTGTGGATTTTAATTGTGGTTTTAATTCTGTAATAAAAGTATATATCTATATATATTTCAAAAAATAATTTTCTCTTGAACCTTGAAACATTTTTCAAGGGTAAATATTTAACTATTACGCGCAGAAATTCGCTTATACTACTTCTGCGTGAATCAATATCGGTGCAGATCATTAAGAAGATAATCAGCTAGTTTTCAAAAAAAAAAAAAAAAAAGAAAGAAAAAGTTATCCATTTAAAAAAATGAGGTGTAAACAACTTAATGGATTTGTGCGCCTGGTGTGATGACTGAATTTAATTTTTTTGCCCTGTCGTAAATGAAGTATTTCATTTTTCAAATAATTGACAATAAGGAAAATAGGGCTCTGCAAATCAAT
Source organism: Nephila pilipes (assembly GCA_019974015.1). Classification (NCBI taxonomy): domain Eukaryota; kingdom Metazoa; phylum Arthropoda; class Arachnida; order Araneae; family Nephilidae; genus Nephila; species Nephila pilipes. Next base: position 917,004 of record BMAW01011354.1, read on the forward strand.
AATTCAATTTGAGTATTTAAGTCCGAAAATCGTTTTCGGCTAAGTAGAAGCATACTTTCTTTTAAGAGCTTAAAAAATTAGTTACTCACAGAGATTATATGGTATCTTACTATTTTGAATTCATTTCTTACTGATAAGAACATAATTTGCATCCGGTTTGTGAACAAAATCAGAGCTAAAGTTTATCTCATATTTCTTAACTCTTCAACCTTTAGGTTGCTATTATTCTTTTGTTAATTGTTACCTATTTTTTTTTAAATTAAAAAAAAAGATGATGTATGAATGAATTATTTATGTAATTAGTAATAATTTAACATAAGAAGTCATTTATGAAAATTCTATTTATATATTACTATATAATATATATATTAATTATTTTCATCAGAAATATGCTCACGGACTACATTGTCGATCTAAATAATGTACAGGAAAATTTTAATTAATATGATTGGAACCATTTTTAAATGCTGCAGTGAAAACTGTACAAGTTTACAAAAACTAAGAAATATACTGAAAATTGATAATAAGTAAAAAAAATTCAATTTTGGTGAAACTGGATGACAATATATATTATATCACATGGAATTTCAGGACACAAAAATTATTGCAAATGTCTCAATAACAATATTGATCCCTCCGAATAGCGCTAAAGACCTGATAACGTTGTATCATGCTGTTTATGATGTTGTCAATTATTTGCAGGGGTAGGAAAAGCGATTGATCACGAAAAGTAGTTCTACACTCATGTAGGGTTCAAAAAAGGCTTCAGAGGCTTAAAACAAGTCTTCCGAATGCATCCGACATATGTCCAAATAGATTTTAGTTGAGAAAGCGGTATAGATAATAAATAACGGAAACCATTACTAAGCTTCACGACAACAGTGTAAGCACATAAATCTAATCTTTAGAGACCAACACTTTCTACTTTTGGTAGTATTAGCCACAAAACTGCATTGAAAGATTCAATTGAGTTTGGCCGTGTATGCATTTTTTAGGAGATTCAGATCACGCAAAGCCACATTAACTGATTTGATAGTATTAAATTTATTTTTTGTTGCAATTGGTGGGTACTTGGTGAATTTTCACGGAATAATTCATTCAAAGCTTTGCTTTTTGAAATTTACACCACTTTTTAGTTGTAATAGGGCATGGTCCAGAGATTTGCAAAACAACAAGGAAAAATTGTTGTTATTGCAACAGACAGCCATTTGTTCAAGTTCGCAACAATGTAACGAATCAAAATTCCGTAGCACTTCTGTAATTCATTTTCCTTTTTGTCAGTTTTTAGTCCCCATGAGTCCTATTTTTGTACTTACCTCACGAAATCTAGTTCCAACACTTTCCTGTACATATACAATACATTGTAATTTAGATCCCAATTCTTTTCCGTGCATGATTTTTAAGGCTTTAAGAGCTTTCGAATCACCATCCCCTTAGTAACCAGTGTACCACAATATGCTATTGCCTTTTGCTCTTTCAAAATTAGGGTAATCACGTAACGATTCCATGTTCACTGAAGCTCATTTCCGAACAGTGCTGGGAATTTTAAGATTTTGCGTTTTTAAAATGTTTTTTTTCTCTCTACAATATTGAGATACAGTTTTTAAGTGTATGGCTTTTCCAATACAAGTATTGGTCTCACACAACCAAATGCGCTACCAAAAGTTTACCTTTATCAGTTTCTAGAATACAACCACCATTGTTTGAACTTAATGAACAGTGGCACATATTGACAACGGCAGCGACGAAAACATTTTGCAGCTATAAAATAAAGAGATAACACTTTGTACACTTCCACAGATTTTATTCTTATGGCGATATGTTTCGCTAGCGATCTAGCATCAGTTGGAACATTGTTGTAAATGAATTACTTCTTATTCAAAAATTGGAAACGAAAGGGAGTTTCAGAGAGGAGAAGGGTGTAAGGAGTTTGTTGGTCATCCACGAAGTAACGCCTTCGCATATTGAGTTTTGTAACTGTCTCTCATACGATACACATCGTACTGCGCGATTGCTAGCTAAACAAGTGATGTCAACAAATAAGCTATTCGGATGATTTAGATTACTTAACTTAACAGATCAATTGAAAAGTCCCCGGCCTACCATAGTAAAACACATATTTTTTTTGGCATAATTAGTTTTTTTTATTCAACATAATTCCCTTCAAGGGTGATACATTGATTATAGTGACCCTCCAACTTTTCGATACCATTTTTGTAGTACGATTTGTCCTTTGCTTCAAAATAGGCCTCAGCTTCGGCGATCACCTCTTCATTCGACAAAAAATTCTTCCCAGCGAGCATTCTTTTGAGATCTGAGAACAGGAAATATTCACTGGAAGCGAGAATAAGGTGGATGAGGAAGCAATTCGAAGCCCAATTCATGGATTTTTGCCATCGTTTTCACTGACTTGTGACACGGTGCATTATCTTGGTGAAGCAGCACTTTCTTTTTCTTCAAATGCGGCAGTTTTTTGGCCATTTCGTCCTTCAAACGCTCCAATAACGCTATGTAATAGTCGTTGTTGATGGTCCTTCCTTTTTCAAGGTAGTCAATGAAAATTATTCCATGCGCATCCCAAAATACAGACGCCATAACCTTGCCAGCCGACTGTTGCGTTTTCCCACGCTTTGGATCGGGTTCATCGCGTGCAGTCCCCTCTGATGACTGTCGATTGGACTTCGGAGTGAAATGATGGAGCCATGTTTCATCCATTGTCATATATCGACGCGAAAACTCGGGTTTATTACGCTTGATCATCTTCAAACACTGCTCCGAATCATCAACTCTTCGTTGTTTTTGGTCAAAAGTGTGCTCGCACGGCACCCACTTTGCACAGAGCTTTCTCATACCCAAATATTCGTGAATGATATTATGTACACTTTAGGTTGATATCTTTAGAGTGTCTGCTATTTCATTCAATTTCAATTTACGGTCATTCAAAATCATTTTGTGAATTTTTTAAATGTTTTCATCGGTAACAACCTCTTTTGGGCGTCCACTGCGTTCACCGTTTTCGGTGCTCATTTCACCACATCTAAACTTAGCATACCAATTCTTGACTGTTGATTTTCCAGGGGCAGTGTCCGGAAACTCGGCATCAAGCCAAGTGTTTGCTTCAACTGTATTTTTTCCCTTCAAAAAGCAATATTTTAACAACACGCGAAATTCCTTTTTATCCATTTTTTTCACAATAACAAAAGGTGCTTCACTCAAAATGCTATAATTCACAAACTAATGATCCGTCAGCTGACAAATTTATACACACATCTTTTGAGGGTTAGAGCTAACTAAAAAACATATGCATTTAATTCTAGTAGCGTCATCTATGTATCAGGCCGGGGACTTTTCAATTGACCTGTTATAGTATTAGATTCAATAGAATAAACAAAGTAAACATATTACTGTTTATTTGAACTTTTTTTTAAGATTAATACATTTCAAATGCAAGGAAATTTCAACTTTCTTTGTTTTAGACAATTTTTCCGCTTTGGTAAATTATCAACTATTTAATGTTCTGTATGAAATGATTACTCTTCATAATTGTATAATATATTCGGAAGCTTCTCATATGAATCACCAAAATACAAAAGTTATATGCATATGACAAGGCATCACAATATTATACAAACACTCTATGATTTTTAACACTCTGTTTTCCTTTTGTATTTAAAATAAAATGATATGTGTTTCTTTTGTTAAAATTCATTTTTAAAATAAGAACATGTGAACAAAACGCTACCTGTTGGAAAATATTTATTTATGAATGTATAGAAGAAAGGGAAATAACTATATAAATCATATCAGGTTTTCCATAACCGTGATCCAAAATTTGGACGTAAATCCGTTTCATAATAACAACAAATCTATTGGATTTTGTTATGTGATATATAATGCAATGTACCGGACAAGACAGATAAGTTTTACAATACATCTAGTTACGATATCTGTAAAATCAATATTCCTCTGACTTTTGCTAAATACAGCTAAACATTTCAGGTTTGAGGAATCTGTACTTTAATATAATTTCATTTTTTCGTTCTTTTTTTGAGAGGGCATGAAAGGGAAATTGGAATAAATTATGAAGTGCTTGTTTTTCTCAATAAAAAAAAGTTGTTTTTTTAGTTAGTACTTGATAGGAATATTTACGAATCTAACTTCTATTATATTTATACAATTATATAGTCCCTTATAAAATTATTACTGGGATATATATTTCCTCCAGTATTTAAAATTTTTGTCTCATAATTTTTAAAACATTTCTATTGTTTGTGTCGTTTTTAAATTGATAATTCTAATAGCATTTTCTTTAATATGTATTTATCAAATATGTTAATAATGAACTTTACTTCTTTATTATTTAATTATATCTTGCTGATTTTGTATATATAACATATATATATATATAACTATATAT
>BMAW01011354.1:926420-965427 GCA_019974015.1 Nephila pilipes
CACTCACTCACTCACACACACACACACACACACATTGATATCTTTTTTAAAGATTTTTAAATTAATTTTGACTTCTTATTTTCTTGTTTCATTAATAGTGCTTTAATATGCATTACATTTTCAAGCCTGGTTAAAATATCTATTAGATGTTTTGCCACCATTATTATATTTTTTCACCAAATAGCCACACTCTGACAGTGTCTCCTTGTCTTATGTAGAAAATATATTTCTTTCAAATTGATTACTTGTATTCGGATAAGTACATTGGCAGGAAAACTAACCACTCTTTTAAAGTAGACGGATTACATATGTCTTTAATTAGAATTTATCCCGAACTTTTCAAGCTCGAATTTATTTCAGAAGGATATCATTTAATAAAATATGTCATTATGTTATTTCTCCCTGTTCTCTATTCAGTCAAGATAAGTTATCTCTAAAATAAAGGTGAGCTTTATTTTTGGTGATGAGTTAAATAACAAAGTAATGTATTATTTTGATTGGTAAGAATTCTCAGCTTAATTCAGATACATTAGATAATGATTTCTGAAGTAATGTTTATCATTATTTGAATTTGATAAATTAAAATTAAATTGAAGAGAAATTGGGATTTTTTTGTTTTTATTAACGTCACACTACAAGCTACAAGAAAGCTATTGGCAGCGGGAGTCATAATTTTAAGCCTCGGCCAAGTGACGAGAAAGATACGTCAGTTGACATCTCGAGACTTTGAGCCTCGATAGATTTAATGTGCATCAGCCCGTGCTATACGGTAGGTCTTGTACTATGAATGCTCGAAACCACGACACGATAATAGCAGCTAGCCATGAGTCAACTACTGTGACCACTAATCTTCCTCGGTCACATAGTCTTTGAATGATGCTATGCTCATTATAAAGTTTTCGTTGAAAAATAAATATATGTGTGTGGTACCACATGTTTTTCAATTTTGAATTAATTATTTGAAAAAAGAAAACAGCTATGAATTCACAAATTTATATTTAAAATTTTCACCACTTGCAGAAACATTATTTGTATGTCTGCCAGTAGGCTTTATTCCTTCTAAAATCGAAGAAAAAATTACAATGTGCATTTTGATTCTCACATATGTCCCATCTCGGATATGCAAATATTTAGTTACAAAATTATTAATTAAGCAAATATTTCATTGGTAGATATATGAATGCTTTTCCCCTCAGAATATTTTAATTGAAATTAGCAGGACGTAATAGTCTCCGGGATGTCTCTTTTCTTTCATTATGAAAAACACAATCGGTATTTCAAAACTTCAGTTGCTACATGACTGCAAATTAAGTGTATAATGCGTAAAAACAAACATACATATATTTATGAAACTATAGCGAATCGTAAATTATACTTAACGAAATTCTTATAGCTGTAAATTTTTGATCTTAAGGATTGTTATCCCCATAAATTACTTGCCTTACTTCTTAAATACTTAAGCAATATTTCGTGTTTATTCGAAGAAATAATTCCCATAACGGGAAAGAAAATTAATGGACTGTTTATTTAGATCATTTGCGTTTAATACAAGTTAAAAGTAAGAACACAGAGACACAAATCTATTCAACACAGGACGCTTAAAATTTCAACTTATGAGTCAGTCCACATAACAACCTTACCAAATATATCGGGTTCATAGCAATAAAATCATTAGAATGTTGCAATATTTTCAAATTTCCATACAATTGCAATTTAAGATTTAATCTTCAGTGTATTGAGGGAATCAGTATTAAATATTATTACACCAAGTTTCAATTCTTAAATAGTAAAGATACTAGACACATTTATTAACATTTAATTCATGATTAATGAAAAGATAGGACCATCAAAGTATTATCATAAATTCCTATTCAGTTTTAAATGTATATTTCTTTTCGAAAGTTTAGTTGCGAAATTTTCACATTTAAGACTTTAATACGCTTATGCACATAATTAAATTACAACGCATGTTTCATTCTCAATACGCCCATTCTATGTCTTCTCAAAATGCTAGACATTTGCTTATGAGCTGAAATGAGCTACTGTCTACGAAATGATGTTTTGCCACCATCTTTGCTTATGAGCTACTGTCTACGAAAATAGGTTGCATATGTAATCCAGCTATAAAAATGTTTATATAGTAAATACATATCTCATTCCATTAACAGAATGAATGAGAAATTATCATAGAAACAAATAGCCTCTCTCTAGTAATGTCAACATGATTCAGAATCATGAGTACTCAGAATAAAGGCACTCTTTGTCTCCAGTCTCTTACACATACAGTCGATGTTCTTTGAATTATCTTCATTGCGGGAAGTTATTTCTGCAATACGTAATTCAATGGTCAGCACACAAAGAATATGTTTTATTACCACTGCAAATGTTCTTTCGTTTTATTATCATCATTTCCGTATAAAATGAAGTTTTTTTTTTTTTTTTTTTTTACTTATTTGTCGGAATCATCAGTGATGGTATATATGAAGACGAAGCAAGTGAACAATTATTTGTAAAACCTGTTGTTTCTACAGCTGTCTATCAGGTGGAAAACGATGAAATATCTACAAAGTGAACAATAGTAAACTTTTCCGATATTAAAATTCAGGTAAACAATAAATTATTAGAATGAATATATTTAAGCTATATGTAATTAAAATTAAAGCAAACGATAAATTATGAAATTGAATGTTATATAAGTTACAAGTAAAATAAATTAAAGCAAGTGATAAATTATTAAACTAAATAAGTTAAGCTAAATCTAATTTAACGATAAGTCATTAAATTGAATATTATACCAGCTACAAGTAATTAAATTTAAAGTAAACGAAAACTTTTTAAATTGAACGTATTTTAGGTAAATGTAATTAAAATTAAAGAAAACGATAAAAAATCTGCTACGCCAAAATATACCAGGTACGAGAAAAGTGATCCAACTAAAACAATACTCCCTTTAGTGGGTAATTAAAATTGAAGAAAGCCATAAGAAATTGAAAGATGATCTGATACGCCATAGACGATCCAACTAAAACAATATCTCTTTATTGACTAAAAAAATGTTTGCCTCAAAGCTATATTTAAATTCTGATTGTTATTCATTTACAGTCATATTTTGATTCCTGTTTACATATGATTTAAGGTAATACAAAATTCAATAAGTATATAAAATACTCAATTTTTCACATTTGTTTCACTTCAGTCTAATAAAAAAGATTAGGAGAAATATATTATGACATATTTTTTAAAAAAAGAGACTTAAAAAATAATCGCTAAGACAAGATACATTTCTGAAAAAAAAAGTATGCTACAATATTTTTGAGTTAACTAAAAGAATAGACTCTTGGGTAGCTAAAATATAAATAATAAAAAAATAGCAAGGGGAATTTTCAAAAAAGTTCGAAACTCGAAAGATGAAGTGCTTTAAAACAAACCGATGGACAGAAAACAGAATCGTGGGATTTAAATGTATCGGTCTACGCCCATCGTCCACCAAGGAAATAGGCAGAAAAGAAATGAAAATAAGTCAAAGAATAAAAGAAAATTGTGTAATTCCGATTTCTAAATATCTGAGGCAAGAAGGAGTGGTGACAAAAGGCAACAAATCCTCTAATTGTTAAGTGTTGTCAGTGGAAGTCATCGCAAAAAGCAAATGATAAAGTCCAACAAAGGAAGGAAGAAAAAAATGGCTATCTTTTAGACGCATCCTTTGAAAATTTGAAGCAAAGAAAGGATTAACCATTTTAATAAGTTAATGCTCCAGTTTCGGATTTCATTGCTTGAATTTAATAAGAATCTCCATTTGTTTGAAAGTGAAATGTTCCAATTTTGGATTTTTCGGTAAGAGATAATTTTTGTCTCGGTCAGTGATATTAGCTTTAGATTCGATCTATTTCATTAATCAAATTGTAGCGTAAAATGTCTTTTCATGTATGAGTGGTTAATAATAAAAAATTATGTCGAACACACAAAACGCACAAAATATCGTAAAATATATTTTGATTTGATGAAAAAAAGAGCGTTGTAAAATTTCACAAAGTTTAAAAAGAAATATATTTTATGTAATAAAAATCAATTTAGTTACAATTAATTTTTTATAAGTAGCATTTATCACGTTTTATAAAAGAAACCACTGAAAAACATACATTTAAGTTGGGAAGGGTGATGTTTGTTTGTGGTAAATTTTAAAATATGTTTAAAATTGTAAAGAAATGTGGATATACGTAAGAATAAATTTGAATTCAGTAGAAAACAATATTTTTCTAATTAAGAGATTTAGGAGGCAGTGCATCATGATTAAAGTAGCTTAAGCGGTTTACACAAACATGCATTCCAGTAGTAAAATAATTTTTAAAATTTCGTCTGCAAATATAACTGTGTTTAAAACGACTTATTGTAAATTTAAACTAAATTCTTATTTATTTTGTAAGAGAGAAAACTCTTCATTCATTAATTAAAAGAAGTTATACGATTAAATACTTTTACTCTGAAAAATTTAACAAAATTAATTTTTAAATTAATTTATATTAAATGAAATTATTTTCTTAACTATTTTAAGTTTCTGGTTTCATAAAAATGATTACACCTCTAATAAATTAAGAAGTGAAAGAAAAAAGACAATTTAATAATTGTCATATGACCATTTCATTACTATTATATAAGTAGATTTATTTTAGTATAGTATTTTTTTTAAATATGTGTGAAGAAAAGCTTTAGTTATATGACAGTAATTAACATGTTGTAGCACGTACAATTTAAATTTGTTTATGAACTTTTTGTCCTATTCTGGAAATGATTATAAATAAAGAAATAAAACATTACAATTTAGCTACATAATTTCATTAATATAGTTTAAGTTAAAACAACTAAATATTAGCATAAATTAATAGCAATTGTAAAAATATAGTTGAATTTTCTTCCTATTATAATGTTAATGAGTCAAAAAAAAAACTGATGTTATTTTTGTTTCTCAAATATTTATATATAACAATTATAATATATTTAAAAAAAAAATATTTCCCACTTATACTGCACATCAACGATAACTCCATTTTGTTTCTCTACTTGACAGAAAAACTGATCAAATTCACATCAAGGTAGAACTACGCTGTAAACTTTTGAGATGGAAATCCAAATTAAATCCCAATCTTTGAAAAACCATCAAATGATTAAAGTCTCACTTTATTTTTCTACAATACACACTACTGAGGAAACAACTTGATTTCCATACATATTTTTCCTACATTTACCCTCTTTGTTTCACACAATACAAACTATTTTATTCTAAATAATCTGAACAACTACATTCCCAATAGCTTAGAATAGTCCCTTCAATCATTGAAATTCAGCTCGAAGTGGATCCTCACCTATAACAATTACAACCTAGTCCTAGAGAATCAAAGTCCAACAAGTTTGATCAACATTCGCATGTGTGCACAGGTAAAGTGTATTTGTTGTATTAGGCTTATATATCATTCCCGAATCCAGCTGTTAGAGGACTGCCTGGCCACTTCTGTCTTCATATTCTGTAGTTGCTCATAGTCAAGCATTGCCTTATTCACATTGAGTTCTACCAGGGCTAACCATTTCTATTTGCATCATTGAATGTTGGAACGATTTCGCCATTTGACAACGGCACGTCCATTCGAAAATGATGTCGCATATTCATAATGTGTGCAAAACCATATGCGAGACACTGGTATAATCCAAGTGATAAGATACAATCAAATTAGAATGGAAACAGACTTAAACATTGAGTGTTTCTTTTTTTATGCATCATCGAAATATTCAGCTATGGAGTTCCATATTTTCATTCATAGGCCTCTACATTTTAATTGTTTTTATTTTATGTTTCAATGTATTTGTGATAAATATTTCATTTGTATCAAACAAAACATCCTTAATGCTCTAAAGCGAGATATCTTAGTTTAACTCGGTAACTCAGATTGAGCCCAGTTTGAAAATGATGGAATTTTTTCTAGAACTGTTTCAGCTGTCTGGGCTCCTCGTTTTCCATAAATAAATCCTTGTTAAGAAATTTCCGATGTATAATGTCTGTGTAGGAAATATAAGGACTATGCTAAAAAAGAGGAGAAGCATACCATGTCTATTGGCTGCCACCGATTGAGAAATTTTCGCACTGCTACTGAACATACTGAAATACATTTACAGCATATGCTTGACACTAATAAATCGCATTTAATTTGTGCTATGATTATATAAAGTTTTGTGGTTCCAATTTGTGTTTTTCCTTCTTCGTGTTTTCCCTTCTTATTAGGTACTAGAAAGGTTAACTATATATTTTATTTATAAATTTTTATTCCATGTGCTCCCTATAACATATATAATATATTTCTTTGACATTCGTCTCTATCTTAAATCCTAACTATTAGATATGTCAACTAATAATAACTAATCAATTGACTATAGACTGATCAATACTTTATACCAAATGTCAACATCACCACACTCAAGATTGACAGGATCACCATTTTTGAAAACATCACACAGTAGTGGAGGTAATATGCTATCTTAATGTCTTATGAGGGAGTGATTTTTTATTTGTGAAAATTACCTTCTAAATGTGAAACACTCAAAATGAAAAATAAGAAATGTATTCCTTGAGATGCGCATCTAATAAATGTTTGAAATGAAAAAAAAATATTAATATTTTCTACTGATTATCATTAGAATTACAGATTCACATTGACCAATAAATTTCAGCACATAAAATTCACGTATTATGCACAGTTCTCTTGAGTGAAATGTAGATTTTCAACGTTGTTATTTGACTGTTTGCTTACAATTCTCTCTCTTAGAAGCAACACGAAGGCTATTGATTACGGATATAGTAATGTTAAAGCAATATTGACGACACTTGAGTTTGAATCTCCTCCCTCATCTTCCCTACTTTTCCAATGAGTTGACTTGAACCTCAACAAGTTTAACGTGCATCAACACGACGGGTGTTAATGGAGTCCGGACTTGAGCACATATCCTAATGAATGTAACGCAGGTCATGGGCTCATGACACTTGACTATCGCGACTACATAAAAGTTTTTTTTGAAAAAAAAAACATTTTTCTGCAAATTCCATCGGCTATACTTATAAAGTCACAAACTTTGAAGTTTCCAATGTAATTCAATTTACAGAAATTTATAAGAATATCTTATAACTATTCTTATAAATTTCGTTTTAAACGTTTGAAATAAATTTAAATTTATCTTACTTTTTAATGTTTAAAATAAATTTAGTTTAATTTACTTTTATTTTGCTTTTAAAACTTAATTTACCTATGAAAATGAAAAAAGTATCATAGTCTTTACTCGCATAAGAAAATAAAATTCATAAAAATGCTTTTACAAATAAAATCTCTAATATTTAAAGAAAAAACAGAAAAATATCGTGTATATCGATTTTTCCTCATATTGAATTTTTAGAGAACCCAAGAGAAACAAAACAATTCACTTTCTTCTTCTACTTATATTCTTCAGCTTTCTTTCTCTCTTCATGTTCGACAAAATTTTATCAAGATATCCTACGAGGATAAAGCATTCACTCTTATTTTTTCTCTAAACAACCACAACTCAATTCCAGTTCCAGTCAATATCGATAAAGAACGTTAGATCAATAATTTTCAACAAAGAATTATTAAAAAAAAATGTGAACAACTTTTCAGAGATGTAAGTATTTCAACTGACATCTTGTCCTTGACGTCTTGTTAAAAGAAATTTACGCTTTGTTCCACTTAACAGGGTGACTCACTTTGACACACCAGTCCATGCAAATAAGTTGGAGAAGATAGTTTTTTTCTCTTGTCTGACTACATATTTAAAAGTAGCTTAGCTATTGATTTTGATTGATTATATAGTTTACTTTTTGACATAGTCTTATTTGTCACTTAACAGTGTTGTGATACTATCATTTTTTGTTTATGTAGAATCACTCCTATCTTCTGATGAAAAGATTCTATTTATTTTTCCTTTTACTTTCAGTCTGAAAAAGAAGTAAAATTTTAATCAAAAATTGGAATAATTTTCCGGATAATGCTCAGTACTTTGTTAGGTAGAAATGCTTAAAGAAAAGACGTTTGGATTGATTAAAGGAATTTGGAATATTGTTTTCTTTATAAAATACGGTAGAAATTATCAAAAACCTTTCATTCTGTAACGACTGTTGTAGAATTTTAATGATAGATATTGATATTGATAAAAGATTAAATATATTCCATATTGCTATAAGCATTTATTTATTCGAAAAAACTGAATATATTTTATATTGAATAATACAAGCAATTAGATCTAATCAATGCTTTTGTAATATATGACTGTACTATACTTTTCTTTCATCAACGGATCATAATACGTGTATAGCTTGCTAATTATATGGGACTTTTATTTAGTTACAATAAGTATGTATTCAAAAGCAAAATGTAACGTTTCTGGTGCCTATTATTGGACATTCAAAATATGTTTATATTTCAAATGTTTAATGGTATGCACCATTGAATATTGAAAAAGGGAAAATATCTTTATCTTTCAGATTTATTTTTAATGAAAGGCTATCCTAAATTGATACTATCTATAGCTTTTTTGAATCACAATAGTAATAACTCAAAAAAATATAAAGTTCTTCCTTTACATATTTTAAATAATATTCCCATAATCTTACAGAAATAATGTTTTTTTTTTAATTACGACAATTTTGAAGGGAACAAATATTAAATAATTAGGAAATAATAAGATGACAAAACAACATATATATTTTCAGTTGTATAGTTTGCTACATGTGGCTTCGGTAGTATGGTAGTCATGGCTGTGAATTCGTGGCAAGCGTGATTTTTCTTGAATTGTGGTTTGCAGTGCTAATGCTAATAAAGAAACGCAGTGTAGTGGGGCTGATTCCCTTAAAATCTGCTGAGGTTCTATGTCCTTTCGTTGGTTTGATGTGGAAGGTCGGAGAGGGAGGAGCCAGCTCAGGTGTTGTCCTCATGGCTTGATCGAGACTCAAAATTAAGGGGTGTTTTACCATTAGCCCTCGTGTTGCTTGACAGTGTAACGTTAATAAGCAATCAATCAGTTTCAGGCATTGATAGGGCCTGTATATTCCTTATTCAATTCTGTTCTGTATCACTATTTAACATGTATTTTTATGCGATTCATTTCACGTTACATTGAAATAACTTTATTTCGGATTATTCATACATTTATTTTTTCTTCAAATTTATCCAATTATTGTATCAATATATTTTAAAAGCATGATTTCAATTTTTTTTAGAAGAACATTTTTTAAAATGTGCGGCATGCTCTTCATATTCTGCTAAACTGAATATTTTTTTCATATTTATTAAAACTTATAATTTTTGAGAAAAATATTAGTAATTCTAAGTTTATATCAAGTAGTATGTTTAAAGAGAAAGGGATAAAAGAAATGGAAAGTATCAATGTTTATTCCTAATCTTCCATGGTACCAGCAGATCCATTGCTAAACGCACTTGTGCAATTCTAATGTATCATTATTGCACTAGCACAAACACAGCACGATAGGAATTAAAACTCATTGGAAAGAACTATACAGTTAGAAATAAACTGATCAACATGTTGGAATTGCCTTTTCTGTATATAAGAACTCTTGGAAATGAGGAACATAAAGGTCTACGAGCTGCATTTGAAACTGCTAAGAAAAGCACGTATAATGCGGCAAATGTTATTTTGAAAAGAAACGTTTTATTAACAGGAATGAGTTGCTGTGGCGTGTCGATGGGTGGGACTTAGCAGAAACGTGGCCGCTCGTCTCACAATGGTTGTATTAATTGCTAATCCATTGATACTAGAAAATATTGTCATATTTCTGTGAAAAATACGATAAGATGTTAAAAACACTAGATGTTGATCGCATTTCACATGTTTGCCTTAATGATAAGAGTTCTGCTTCAAGTATGGAGACTTTTGGAGTGTATCACATATTTAAAACCTCCAAAAAATGTAAGGAAATTGAAGTACAGTTTTATTTCGGCGATAACGATTGCAAATGATATGAATCCATTAAATGTATGTGTGTCTCAAATAGAGTTATTATATTATAGTAAATTGGCCATGCGCAAAAGAAAGTGGGGAGTCATCGGTTTAAATTAAGAAGTTAACGAAAGAAAAAGGGAAATAGCTAGACTATTTTATAGACATGTTGCAAAATTATTAAAGAATTGCTATTCGCAGCAACACAAACACTTTAACAATCCTAAACAAATAAATATTTAAATAAATAAACTATTAACTATAACCTAAATAATAAATATTTAACAAAATTAAAACCTTTGGTTCATTTTATAAAAATAGTATACAAAACACTTTCTAAAAATTTCAAAATATTATCTCAATTACTTCTTGAGATATGTAAACGGTTAAGAATTTGTTGCAAATACACAATTTTGAGAAAAAAACCATTTAAAGTTTCATGTTATTGTTAAAGGCAACTTAAAATTTATAAAATAGTCTATTATTTAACAGGCTGAAAGAGATGATAGGCCCTCTTTTTTTTCATCTGAAACACTGGTTCCTTTATCTGATAAGGAGTTTTATATTTTTGTAATTTTTAAGGGATAATAGATGTCATTTTGCATCGGTTATATGTAGAAAAAACTGCTTCAAAATACGAAGCGTTTAACTACTGACGTTTAACTGCAGCTTAGGCATTACTTTTATCAAAAAAAAAGGAAATTAGAAAAGCTTTTCTTCATATAATTTAATGTAAATAAGTTTAATTAAATGGGTTACATTTTATGCAAGTCCCGGGGATTTGTCAGGTGATGTTTTACGCAGAGCTTTTACTCATTGAAATTTACAGCAGCTGTCTTTTCCTTGTGGAGATAAAGCTAGATGAATGCAATACTTATTACTGAAAAAGCAGCGGTAAAAAGCAACAGTAACTACATTTTTAGTTTTATAAAGTTAAAGTTAAAAAATTCCGAAAATACAAGCATTTAAATATACTTTTGCCTATAGAATTTTTTTAGTTTTATTTTTCTCTTAGATTTTGGCTCATTTTGAAAATAAATGTTATTTGCATATTCTCCGTAAATGAAACTTAAGTACCAGCGTTAGAAAAATTATATGGTGTTAGCTGTTTCAGTTAAAATGTACTAACACTTTCTTGAAATTAACCAATTCAACTAAAAGTACAATACTTATATCAAAATGTTTGTGTTTTTATATTTTTATTTACTATTCATCCTAACAACCGAAAAACTGTTCAATAAAATGTTTAAAAAAATATTGGTCTCAAACGTGGGCAATAACCTGAATTTAAAGAGTCTAATGTGACTAACTGTATCTTTTAAAGATTTTGAGCTCTCATTAAGATTCAAAGAAATTTCTTTTTCAAGAAATTGTATGAGACAATTTAGAGCTAAGAATAAAATTTCTCATCCTTAAAATATGTTCTCAGAACATATATGTGTGAAAAAGATTGGGAAATATAATGTTAATGAAGTTGAAAGCATTCCATGTTTCCTGCGGTACATTAAAGAATAGAAGGTAGTATATGATAAGGATTTCAAATTATTCGCAACCAAACTAGAATGCACTCTTTTCGAGTAGATTTCTTCAGTTCTTTTGAAAGAAAAATTCAAAACAAAATTATCAAAACCAAAAAAATGTTTCTTCATTTTTTTTTTATCTAATTACATAAAATAATTAGATATTTTTTTTTTCACTGAAATTATTTTTATATTCATCTATTTTCAGAAACTATTTTCAAACAGATATAAAGTTTAGATAATGACTTCTTTTTAAATCGAAACTATTTTTCACATATAAGAGTTTTTTTTATCTCGATGAATTTTTAATGATCCCCAATTAAATATCATACCATAATAATCGCAAGGTACAAGAACATTTTTAATGCACTAAAATGGATTAGTTTCAATGATATTTCTTTCTTTCCGATATTATTTCCATTTCAATGTTTTGTACAGTTCAGAAATATCTCAATTACACTTAATACTACTGGCATTAATACAGATTTTTATTTTTCCATATTTTATCTTGCTTATATTAGTTAAAATAATATTATTTGATGGTATTATGAAACTCCAGTAAGATATCAACAAAAAGGTAGCTGGAATATCTGAGAAAAAATACACTGAATCCATAAAAAATATATTTCTTGGATTAATGTTTTGTAATAATACGAAAAATGATTGTAAGATAATGGCCCCTCACCATAATATTTCATATTTGCTGCCCAATTCTTAAAATTCTTGATGTACTTGAAAACTGATCATATCATCTATTGAACACATATTTTTTTCCAAATACTTTTAGTGTACTGAAAAGTGGTGGAACATGTGGTAAAAGCAAACAGGTTTCAATGCTTCCGATCTTACAATATTCTACTTTCACCTCTTCAGAAGAACAAAATATCACTTTAAGGAACTACAGTTTCTTTCTGACGATGTAA
The DNA here is from genome assembly GCA_019974015.1 of Nephila pilipes. Taxonomy (NCBI): domain Eukaryota; kingdom Metazoa; phylum Arthropoda; class Arachnida; order Araneae; family Nephilidae; genus Nephila; species Nephila pilipes. Next base: position 938,872 of record BMAW01011354.1, read on the forward strand.
GAGAAGTTGCCATTAAAGCCTGATGACAAGCAGAATCATAAGAAATTTTATTCGACCAGTTTGCACGGAAAAGGATAGATAATATGTCAAAAAGTTAATAATGCGTTAATATAGACAATGCATGTATCTCTCAGGTATAACGAAATTTGTAAAAATCGTTTGAAAAATAAAGATATTATAATTATGGATTATTATTATACTTTCATGGTATCCCACTCTGGATTCCTAATGTATAATGAATAATGAATTCCATTGTTAAAAAGTTCAATATTCTTGTGGCGAATAAATATTCCTATTCGACTCTTATGCCATAATTCAGTCAAATACAAATAACTCTAAAAGTTCATAACCTACGCAAGGATACACCAGTCACACACAACTATTTGTTTATCAGTTTTATAATATAATGTTTAAAGAATCCTTGCTCTCCAAGATAGCACCCTAGCTAAATTCACCCGTCTCACTAATACCGAATTAAAAGTATCTTACCGAAACTTTCGCAATTGAAGTTGACTTGATTCTTGACTTCGCTACGATCCCTATCACCCGTAGCAACCTTTGATCTCGTCTACGACCTGTAAGGCATATACACAAAGCTAATGACACTTCACCTCTATCGTGTGAATTTCTCTTAGCTTATGTACTTTTCTATCTAAACCACTTCACTTTATTTCAACCTGTCTCTAATTTACCTAATCACGTTTCATTTTGGTTGGGAAGAAATTATTATGTAAAGCACACATATAGAATGTCCTCTATTTTGCAAAAATAGTTTAAAAGTGCCAAGACCTTTCGAAGGATTTATATATGGAAGACCATACATAAGAAAAAATATGCATATATAGTAGTAAGCTAGTAAATAACATTAAAAGTAGGGAAATGAAAAAAAGCCTTTCCAATATAACTGTAATAATCCTCAGGGCAGCTGTACAGGGTTTTTTATTATTGTACATGGAACGTTGAAAAGACTGAATTGTAATGTTAATGAATGAATTATTTTTAACGCATAATTAATACATATTTCATTTATATAATACATTATTCCGTAAGTTAAGTTTTTCATTGTAAAGCCTGCGTTTTAATAGAATTAATTTGAGATGGATCTAAATAGCTCTTGCTCCATCTTTCGGTCAATATTCTGATTGTTTTAATTTCAATATTATTCAGAATTTATTTTTAAAGCACATTCTATATGGATTAATGCTACCGTAACTTCAGTGGAATGAATAAAATTAATTTTATGTTATAAGTAAGATAACAAGAGATATATATAAATAAGCAAGATATCCATAAAACACATGTTACGAATTATACAGAATATATTTTATATTATATAAATGATAAATATATATTGCAGATTATAACATACTTCATCACATTAATGGTACTTTGCATATCATTAATGTGATTAAACACGAACTTCGTTGGCATAATTTGGATGCTTATCGATATAAAATTGGAAATAACTTCCATAAAATGCATTACCATTTCTTATTAATTTATGGATCCATCAAAAAACATTTTATTAGTTATTGGCTAAAGAGCCATTGAGCTTCAATAGTAGAACCAGTTAAGGTTACATCGTAATGGATCCAGTAAAAGTTATCTTTAGTGTAGCAATAATGTATCATATGGTTTAAATTCTATAAGGACAACAATTGTGTACATAATTTCAAAACGTAGTAAATAGAAGGACGGTGATTCACTACAAACGATCTCGCGTCACCAGCTTGGCTTTTATGAAAAGCCAAACCCTTTTTGACTGGTCCCTAACGGAGTCTCTGTTGCCTGAAACAGTCTGTGTCCAGTTATTAGATAACAAGAACTACTATAACTTTGAATCACTCACTATGTTGCCACAACTTAGATAATACATAAAGATATGTGTCAATACGTATAAGCTGCTCACCCACAATTCCACTGTTCATATCTGAATAAACTACAAAACACTCTTCAAATATAATTGTATTAAAAGAACACAACTAGATGAAGTTTATTCCTATGAAATTCCTCCACAATTATATTCACAGCCAATAGAAGCATATTTCAATGAATTTTGAATTATTGTAAAATTTTATGATTTTCAACATTCTTTTTTTTGGAAAACAAGTGAATCTGATCACATATTGTAACAATTTTCCTTGAATTGATGAATTATTCTCTACCATATGAAACACCAGTCGGGTCAAGTGAATGTAACCAAGAATAAAAAAATATTAAGAAAATTTATAAGAAATCACCAAACTAGGGTAAGGTTATTATTTAGAGAAAACAGGAAATCTTTAGACAAGTTTTGAAGGATTAGTTAACAATGTCAGAAAAAAATATTTTTCTAACATAACTGAGGAAATTGCATCATCTATTTAGAAATGATAGATTGGATATTAAATATTAAAGTAACAGTGGTATTTTATCAACATCATATCCATTATGATGCTGATGCGAGAAAAAAAATCTTGGTGGAAAAAAATACATACATCATTCTCCTTAAATGAAAGAAAGCATATATTTGTAAGTATTTGGAGAAATACTTAGCTATACTAGTTCGAAATGAAGAATATATTATATTTAATTACAAAAACTATGAAAAATTTATTGAATATTTAAAGATGGATCTGCTTGCAACAGTCTTACTAATACTTATTTATATTTCTACAAATGCAATTATATTCATAATAATTTTATTTTGTTGAGATATACTGATCTTACAGTTTACTAAAATAATCATAAACCTGAAGACAAGCCTTATATATATTATTTATCCTATGTAAAATTATGAAAAATTAATAACATTCTTGAAGCTGAGTAAACAGATATGTACTTAAATATAATTAATAATAAAATTTATTGTAATGCTTATGAGAAGGGATAAGAGGGAAAATCTTAATTTTTCTTTGCTATTAAATAACATTAATAAAAATAATTTAAAATATTAATTACAGAATAAAATTAAAAAAAAAACTGAAAATAAAGGGAGTAGATATGTAAAGCAGTTTTCAAAAACGAGTTCTTAAATGTAGATATTTTAACTCGAGAAGCAAAACTTGAGCGCTAACAGAAAAAAAAATAATAAAAATTAAAAGTAAATAAAAAAATAAAATCTGTAATCTGTTGGTAATTGATTATTATTGATCAGTTGGTTGAATTAAATATTGAAGCTTGTTAATTGTAATCTTCACAGTTAGACTACAAAAAAAAAATGACTTTGTCGATAGTTTATTATGTGATGTATACATGACAAATGACCATAATTTACATAGATGGATACTTGTGATGCATATAAATTTTAGAACAGTTTGTGGGATCCACCTGTTCCAAACAACTACAAAATAATTTAATAATTTTGTTGAGCTTATATACACTCATGTCCATAAATTACGGATAACACAAAATCACACGAAAATCTAACTTTAAAGTAAAAATTTCACTTTTAGAATTATCACACACAACTTCAATAATAATCTGAAAACTACAGGAAGTCATCAGATGATGCATATCATACGTCACAATGACAAAGAGCTATGTATATAGGGAAAGGTAGCAAAGAAGTGATATTGTTCTCAAGCATTCTGTATGGCTCTCAGTGGGAAAAATAAACAATTATGATACAATCGATCCACGTGATGATTTTCTTATGTGGTTGAGTTATCGGCCACCTAGAATACGGACGTACTCAAATGGAAGTATCCGAGGAAATTAGAATTGCCTGAAGTGTCATCTCTAGGATTTGGCAACGATTCCAAAATGATAGAAATGTCAGTAGACGTTATGCAGCACAAGTACCTCCCCTCGAGCTTTAACGCCGAATGACGACCAGTATTTGGCAGTAACTGTAAAAGGAGCAGATGGAGGAAACTGTAAAAAGGAGCACCTTTCTCGTCACCTTGTAAATACGTATGGGATATATCGATCTGTATGCTCGTACTTCTATCAGATGTGTTTCGCCACGGCAACTCACGGTCACCAGAAGATAGCATGGAGTAGGAAACATTCAATATAGAGTGCATAACAGTGAGCTTGTGAGAAGTTTTCAGACAAGTCCAGATTTGGCTTGCAGTCGGATTTACGACAGAATTTCATATGCTAAAAACGCCATGACAAAATAACCAAATCAAAAAGATACCAGGAATCATTATGGTGGTGCAGGTTTGATCATTTGGGGTGGAATAATACTAGGCTCTACAGAGGTGGCAAAAATCGAAAACAATTTAAATAATTGTTATGCTTTTTAACTTTTCATGTATAGGGAAAATGTTACTTTTCACAAAATGCAAAACCGTTAACATCATTTTAAAGAACATTTAATGCTGAATTTAATACAAAAAAACAAAATTCAAATATTTGCATCAAAAACAAGTTATACATATTTTAGTCCAAGAAAATAAACACAGTTATGTAGGGGTTTGTTGGGTCTGAATTTCCAGGCCAATCACTGTACTTGTTTTGGGAACCAAATAAATGTAACTGGGAGCCAATCTTTACCAGCAGTATAAGACATCATGTTTACAGTTGAAATAAGTCATTATTGAGCATTGCTCCGTATAAAGAAGACTATTTGATACAAAATTAAATTATAAGTAGGTTTTGTTATAAAAATTTTAATATTTAGTCAAGAAGCAATGATATCAAATAAAAGAGTAGATTGGATTTCTAGAAAGATTTGCAAGTTTATTGTTTTACGAAAGAGTGGTACATCCTATGCTGAAATTGTAAGACCGATGGGAGGTTCAGTGACTATATCCGAAGTTCGAAAGTATTGTTTGCGATATTAAGATGCAAATTCGATAAGAAGCAAAGGCCGGAAAAATTGCTTCAGAATATTAAAATCTATTTCTGTCTCCTGTTTTCTTCTTTTTAAAAATATTACTTTAGTCTTCTGTCATCTGCGGATGACAGAAGACTAAAAAAAACTATGTTTTCAAGATAGAAGAATGTCATCAACGACCATCAGAAGTGTTCTAAATAAGGTTGGTATTTCTATCAGATCAAGAACAATCATGAGAAGATTAAAAGATGTTGGATTAAGAGGTATAATTTCACTAAAAAAGCCTTATCTCAATGTACAGTATTTCCAAGGGAAAAAGACAAAAGTGGGCAAGAGAACACAATAATTGTACAGATGAACTTTTATCAAGTTATATGGAGCGATGAAACTAACATATCGGCAATGATGGGCGAAAACATGAAAGACGTAAGAATAGGACAAGAGCTGCATCCTGACTTCATTCCTGCAACTGTGAAGAACCCCCTCTTAGTGTTATGATTTGGTCATGCATGCAAGGCAAGAAAATACATTTTTCGCTAGTTTAGAGCCTAAACTTCATTTTCCATTAGGGATCTCTTTCTCAACAATGCTTCATTTATTTTTCAGTAGGATTTTGATCTCTGCCACTCAAAAAAAATTATCGAAAGAAAGGTTTCGTACAAAGAGCATAGAATCATTGTTCTGGACAGGAAATAGTCCTGATTTCAATCCAATCGAAAACTTGTAGCGACGTTTGAAAACTCTTGTTCGAAGAAGGCGTCCATTAAATAAAAGTGAATTGATTGAGGATATAATTTTTTCCTTGTATCACATAATAACGAAGAAAGAGTTTAAAACTATCGTTAGCTCAATGAAATAATGATTTGAAGCTGTAATAAAACAAATCTACCCTGCAAAGCACTGATAACTCACAGCCATTATTAGTATCTAATATACATTGATAATTATTATTATTTAACTTTTTTTTGTGTAGAAAATATTTTAATTTTGATTCTGGTACTGAATTCAGTATTAAATTTGTTTTAAAATCATGTGTACGACTTGTCATTTTGTAAAATGTAGCATTTTCTATAAGCATGCAAAATTAATAAACATAAAATTTTCAAAAGTGTACACAATTTTCAGCACCATTGTAGAACAGATTCTCATATTCAAATCAGAACTATGATCATCCAAATTTAACAGGACTTTATTCTTGAACAACATGTATATTTATTTAGGGTTTCAAGGGCGCAGAATTTGTGCTCATGGATTGAAACGTTCGTCCTTACGGTGCAAACATTGTAAGCGCATACCATCTATATGAAGATATCATCCGTATGGAGAAGCCAACATTCTGACCTGACTTGAATCCAATGGAATATATGTAGAACATGCTTAGTGGAAAAGTTACAGCCGGTCAACCACTTCCTACATGAGTACGGGAATTTCGAACAGCATTTCTTACAGAGTAAAATAATCTTCCTCAAGATCAGCTCGGTAAATTATTACTCTACATGCCTAGGCATTGTACGGACAGAATTTCATAATATAGGAGTATACAAGTTTTTGAACCATCTTACCAACCATATAATGGTAAGTTTTTGTAAGGGAATTTTTTTAATTACACCTGGGAATAGAAATGGTAGTTTATATGAATGTTAAACACCATCTTTTTTTGTTCTTTATACATTGTGTAATAAATAGGTATTATGAATAAATCACGCTTGTTTGATTACTGAAACTTTCTTTGCCGGAACGGACATTATCTTTCATTTTGGGACATTAGTGCATTTTTTGCGGGTGATTAAATAAATATTGCATAGTAAAAATTTAATATAATATCCCATAAATAGAAATATTCAAATTACTGTTCCCTAAAAAAATAATTTTAGTTACATGGAACATGAAATCCTTTCTTTTATCATAATATTGCTAATCAAATTCTTTTTTTAAAAAAACTGTTAGTTAAAATCAAGAAATCTTGTTTTGAATGTCTTAAAATTAGTTTCTTATAAATTGCAATGTGTATTCTGAGTCGAATGCAATATTTGTTTTAAATTCATTATTTCTAACAAAAATAATCAAAATATCAATACATTGATAGAGTAAGTATGATTAGTTTTAACTAAATATACTCAATTTTTAAAAAAAAAATTCATGTAAACTTTAGCAAAGCAATAAAAGGCAAGCCTACCCTAAGACATATTTGTACACTCTTTAACAAAAAAAAAAAAAAAAAAACAACGCCCCTAGAAATAGTTGTAACTCCTAGAAGAACTATCGTTTATGGAATTTGACATGCTAATCTAAAGTATATACACTTTAAAACAAATAAAAACAACGCACCAAGGAGGATTTGTCCGATGGTGGCAAAAATTGGTGGATAGGAAGATTTTGTACAGAACAGAAAATGGTTACAAATTCAGAAAAAGTGAATGATTTATTTCAGAGTTACATAATTATAAAGTAACGATATCAATAAGGGGTTGACCCAACTCTAGTCAGGATGCAAGCTTCCACACGAGATAGCATAAAATGATAAAGCTTCTTGATGATCTCTCCCGTATTTCTTGCCAGATTTGTTCCAATTGTCAGACTAGGTCTTCAACATTCCCTGGTAGATGCAGTCACCTATTATCATATCCCAGACATGCTCGATTGGAGAGAAATTTTATTGGCCAAGGAAGTGTTTGACAAGCTGTAAGACAGTTCATAGCAACATCTACCTTATGTGCTTTGGCATTATCTTGCTGAAAAATGAGGCTAGGATACTGCAAATGGAACAGTAGCAAAAAGGTCTCAAAATATCGTCGACGCATCACTGTGCTGTAGGTGTGCCACTAATGACTACCAAAGGATAAGGCTATCAAGGAAAATGGCACCCCAGAACATAACTTCTGGATGAGGTTGTGTGGAGCGTGCAATAGTGAAAGTAGATCAGCTCGCTGCTCTGGGCGTCTCCAGACACGTCTTCTATGATGGTAAGGACACATTTGGAAGCGGAATTTTTCTTTAAACACCGTACGTCCCCGTCAGCATCATTCTAATCTGATCGAGCTAAGACCCATTGTAATCTGGCTCGACAATGTGCAGGCATGAGTGGCAGCTGTCGTTGCGGTCTGTACGAGTGTATATTTCACTCTATCGGCCGTCTGTGAATGGTCATGGTGAACATGCGTGTCTGATGGTTGATAACGATGAATTAGGCACTGGACAGCTGATCTGACAATCACTCTGTCATCCCAATCTGCTGTGTTCTAGGTCAACCGCTACCATGATGACGCTGAAATCTGCCATTGTCCATCCATTCTTGCTAGCATCTTCTGATCGACGCATTGCTTCAACCCATAGGACGAGCAATTTTCCCAACAACCCTTTTTCTATCCAATGATACGACCTCTTTCAATCCAATGATACGACCTCTGTGACGGTTGCTCGTAATGAGTTTGAACCCTGCGGCAAGACATTTTTTCATTCGTTGAAAAGTATCCTAAACATCAACGCAATAAAAAGTATGACCATCAGACTGAGAATGTCTTCTTATATACATCTGCTGAGTGCGTAGTTCCGAAGTGGTGTGCTCCCGCTATTCAAACGTTGGACACCAAATTTTCATCATTTTCAGTCCAAGTGTCTTTGCATACGAAATTTCATTATAATCGGGCAACACTGTTTTGGTGCGTCATTTTTGTTTCCTTTTCTTATAGAATGTAATTTACCTATAAAGATATTGATTTAAAGCAATGACATTTTCTTGTAGCAGAAGTTTAAATTGAATATTAAGTTTTTTTTTTCTTGTGGTATTCTTAAAATAATATTAATTGTGCAAAAGCAAAAGAACTCTAATCAAATCACTAATGTATATATTGAGTGAAAGAAATCTCAGGAATCATAAACATATTCACATACAATATTTCTCTTATCTTTATATTCTTGAAACTTTATATATATATATATATATATATATTTTTATAATTTTTACTTTTGCAATATTTATGTAATTTGTTATAGCAGAAATATGGGGTTTCTTATGTATTGTTTTAAATATTAAGTTTGTTGAGAGTAAGAGTACTTAATTTCTTAAAATTTAGAAAGATAATACATTTTTAAAAGTTTAAATTCGTATTCATTCTTTTGACATTATTTTATTTATTAGTCGTTTTCCATGAGAAAATAATTTTCGAGCGGAGAGAAGAGTTATCTCATAGCTTTGTCAAAAAAAAAATTCCTCCAACCTTTTGGTGCAATGTTTCACCGCACATTTGACTTCATAAGCTACTAACAACTTTTTTCTTCTCATAAATGATTTCAAGGTGGTAGAAATCAGATTAGAGCTGCAAGATCAGTTGTTGAGGTTATACCGATCAAATGTGTCCAAGGATTTTTATATTGCGATGAAAATAGAGACACGCATCATCATTCATTAAACAGATTATTTTTGTTCACGTTTCAAGTCTTTGATCTATATCTCTCTCATTTATTACTTTTGTGTACCTCATTGCGAACTCTTAATAACTATTTTACCTTAAAACCAAAATACAATCTCTTTAATATTTTGAAAGTCAAGGGCTAAGATAAACAGACCGAAACAACGGTTTTAGTGTTTTTTTCTGTTAGCTTTACTCTTACGAAATCATTGGTTCCCTTTGTTGTCATTTAAAGCTTAGTCAATTTATCTAATCCCAGAAAATTTATTGTTAGTGATAAAGCGTACAATGCTCATTGAACAATTTCCAATTTCTCTTAATATATTAATGTTTCCCTCATAAGAACAGAAAACAAAATTTGTTCGTCTATACGGTAGAGAACACAATCATCATTTCTAAATCAGTTACTGCTGAATTTCTTTTAACAATTTCATGCACCTTTCAAAAAGATCTCAACATAAAAGCCCACTTTGTTTGCTTATCGATCCCACTTTATACTGCAATCATTTCACCTTTTGCGTTTTGGAGTATAATAGTTCATTTTGATTATACATCTGCAGTAAACGCTAATTTATTCTTCTTAGTTGCTGAGGTATTTTTGATCTAAAGCTATTCTTTATGTTTAGTCAGCTTTTTACCAAGTTTCTTTAGGAAAAAATCGTATTTTATGTAGCTTCTTTTAATTTAAGAAGAACATATATGTATTAAAATAACAAACACATTTAAGTAAATTAGGGATATTACGTTGTAAATTAATCCCGTTGACCAAATTCTAATTTCTCTTTACTTATATATATGCAGTAAATTAATTATTTATAGTTTTTCATTGCAGGGATAAGCGAAGAATTGGTGACTCAGAATGTGATCATTAGATGGCAGTACAGCTTATACCAACTGATTGCATATGCCCCTGACGCAAAACACTTACCTCTGTATGTCTAGCTAAATACAAATGCACACAATCATGACTTGTGTTAATCCGGCTCTGGAGCACGTGTCTACGAGACCCGCCACTCAATACGAGACAGCCGATGACTCAAACGGAAACTGTCCCAAGCAAAACTCAATTCAACAGGGAGCGGATGGACATCGATTGCTGTAATGGCTGAAAAAATCAAAGCAACCTTCTGTACAAAACCATTGTTTATCTTCTATCATCCTCACAATGATATTGGAGGGGGGGTATGCGGCGACTATCCTCTACAACAGCGCCAGAAGTTAAGACGCATTATTTAACTTGTCAGATAAGACATCTTGTCACCCAAATTGGTTGGAGCTCAGCAAAATGTGACAGGTCAATATTCTCCGGACCCACTGGTCCAGAGTTTGAAACAGCAGTGGCATCCAAGGTCCACTCATTCTCTCCCTCTCTACGGGGCATGGTGTAGAATAACATCCCCCGATGTTTTGACAAGCGTAAAATCATAAATCGTTTGCAATTTCAACTCTAGCGGTGAAATCAACGAATTTAGATTAATCGAAAAAATTTAATAATATAATGAACCTCTTCTTATTTCAGACCAGAAATTAATATAACTGCAGTTAAATTAAAATGCTTTTAAATTTAGCTAAATTGTCTTCTCCTACTATAATCATTTGTAGTTTAAGAACGGTTCAAGAAAATGGATATATATATCTTTAAAACTTAAAGCAAGATTTGAAAAAAAAAATATTAGCTTTTTTTTTTAAAGGACATTTTAACTTTCTTCCGGGATCTCGAGGTTCTTCTTAAATGATGGTAAAGGCATCAAACTTAATATTTTCGAAGAGGGTTTGTTTAACTGTATATTAAAGAGAAGAAAGGACAGGGTCTTTCACATGAAAATAGCTTCCGTGCTTTGAATATTTATAATACGTGATGAAGACATTTTATCCATGTACAATGGGCACCAGAACTCATTTCAGGAGAATGATAGAGAACCTGCAGTAACTCATGTGACTCGCATTCCAACATATATAATGTGTTTATGATAATTTAGTGAATAATAAAGCATTAATTTCAAGTTTATAGTCAAGAATGTAACTTTATACTTTCGAAAGAAGTTACAATGTATGCTACATTGAGTTACACATTTTCCGTATACTTATTTTTCTGCGTTTGGGCACCATAACCAGAGTTTTGTGATGGTTTACTTTTAAGATAAATCATAATTTCATGGATGATGTTTCTTCAAAAATTTTCATGTGAAGTAATGGATTATATTGTTTATTACATTCAGATAGACCAACCCAGTTAAATTTAAGGAATAATAGAAACGGAGTTATTCATTAATATTTATACATCATATTAATTATCAGTCATCATATTCATTATCTTTTATTTAACATTCTTTCATTATTATGATATACAGCAGAATTCCTTACAAAAATTATTTTATTCATTTTCCTTTTGCTTCGTAAAACGAATTACTTTATTGTTTAGTAACGCCGTAGATAGAATCTTTTGGAGAGTTACTGGTAACGGACTTCGTAATTTAGAACCTAGATCCAGCGATGGGAACCAAACGTCAGTTGATACTCGCACCCTATATTTCCACATTTCGACAACAAGAGGACTTGGAGCCTCAAATGAATTAATTTGCATCACCTCTGCTACACGACCAGTATTTAGGACTCGTATCCATGACTCGACGAAACAATGCCATCCTCTCACTTCCAAACTTGACCACTCGGCTACAGCGCTCTAAGGGATATTCTTGAATATATACCAGGAAAGGTATCTTCGTAGTATTTAACATATGTAGTGAGGATATATAGTGTCCAAAATTACACGAGATATCCTCACTAGCCCTTGGTTAAACAATAAGAGTGGCATTTTATAAATCTAATTAAATAACTCTAATTTCCTTCATAAATCTTTATTTCGACAGCATGGATATGACTTTATCTTATAATTTGTTTACACATGTTCTAGTGTGTAACATAATACTATTCGCAAGCTTAAGGTAATAGTACATCTTCGAACAGTATTGTTTCAACTAATGTAAATTTTGCCTAAAAATGCAAATTTTATGACCTAATGCGGATTCAAAATCAGAAAATCAAGGAAGAAAAGTTTTGTTCATGTATATTTTTTGTCAAAAGGAGAGTTTTTAAATAGAGCAAAAACTCTGACTTTCCGCAAAATACGGTAACTCAGAAGAAAATCAATACTTTGGCATTTGGTGAATTGAATTACTTAAAATATAACCTTATATTATAACCTTTTGACGGTTGAACAAATCGACATTTTTCGCTTTCCTACGACGCGCAGCGAAACGATCAAACGGTCGGTGAAAGTGTCAGCCTTTTTCATCCTAGTAGCTTCTGAAAATGCCACCCTTTTCTGACGGTGATACGATAGCTCGCTCGCTTTTGAAAAATAGTTTTTAAAGATTTATTTGCTGTATATTATTATAATAATTGAAACCAATTGTAACTTGCACGTATAAGCAATTGAATAAATGATAAATATTATACATATTAGTTTCTAAAATATTAATTCTTACTTTTATTTGCGACATATCAGTGCAATCTTTACCCCAAATTAACTCGTCCTTTTAAACAATTTAATAAATGTTAGATACCATAAATATTAGTTAATAAAATATTAAATTAAAATATAAAAAAAAATACATGCACTTTTAAACATCTTACAAAGCTGTAAGAAGTAAGACTTTAAGCTTTGTAAAGCTTTTTAGTAGTTGTTATATTTATCTAAAATTCTTTCTGTGAGTGATAATTACATATTAAAGATGAAATTGCATATAATGGAGCATTACAGTTTTTGTAATAAATGCGCTATATTTAGGAAACAAACACCCGCCAAATTACACAGGAAAAATAAATAGATTAATTACTGGATCGGCAACGTTTTTCATTATGTAGAAATTTTACGGAACCCGTGTCGCCATCTGTAATCCATAAAACTAATTAAATTTTTCCGGTAAATATCGTTTGAAACACGGATAACGCAAGATAATATACGCGAAAGAACTCAGCTGGTCAGCGTCAATAGAGGAAAAATTTCCCTGGACGAGTAGAGTTCGGCTGCAACCATTTGGAACGAAAATTTTCGGACGAGCTGAACTCGTCAGCGTCCATTATGTTGCGCTATTCAAATGACGAGCTGGGCTCGTTCATAACCATTGAAGGGCTAGTGATCACACTATGACATTCATAATGTAGAACTTATGTAGAAAGCTATGGTAGATCGAGTTCTTAACACCTAAATTTTCTTGAAAAGTCATTGTAATTTTTAATTTATGAGAATACAAAAAACTGATACTCAATATAAGACCTCAGAAAAAAGTCAACTTTATGTACAGATATTTGGGAAACATATATGTAGAATACAGGTTCGTTGATACATAATATTTAGAGATATTGCTTTACAGAAAGAAAGGAAATCGTTTTTAGAGCCTTTCTAGTCAGAGAAATTCAATATCAATCAATACATTGAAGCAGGTATAATTGGATAGGAACAAAATTCAAACACATTTCAAAGTTTAAAGATGATATTTTAGTATGAGCAGAAAAAAAAATTAATATCTTGAATAAAATTTGTGTTTTGAAACTTTATTGCCACCTTAAATTCTACAGCTTTTAAGATTAAATCTACAGTTTATGCTTTCACAATACATTACTTTTAACATATTTCTTAGAGAAATATATCTTACTTTAGTTACTAAAATTGACAATATCAATTGTTCTTTATGCCATTGTTAGATGTTTGCTGTCTGTTGATATTCAACATATAACTATTTAGTTCATTTATGTATCGACATACGTGATCTATTTGTTTTGCAAGCTTTTATGTGAGCGAAAGGAATAGACGTTTTCGTGCCGATATCTCTTAACTCTGACATTTCCACCAAGGCATATATTTCGTAATGATGTTCTTGCGTGCCGAGGACTGTCTATTTGAAACGCAACCATCTACCCTTTATCGGAACTCTACCCACATTTTTATAGGTCATTTTTATAGCTAGGCAACTGCTACAACGTAGACAATAGCTCATTTCATAAATAAAGTTTGAATGAAGAGAGCCAATAGTGCCGAACGAGCCTCTAATAAAGAAACAAATAGCAATGTTAATCTCATTTATGATGTATATAAATGAATAATTGTTACGTAATATCAATTAAGAAATTCGCCTTCAATTTGAGGGAAAATTATTAATATATGGATAAGGTCATTGTAAACAATTTTTTTGCGACTTTATGAATTGAATTTAAGAAAATAAGCATTTGTAGATATATAAACAAGTATTTTTAATGAAAACAAAAAAAAAATGAGTTTTACGTGGGAATGAAAAATTGCTAATTATGCTTGATCTGAGTAGAGTATCAGAGTTAGAAGGTTAATATTATAAATCTTTACATTTCACCATATTTTTTTTTCAAATTTTAATAAAACTATTGTGGATGGTTATGGAGATCTATGAAAAATAAACGCATCAAAAAATCTGTCATCATTGATGTTATGTCCATACTTTATCGCCCCGCATAAATGAAAATAATTACTTAATAATTACAAAACCACTATCTTGTCTACTTGGTTAGTTAATTTTATAACGCTGCAATAGAAGTAGAACAGGAGCTGTTGGTGACGAACCTCATAATATTGAACCTCTGTCAAGTGAAAGAACGACACTTGAATTGATACCTCCCTCTCTTAACTTTCACACTACACCAATAGGCAATGAGCCTCGGCAAATTTAACGTGCATCATCCCAGTGTATACGGCTGGTCTTTAATGACATAAAGGTTCGAACTCACGAGCCGGTATCTCCCGCTCTTAGCATTCACATCAGGCCAAACGGAAACTTAAAAGAATTAATGTGCATCAACCCCGTTGTAAGGCTTGTTATCTGTTGAATCAGAACTCGAACCATGATTCGAAGAAAACAATTCTAGACACAAATCTGTCCATGTCCAAGTACCATGAAATCACTATCTTGTCTTAAAAGTATGTACAACAAGAAAAAGAAAAAGAAAAAAAAAAAACTCTCATTAAATACGTGTCCATTTAAATTGCTTACAGTCGCGGAGTGTAATGTAATTTAAGAGCACTAGTATAAAACTGATTCAGAGTCAGATTCAAAGTTCCCGATATGCAGTGTTGCACCACTTACATACTTATTACAATCTAGAAATTTTAATTTAAGCATTTAATATGAATATATTTTTTAAGTCTCAATTTTCCATTCGAGGCATTTTGAAGGGTTCATGAGTGCATACTACCCTAAATAACAAACTTGTTTTTTTATTGATTATTAGTTTATTAAAGCCAACCTTAGAAGTTTCACAAAAGTGTTTGGTCGGCGACTGACCTTGTAATTTTGAACTGTGGTCAACGAAGAGGGTGATATCTAAGACACCCTTAACAAACTTCCATACCATGCCGACAGATTTAATGCACATCATCCTCGCTGAACAGCGATCGTTAGAGGTACCAGAGCTTGAATCCACGACATGGCTAAAAACAATGCTGGCCTCAAATCGTTTACAATGTGTACTAGGTTACAGCATCTACCCAAGAAATTTTAATTTACGGTATTATAATGTAGCTATAATTTTACAACATTTACAGTGAGGACATTTTGACACATTAAGAGTTCCTGTTACCCAAGTTAAAAAAAATTCTTGGTTAGAAATATTACAAAATATATATAATTGCAAAGCTAGCGAAAGACAATTGGTATTTCATTCCCGAACGCTGTAAGAGTAAACATACAAAATACGGAGCAACAATGCCAGCGAAATTAATAGTAGAAGGATATTAATCAATTAAACTTCCGTAGGATAAAAGATACCTTTATATTTCTAAGACACAAATTACTGTTCGTAGTAATTTTAAAAAAAAATTGACAGATTCCGCTGACAATTATAAAATCCACAGTGACGAACTTTTTCACATCTGATCCAATTAGTGCACCAGAGTGTAAGCCGCTGATTGCTGAAACAAACAATAATTTACTACATCTAACAAGATTTATGTTTTTAGTCTCATGATTTAGATAATAATGTTATTTTATTCTTCTTAAGAGCAAGAATTTTTACCAAACAATGTCTAATATTTTGAAGAATTCTCAAAGCAATCACATACATTTTTAGATACAATAAATATTATAATCTGACATCAATAGTTCTTTGAACAAGTAGTTGTACATGCTTTGAATATACAAAAGATGATCTTGGTGATAATAACCTTTGTACTCTTTATAACCCATAACACCAAATAGACAACCAATCAAGAATCTTATTTCATAGGTCGAACTGAAACACCACCGGTCACCACATTCAAGGCCATTCGGCTACCGTCGACGCTCGTCTGTCATTTATTATTTAAAACACCCCAACATACCAATACACATACTTTTTTTGGGCATTTAAGAAATCGTAATAAAATTTACCTTGGTATTTATTGCATTTGTAGCGATATTATTAATTTAGCTTTCTCTTAACATTCATTGGACTCAGAGTCGTTCGATATTTACAAAAAAAAAAGTTTGATGGAAATCCATCGCATTCTTTACACAACATATAAGGCTTCATTTATCTCACACAGATAAACATATTTAATTTTAAATGTCAAAATCCTATGGAAACAGGTAAAATGCTAATAAATTATTTAACAGCTTAAAACATTAACACTTCGCTTCTCCTTAACTGAAGAATAAAAAAATCTTTGATAACTATCTTCCTGTATTTGTGTTGAGAGAAATTGTCTGGAATTCCTTAGTTTTAAGTAGGATGTAGATATGTAACCTTAAAAAGATTGTAAATTTACCATTATCCAATCCTGCCCAATAATCAATCAGAGGCTTAAAGATATACCATTGGCACCAATAATTCCCAGTTAAGCTAACTCTACACTAAAAAAGTAGCTTGATTATCGGTACTGTGATAAAAAAAATATGTGCCCCAATTATTCTATTACATACAAATACAACTATATAATACTTTTCAAATATATATATATATATATATATTTAATTCTTTAATATACTTGTCATTTAGTGTGCAATATGACGTCATTTAGTTTGTAATGTGTGATGTAATTTAATGTGTGTTGTCATTTAGTGTGTAATAATATGCTTGTCATAGCCACATTACAGCACAGGTACAACTTTCACATCTCTCATCCCCTTTGAGCAAAAAATATTTACAAATGTTAATAGTTTAAAGGTATTTAAACTAGGTATTAACAGATTTTGAAAAAGTCACCTTAGTTCACAAATTTATTTAAATTTTGAAAAATTACTTTTTCATTAAAAAGTTATTTTTTCTAAATATATGCTAAAAATGGTGTCAATATCCAATATTCTGAAAATTCTTTTGAAATCAAATATTAGTACATATTATAATAATTATAATATATTAATTAATAGGACAAATTATATTAGGAAGTAACTGTACCGCGGCTTTATACTAATAAGATAACTTTTGAAAAAAGAAATTACATTTCTTTTCTTTGCTTCAGAATTGTACTTGATATGGACCGATAGTTAATGTTTATAAACATGTACATGACCCCTTAAAATGCCTCGAAATCCAATTGTAATTTAAAAAGTGAATATTTTCTGAACTTATTGAGAGAATTGAATTACATTTTGAGATGAAGAGTTTCCATTTATCCCCTGGAACACCTGAGAAATCCATTTATCCCCGGGCAATTAATGTAAATGCAATTATTAATGTCATATTTTATTTTTATTTTAAAATGTTCGAAATAATTTTAAACATTTGACGATTCATGTTCATACAATCCAATACAATTAAAATCATTTCAGGAAATATTTACGAAGTTTAAAATTTAATTTAAATTTGTGATGTGAAATCAAGTTAGTGAAAAAACTGTGTTCTTCAAATTATAGAAATTTGTTAAATATCATTTTACATAATAAATAAATTCTTCTTGAATTATTTATATCGATAGTAATTTTGGCCTAACATAATGAGGAATGTAGAACCTATTAACCGAGACCCTTTTCTGGACTACATTCACTGTTATCAAGTTGTATGCATATAAATACCTGTAAATAGTTTAACAACTTTCTTTTTCCAATTTAGCTGTGCTTATATTTTCGAAAAATATTATTATAAAAAAAAACTTTCCTATCCATTTCCTAAATTGAATTCCGTTTTTTAAGCTGAAATATCAGCTAGCTTTAACAATCAGAGCACTCTAATTATAACAAGCACTCAGCTTTCCCAACAGTTTTGCAAGTATTGCCTTATACGCTTTACTTTTTATTATTATTGCCTCGTATTTATTGACTCCAAATTTTATATAACATTAATTATATCATAAATATTAACTTTTAGTTAATTTTGTGAAGATTTAATAGACTATTATAAGTTTTGCTTCTTATATTTATGAAAAAGAGTTACATGTCTTATAGATATATTAATTCGTATAAGTGGAATAAGTCTAATCTCAGAAGTAAAACAGAATTTCTATGATAATTTCCAATTTTGAACAAAAGTGCAGAACTGTAATTGAAAACCACTTTTTTATAGTAAACATCCAATTTAGCTTCCCACTATAATATCGTAAATCCATAGTTATATGCATTTTAACTATTTGTTGGCAAATTCGAAATCTTAAGAAATAATGATCTTTCAAATGTTGTAAACATTTTTTTGAAAAAAGTTGAGCACTTTTATGACACTATTAGTATAAAAAAATTAATTGTAAGACACCTTCCCTCATGACCCAGAAAAAAAATTAACCTAACTTTTCTAATTTGTAGATTTTTAAAAATAAAATTGTTAAATCTTAAATTAATGACGAAATTCAATTAAAGATTGAATTGTTAAATGCAAATTTATTGATTTTCTTATATAATCTTAAAATAGTTATTAAATTTTAGAATTATTGAATGATGCGAATTCAGTTACGAGATGTAAATGCCATCCGTAGAAAAATAAGATAATTACTATTTCAATTATGTTAATTTACATAGCAAACATTATTATTCATAGTAATAAGTGCACTTATATAAGATTTTTTTTTTTATTTTAACCGATAACAACTTTTTTCTCCTCGGATGAGAGTAGTGACATATATTAATTGTATTTTTTTTTGCATTCATAAATATTTATATATATATATATATATATATATATATGTGTGTGTGTGTGTGTGTGTGTGTTTGTGTGTGTGTGTGTGTTTGTGTGTGTGTATAAAAAGATTAACTAAGCGCTAAAATTTCATAAGGATTAAGTATTTCATGTATTGTAAAATAAAAAGCAATATTTATTTTTAGTTTATTTTCCAAGCCCTTGCCACATTAACGTAAAAGGATATTTTAAAAGGAAACAAAAATTATATACTAAATAATAAAGGAAAAATAAATTGATCAAAAATGTATGATTCTTCAAAGGATTTATACGGGATCAACCTATGTTTTCAGATACAAAGAGAAAATAACTTTTATCTTTAACAATCATGCGTAATATATGGAATATAACACCATTTTTTGAGAAGCACGTTCCAAAATTAAATTACTATTGATAACATTCTATAATTAAATTTGGAGGAAAAGTAGTTTCAAAGTTTTACATTAAAGAAAATAAAAAGTGTTACACAACAAGACTATTTCGCAACGTATATCTTGTCTCATATGCACAAAAGAAACATTTTATTTTTATTTATATGTCTGGTGTTTGGTGAGTAATCTTATTACTGTGCCGTTTTAACATTATATATGGGTTTCATGCATTCTAAAGAAAAATAAACAAAAGCCTGCGTAGAGTTTAAAGCCCTTTTGTTTTGCACATAAAACATGGTAATGAAAAAAAAAAAAAAAGATTAATTCTATTTAAAATAAGAAATGGGGCTCAAAAGAATACATTATATTATCAATACTTTACTTAACAAGAATGCTTCTAAAAGAAAAAAGGCCATGTACACGAGAAAAATAATAAAATAAGGTAGTATAAAGCCGCAAAATATTTACAAAGTACAATTGGCTTACGTAAGATATATATATGCTATTACTTATTTGATGTTTTTCATCAGGTCAAGAACCTTTGAAAATTCATTTGTAAAAATAATATATCCTTGTTACTTAAATACATGTTTCTGCAGTTGTTTATAATTCGGTTTTGCATTTGTTAAATATATTAAAAAAATAATTAATCCCCATGATGAATTGAAAAGTACACAAAAAATTATTAAGTTCTTTTTGCAGGTTAGATTTCTATGAATATACTAGAATATTACTATTTTCACAAATTCCCTCTCAGAGTACATTTATATAGAAATATAAATATTTCAAGTAGCACACAGTATTCTGTAAAGTAAAGTTTATAGATTGTTGTTCAATAATTCTGTATGTTAATTGGATAAAAAAAAAACTGTCTAGTTGCTTTTGAGAAAACTGTTAAAGATTTTTTTTCATGCTAGTTATGTATGAGATCATGATTTGTACCGGTATGATAAGTGGTGGTATATGATTTATACACTAATATAGATGGTTCAGTGGTAGAAATAAACTCCTAATCCATCATTAATTTAAAATTTATTACAATGTCCAGCATAGATTACAGACACTTTTAAATATGTGAAGTTCGACTGTTTGCGATTTTTCTTCATTTTTCTTGGGGGCTTTTTTGTAATTTGTATTGCATAAAATAAATGTTCCAGGCCAACGGAAATGAAACGTGATTAGTATATTAAATTAAGATAAAAAAAAGGAATGTAATGGATTGAATTATAAAAAGTGATATTTAATCGAAATAGAATTAAAAGCCAAAAATTGCAGATAACGAGAAGATGATAGATATTCTTAAATTATACTAAATCATCCTAATTCATCGTTTGAATTGAAATTAAATAGATGTAACTCCTCGTCAGAGTAATAGGAGTAAAACAACTTATAAGCAAGAAATGTATGGATCGGAACGAGAGATTAGGTTGGCTAAGGCCTTATTATTTGAATATACACTAATATTAAAACCCCTAGAAATGACTCGATGGAGAGCTGTCTTGCATATTCTTTGTTCCTAAATAATCTATGTAGTCTGTTTCAATTTAAATAGAAACTTTTCAAGTAATTCACAGTTTAATCAGACATCAAGATATCAGTAATGTTAATCCGGTGATGAAATAATGAAGAAAGACCATTACCAATTGTAGGAAGAAAGAAAAAGGACTTTTACTGTATAAAAAAAATAATCATTTTTAGAAGGTGTGACGGTACGAATTAAATGCAAACGAGTGATTAATTAGAACAGACATGTTCTAAAAACAGTGTCTTTCGAAACTTAAAAAAATTTTAAAGGGTCATAGGATGCTTCCACACATGCAGTTTTCATCATACATGATATAGGTAGAGAGAAAGCGGTAAAACGCTAGACAGTGCTATAATGGAAGTCATTACGCTCAAATGTTCTTACGCGTTGTCATTTTTACCGTGACATAAAGGGAGCAATTCGACTTACAGTAATCATAAAAAGAGCGATTATGTATTTGTTGTATCGTTTTTCGAATGGAAATGCTCTGGAAGCAGAAATAGTTCACAAGCAGCTTTAGAGTGACCATTTCACCACTATTTTCCAACCCATGCATTGTACGGTAACAAATAATTGCTTAACATTTTTATACCCCCTTCCAATTTTTACCCATGAATACTGAAAAAGCATGTATTTCTAGTCTTACGACTTTGAAAGTTTTAAGCCTCTAATCATAGCTTGAAATAGAAGCAAAGAATGAGAGTGTCTGCAGAAGAGCATTTACTGTTACTTTTGTTTCAAAATGATGAAATTCATTTCCAGTAGCCAGATTTGAAATCGTTTTAAATCTTACGTTTTCTAAATTACTTCACAAAATCTTGTTGGAACAATTATTTTAGAATCTGTAGAAATAATTTTGGGATGTCTAAGTGTCTCTGCTGTAGGAAAGATTACGCTTTCATACACCCGATTTGAAGCAATAATATTAGGAATTGGAGTACAAGCACATAACTTCAGCTAAGTTAATATTTAAAATCTTTGAAAAAAATGTAAAGTTACTTGGAATACCTTGAATAATAATATCCTTTTTGATAGAAAATCTTAGCTTCGTATTTATGTATTATGCAATAGTTAATCTGACTTCTAGCATCACTGAAAGAGACCAATAACTCTTATGCCAGCCTTTGTGACAGATTTAAAAATATTTACATGCAAAGTGATATCTATATAATAAATGATATTATCACTATATATATATATATCTTTATATATAAGAATTTTGTGTCACATTGTTTGTCCGCGATGAATTCCTAAACTATATAAACTAAACATTTTATACACAGTGTGCAGTTAGGTCCAGCTTGAGAGATAGGATAGTTTTTATTTTAATATATAGTCACGATATTTTTATTGCATGTTATTTAATTTGCATGCAATTTGTGCTTTTCGGATCTGCATATTGACAACACTCAATTCCAACAATATTGTGTTTACAAAGCTTAAATTATGCTTAAAATAGTACTCAATTCAAATGTTGGGATTGATTTCGATAGAAATTAATTTCAGTTCGATATTTTTGATTTTAATTGTTAGAATTAGAACTTTGTTAAAATTTATGGGTAATAGGAAAAATTGAAGTTCTGTTCAAAGGTAAGGGAAAGTTAAGTTTAAGGGAAATTGTTACATCGAGAATGTCGATGAGAAGAACTCTGATAGATGTGTAACCTCAAAATTAAGTGAATCAAATCTTCAGTCACATTAAAAAAAAATTGATAAGTTAGAAAATACAGATCATATCATAGTAACTAATTTTAAAATTAATGGGTTAAAGTCGTGAATAGGATGTCCCGTAGGTGATAGGCGATGAAATTTGGCGACTTCCTAGATAGGTTGCCAAACGTGCGTGATTTAAGCATTGAGTATTCTTATGGTTACCATAACTAATCGCCACTTTTAAATCATTATCGCCCCAAAGATTCGCCGGTCGCCTAGGGGACACCCTATTCCCGACTTTAACATTTAAATTATTTTTTTTTCGTCATTTAATTATCCTGAGTGTTTACAAAATGTTATAAATTTTTTCGGAGAATCTTTATTTGGCTTAGCATGTAATTTGGGTACTTGTTTATTATAGAGGTGCCCGATGATAAATTTTTAAGCGACTAAGAAATATCGCCAAGTAGATTGTATCAAAAGATAGGATTCACGAGATTGGCAACGACTCGGCTGAATCGTAATTTGACGGGCGCTGCTATAATGGACAAGTACCTTAACTGGTTAAAAAAATGTCCGAACTGGGAATATTCCATCTCCTTTTGTAGTTCTCCAAGCGTGAACAAAATGCACAGCATCAATCTTGCATTTGTTTTTGGCATGAGGATTATTGGTGTTCAGCTATGAATTTGAGCATTCCATCAAAGACAGCTTACCGTTGTTTTGAAAAAAAAAAGTTGGAGAATGCTTACATTAATATGGCATATGAAATTATGAATGAGGCTGCCACTGAGATTCACGAGAAAAATAATTTTTATGACATTGTTCAGTGGGGCGTGCTAGTCTATGGAATATAGCAGCGAAGAGGACATTTGTCTCTGAATAAAAGTATTAGTGCCATTTCCATAGATATAGGCAAAGTGTTAGGCATTGAAATTATGTCAAAAATATGCAGATTTTGTCAAAAAATTCCTGAAGGTAGAATTACTCATAAGTGCGTAAAATGGAGGATCATCCGGTGCCATGGACCCATCCGTACCTATCGCATGTTTGAAAGATCAACTCACATGAGAAAATTAAAATATGCGCATTTTTATTGGGATAATCATTCAAACGGTTTTGATTCGATTAGAAATATTTATGAAAATGATGTCACAAAGTTTGAATGTATAGGACACATTCAAAAGCGTAAAGGTTCAAGGTTTCGAAATACTGGTAATATACTGGTAAAGGACTACCCAAAACATACTGAACAACATTAAACCTCATTATATGAAACTATTCAACAAGCCTTTACCGGATAAATGTTTGCATGGGATAACTCAAAATACAAATGAAAGTTTCAATGGCGTTTTGTGGAAATTTATACCGAAAGAAGTTTTCGTTGAGATAATTGCTAACTCTAGGATTAGGCGACTATTTCGCCGTCATACAATTTAATAAAGAGATTCAAGGTTTGTTTGATGTCTTAAATGCCGCTGATGTGCAAGTAGGAACAAATATATTGAAAGGGTTTCCTCAACTTGATGAAGAGCTGATAAATGAAACAAGACGATATTCGTCACGTGGTGTGAAAAATGCCGGAAAAAAATAGATCCAAAAAGAAAAGAAAATTTGCCAAAGATGAGGTTAATGAAGGTGTAACATACAAATTTGGGGAATTTTAGCCTACCTTAATAGGTAATTTATAGTAAAGGTACAATGATTTATACTTTAAATACGTTTTTCTCAAAACTGCTTTTTCCGCATAATGTGTGCACCGTGACAATGATAACTGAAAAAGTTATGAATATATTTATTTGAAATTTTTTGAAACATGTATCTATAAGCTTTTCTAGCGAATGTATTGCAGTCATCCCTTGCTGTACTTCCTCCAATGAGATTAGCGCATGCTTAAAATAATCGTTCTTATAACGAAGTGTCGAAATACTTCGACTAACCATAAACATGACTGATCCAAACCAAACTGATCAATCGGCACAAACATTTTCCTAACAATTGCTAAATATTGGAAACTAATGAATAGTACTGCAAACAAATACGCAATGTATTAAATTACCACACAATTTCAGCACTGTTTTTCAGGCAAAAAAGAAATTAATTGAGAGTATCTTCCCGGACATTCAGAATAATCACTTGGATAATAACCGACTCAGTAATCGGAATATTTTACCAGCCAAAAATGTTAATGTTGACAAAAATAACTTCCAGATACAACAATTGTTTCCAAGTAATCTGGTGTCTTTTAAATGAATCGAAACTGTCGTTAATGAAAACGAAAGTGTAAATTTTCCAATTGAAATTTTAAATTTTCTGGATATGCCTCTAATGCCACCACTTAAAATTTCGGTTGAAGACTGGTTCACCTATTATTCTACTACGTAATTTAAGTCAATCTCGATTATGCAATGGTGCACGTTAGGTCATCAAATATATCACCGGAAATATTCTTGAAGCAACCATTTTGACTGGAAAGTTAACAGGATACTTTGTTCTTTTGCTACGCATTCTAATGATATAGTCAGAATCTGTGATACTCTTCAAAAGGCTTCAGTTTCCAATATGGTTAGCTTTCGCCATGACCATAAATAAGTCTGAAGGCCCACAGTATCTATTTGCGGTTTAAACATCGAAAATCCATTTTTATCCCATGGGCAATTATATGTTGCATGTTCACGTATGGGAAAACCATCGAATCTATTTGTGTTACCTAAAGACATGATTCAAAGCTATTCGCGTGTGCACCAATTAGCTTTAAATTAAATTAAAATTGAATATTTTTATGATTCAAAATGATGAATATAATTATTAAAAATAATAAATAATCTACGCTACCTTCCCCATTTAAAAATTGTTATATGTTATCAACTAAGAACTTTGTAAATTACTCATATATTACTGTACAGTATTTACTAAGTTAAAATAGAACTATTGATTATACATATTAAAGAGCTATCAGATCGTACGTCTTTCTTGGTCGCACTTTTCCATCTTGCTTGCACTTTTAACCAAAAGAATAAGGGGGCCCATCTGGTGGTGGAAGGTGTCTCAAAATGTAAAACTCCTACATATATATATATATATATATATATATATATATATATATATATATATACTGAAAATCTATGAAAGAATAATTTAAAATATTTAAAAAGACAAAAATCCAGAAAGAAATGTAACAATGAAAGAAAAATAAATGAAAATATGGAACCCAGCAAGTCAAAAAGCAATATCGGGCTGAGAACCGATTAAGCGGGGTTAAACTAGTTTAATGGTACCAACCTTCCCCCTTTGCGACTTGGTAGGCTGAATTAGGAAATCCAAATAGCAAAAGAGTTCATGATTAAAAGATGCAAACAAATTCAGCGATAAAATCTACAAAAATAAAATCTATAATTCCTGGAAGGCTGAATTGGGAAATCCAAATTGCAAAAGAGTTCAATGATTAAAAAATGCAAAAAATTTCAACGATAAAATTTACAAAATAAAAACTATCATTCTAAAAATTATCAACAGATCAAAATATAAAAATTACTTACAAAATTCAAAGAAATGAAGATTCAAATATGTGAGTAGTAAGACGGAATTTTCTTTAAGCTTCAAGATGGATATCACATACTCAAAATGAAAAAATATAACACATCATCACCATATAAATTGAAAAAAGATTTAAATCATTGTTTGATTGGTAATAAAATGTAAAAGGATGCAAACAATTGGTTG
>BMAW01011354.1:980427-1012331 GCA_019974015.1 Nephila pilipes
CCCTAAAAAAGGGAGACTCATTGGTTGTTAGGGACTTCTTGGAACTCAAACATCCCCACTGCACAGCAGGTTCAAACATTCAATTTGGTCCTTTTGTCGGACGACACTTAAAAATGTCAATCATTGACGAGAAAGGGGGTAAGTAATGTAGTAAAAACACCCGTCTTTATCAGGACTTCCTTCTCGAAAGTGCCCGTCCTCAAAAGGTTAAAGAAAATCAGAGGTAAGATTAAATGATCATAAGGCCTGGTAATTAAATAAACTAAAAAAATAGTCTCTCATTTTGAATTACTCCATTAAAAGTATTCTTAATTTATTAATACTATTTTTCCTTTTTGATATTTTATTATTTTTCTCAACAATGATGGGTAATTTTAAGGTACTCGTATTGTCTAATCCATGTTTAAAAATATAATGTGTATGCTCTGTCTCTATTTCAATACATATAAAAATCTTTTTACCACACACAACTATCCATTGTAAATCTAAGAAATCCTTCAGCTTATACATGAAATTTTTTAACAATATCTTCCAGAGTACTTTCTGCTGTTCTGTGGTATCATACAGGTTATTCTCTCGAGTTCCAAAACTTAAAGAACTGATTCCACTCAATACCCGTATGTAGAATAATGAGATTGCTTACCAGTATTAAGAAAATACGAATTCTAAGGTGTAAGTTCGAGTATTGTCGCTGCCATAAGATAGTAATACAAATCCAAGAGTTCCATGGCCATTGAACTTCGCGTAGCGTCATAAAAATCTATTTGAAAATTTAAATAAACTAAACTATTTGATGTTCATATAAGTATGATAAATTTTCTATGGTTTATTGAACTCTGCAACACTTTCAGATTCTACAGAAAACATAAAATTTAATTATAATTAATTTCTTTCTATGGAAAAAAATTAATTTGACAATCATAACATGATTCTTTGTATATATATTTACTCAAAAGTAATGCATTTATTATGCGAGCATACAGTTACTCTAAAACTGAAAAAATGAAATGAAAGCAAAACAAAATTAAACGGTAAAAAATATTTCCTTCAGAAAATTTAACACGTCAATAAAAATAATTATTTATTAATTGTGTAGTAAAGTTTTAATTATTAGTAAAAAATAGCACACCTAGTTAAAACTTATTTTACATATTAATTAATCCTTATGTACATAACATTATACCTTACAGATACGCAAGACTTCAGAATTTTGATTTTTGGTTGTTGATTGAAGCAATCCCTATTATCCAAAATTTATAACCTTGATGTATTGTAATTAATATTAAAACTATCTAAGATATATAAACTTAATTTTATTTGTTATTTTTAAGAGTTTACTATATAGTCACTTTTGAAATTTATACAATTATCTGAGTATTTTCTGACTTTTCGGAAACCATAATACAGATTATACTCTTTCTTGTCCATAACGCGGCTTATACTGCTTCTAAAACTAAAAAAAAGTTTTCATTAAAAACTGTAATTTACAACAGTTTGTATGTAAGTATCAAAGAGTATGTAGAATACATTTTATCTCGATATCTCGACTATTTCTTAGTTATAATTGGAAGTTTGTAATATGGCTCATGGTTTAGAACAACCAAAAACAATCATGATCCCAAATGGATATGAAACCTAATGACTAAGTGAGACAACGTATTTCATGCAACACAAAGTAATTGTAGTAATAATAAAGGCTTTTTTCTAAGTTAATAAAAATAGAATTATCGAGATAAATCAAAGTATTTTGTGGGTGACAAAATATTAGCTTACAATTTCCAATCATCTGAGCTGTGTCCAATCATTAGTTGACGCAATAACCTAGGGATGATGTCGAAGACTTGCAGTCTGTAATTCGTTGAGTCGGGGGCTCGAAAAAATGTTTAAATCTTTTGTTGACCGAGTTTAATTATTACTAGGTCCGTCTCCAATAACACCCGTTTTTGCTTATAGTTAATTAATAAGCAATCACTCATCATATCTTTAAAATATAACTACAATAACACATATTCCTTCAGATTCTTAATTTGCAACATTTATTAGGAATTATATTTGATTAATTATGTTGCTCAGTTACCCTAGAGTTTTTTAAAAAAAATGGAAATATTTTATCAATTGCTCTTACGCCGAAGTAACGGAATTCCATATTCTTATTCTATATAGTTTTCTCTCTTTGAGAACATTGCAGAACATCCAATTTAATCTGTTTTTCGTTCTTCATTGAAAAATTCCTTAAAACACGTACTGTTTTAATTTTTGGTCTCTGTAACATTTCGACCCGATTTTAAATGTTTTATAAAGTAGGAACCTGATATTTTGTCTTTCACATTAAATTTATTCAAAGGCTTGACTCAATTAACAGGAAAAAATTACTCATTCATTGAGTTGATTACTATTACTTTGTTTGTAAAACCATTTATGATTAGAGAAAAATGATTTCATTAATTATAATGAATAATTATGCTTTATTCATGCTCAAAGAGCTGTACAAACTGCATTGATTAACTTTCAATGAATAATTCATTGCAAATTAATTGAATTTATAAATGTGAATGTTATTATTGTCTTTTTCAGATGGGAATAATATAATTACGTTGTAAAATAAAATCTTTACTGAAAACTAGTTCCATTAATTTATAATTCTTCATATCACTATATTTAGATTTATTTATTTCACAGTAACACCTCCCTTAGAAAATGAGAAATATTTTTTCATTTTTTGTACAAAAAAAAGAGAATTTTATATTTTCAAGTTCTCTCATATTAAGCAGATTTCAAGGTATGCAATTTAATTTTTCTCTTTTTGTCGATAACAACGTATTTCTTAAAAGAAGAAATGTTTATAAAAACACTTTAAAATTTACAGCTTCTTTGTCATTTTAATATGCTTGAAATCGTTTTAAGATAAAAAGAACTATATCTTGACTTTCATGACAAGTTCTTATTAAGACTAAAATAATTGAAAAGTATTTATTCCCACTTTCCTTGCCTGTAATCCAAGAAAATAGATTTTTATCAAGATAATGGATAATTCCAAATCATTCATACTCAGAATGCATTACAAAGACATTGAACAATTTCATCTGAATATTACATTTAAAATTAACTGAACTCCTAAGCTAACTGATGTAATTTCATGTGCAAGATGGAATATAGGGGATTAAATAAAAATGAAAAATATTTGGTAGACTGTTTCATCAAGTAATCATTTCGAATTTCAATTAGGATACATATTAATAAACTACTTAGTCTAAATTATGAAATTAGAATTGACTGAACTAAATAAATATATCATAAATTTGTGATAGGTAAAATTCTCTTATAATAAAAGGAATTCAAATGTCTCTAATAAGAGAATTCATTTATTTTGTATGCAATTTGTGTTTTGGAAGTGCGTTTTTAAAAACGACTATCAATAGATTCATGTCAAATTCATAAAACCAAGGTTTGAATAAACAAAATGATTTATTCATTTGATTTAAATAAACCAGTTCCTAGTTGTAAAAATTACATAAGCATGAATAAAATATAATTTACGGTTAAAACTGTCCATTGAAAATAAAGGTTAATTGTTTATGTATCAAAATAATATAAAATATGCATAAGTGGATTAATTAGTATTTATGACATAAAGATACTTAATTGTAGGTTATAATGCCTTCTGAAATTAATAAAATTCCATTTATAAGCTTATATAATATTTAAATGTCTCAGTTATATCCTGTGCTGAAATGCTAAATTTTTTATATTTAGCACCTCACTTTTTATGCATATACATCCCTTTCTTTATAATTATTAATCAATATTATTGTTACATTCTAAATAGTGTATTTATAGTTGCATAAAGTAAGTAATAAATGACTTCCTTTTATGACTCATTTTCAATGGATTAATAAAATATTTACATTCTTCATAGTTCCTTCACCTTCTTTTATACTTTTTCTCTCCTGCCACTCCGTTCTGTAATGACTAGTATTATTTAATCTCGTGATGTAGTACTTGCATCAGTAAATTAAGTTTAATTTACCTTCGGTAATTTGAATTCCACTTAATATATTTTTTTTTACAGTTTTCTAACTTTTCTTACTTCCTTTGTTGAATTTAGACAGCATTTAAACCCAACTTTGCACAAAAATTAAGTGTAACAAATCATTATCGAAATTAGTGAAATAATACCTCAAGTTCTTCACTTTTAAAATTACTGGTTTTGATTGAACTTGGAAATAAAAATTGCAATTGTTTTTAAAATTTGTCCTCGCGAAACCTTACCAGTGTCCCATAGGATACAAAAAAAAAATATTATAAACTCTAGTTTGTATAAGAAGAGAAATCAAATGTGATACAATACGAACGAGAACTTTCTACAGGATATTTGCTTCGATTATGAAATGTTCGAAGAATTTACATGTAGCATCATTTTAGATCAAATGCTTATAATTCTCCTTTGAACACCAAAGGTATAAAGCGTAAATTTTGCATTAAAACACAAATTATCAAAGGGCATTCTGAAGTAACCAAACGAAACAAGATCTTGTGGGCTAAAACATATATTTTATTCTGTTTTACTCAATTTTTGTTTGTTATTTTAAACAAAATTGTGGTATTGTTCTCTCAAAAACAAAATATTGTTTGCTTATTTTGAATTATTATACATCAGAGAAAATAGAAGAAAATTTCTTCCTTTTGAAATATTTGTTAGGTCTACTGGGATGTCTCATGACAGTTGTTTTATTGGGTAATTATTTGTGTATGAGAAAGATGATATTTGTTTAAATCTTTTTATAAGTTTAATTATCTGTTTACCACGCATACGTTTTTATACTGCATTCATATTCATATGTATAAATAATTGTGTATAATGCAAACGATATTTGTTGAAAATGAATAAAAATGTCTTATTTTTTAATAACCTGTTCCTTTCATAAAATGACAAAAATACTATTTATTTGGGTTATCATATTTACTTTAGTTAAATGTTGTGAAAATTAAATGTGAAGTGATTCAGTATATAGAAATGTGGGTGTTATTTCCAGAGTTATTTTTTAGTAGCTAGTACCGACATAATTGTCAATTTCTTTATATTAGCAGTCCCAAAATAGTCTATATTGATTCAATAGAAATTATCTGAAAATTTGACATTCCTCTAACTAACAATACAGACGCTATGTTACTTGATTCTTTTGCAAAGAAGATGCGCAATTCTTCTGTAGTTTTATGGGATAAGATAACGGACAATTGATCGGATTGGATAAACAAGTAAGAGGGTAGAATTTGTTATGGCTCTCTAAGACCGGCATGGTTTCGATCTTTACTTAATTCTGTAACTAACAAGGGTGATCAGCCAAAAAAAACATTCGTTACTTTTTGATTTTTTTCTCCCAATTCCTTACTCCTTCACTAGAGAATAATGACTGTATTTTAATTCCAGTAATACAGGTAGTATTTTAAGAATGAATTTATTTGTGTTACTAATGGAGTAGAATTTCCAATTTCTGAAAATATGTTGGTAGAAAAAATCGTTTGGAAAATCAGAACTATTAGGTATGTATAAGGATCAGATGCATTACAAAGGCAACACCAATCTTTTGTAACAATAGAACTATTTGCGTTCTTTTATTAATTACCTTCAACTCGTAGAAAACCAATGAAACTAACGGGAAATTCAACAGATTCCCAGAATATACAAAGACAGTCTGAAAAACACTTTGAAAACTGGTATTGTCAATACTTTTGTCGAATGTTGTCTTATAAATCCTTATTACTATACTTTTGAAACGATACGAAATATTTGGAAACTTCTCTCTAATACTGATAAATAACATAGGTATAGACATAAAATATTTTGCATCCAAAATTAGAAAAAAGTTGCATAAAGAAGTTGAGCGTTCTTGAAGACAATATAGAAAAAAAAAACTAGTATCCTCGTAATATTTTAATTTTAACAACTGCTTTTGATAGGTTATCTACCAGGTTTGACAACATCAACTAAAATCAGTATCATTTTTTTATTAAAAAATTACCTTCATTTTTTTAATGAAAGGTTAATTATTTAGATATGGTTCATGATGCTTAAGATAGAGCTCTGGAAATCATCAATATTAAAGATAAGTAATTAGTTAAGAATTCTGATGTCAATGAATTTACAAAAGACAAACGATGTGAAATAATGAAGAATTTTTACGAAAATTAAGTTTCAACTATCTTTTCACAGTGTAAACTTTCAAGAAAGTTAACAATTATACATCTTCTTTGATGTATGCATATATACAGAATCGCAAGATATATAGGCAATATTCCAAGCTTAACTTTAGAATTAATTTAATATGAGTATTTGACCTCACTCACATCAAATCAATGGATCATGACTAAGCAATCTGAGTACTTTCAGGTACATGAATTCCATAAAAAACGATGACTGTGGTAACTTATTGGTTATTGTCGTTGACTTGTGGTCTGTGTTGTTTTCGTTCAATCGTGATTTCGGGAACTAAAATCCCTGATGGTTCCTCATCAAGAACTTATTTCCCTTAGGTAAATACGAAAGTAATGATACTGAGGTATAGTGGTGAAATTTTGATTTAGCGTGGGTTTCATTGTCGTTTGATAATTTTTGGTTATTTTTCCCCCCCCCCCACAAGATACTCTAGTGATCCTTATCTTCTTTCTGCCCTTCTTCTTATAATGTTTTGTTCATTTTTTTCCTAGTATCTAGACAAAACTTTTCTATTGTTCATTTCTTTCTTAGTGGCTCATACATATAATTTGGCACAATATAGCCACAGTTGATTTATACCATACACCCTTACTTTCACTTAGTCACTCATCATGCTGAAGATCCACCAGGTAGCTGATGCAAGTTAAAACTGTTCAAGGCTCCATGTCTTGTCACAGAAACTTAAAGAAGGATCGCCAGCTCATACGACATCCTCGTCATTTTACCAAGGCTCAAAATTACGATGTGGTGCACCAATAGCCTTCTCATTCCTTCTGAGGGCAATGTTAATAAAATCAGTTTGTGTATTTCGAACTTAGTTCTCAGCAAAACCATTTAAAGCATTGAGTCTTTGGTTGAGAAGAAATTGAGATATATTGACGACGTTTCTTTTTGTTTAAATTTTTAACATACATATTTTTCTTTCATTTTTCACATTTAAAATATGTATAATGGTTGATATTTAATTGACCAAGATGAATTAATATTAGCTCTGAATATTAATTTCGAAACAAAACTACTTTGGTATTTCTCTCCTTTTAGAAACTTATTCTACTTTAAGTAAGTATCGAATTCTACTGATATTTCCCCCTTAGTGTTAACAGTAGTGAATGTCCCTCATATACTCTCGTGATCCTTCTCTTAATTCCTCCTTAACACTCCTTTTCTTTATCAACCAAATTTTACTTTTTTCTTAATTTTTTCTATCTACAATAGATTAAACAAGTATTTGGTGCAGCGTAATCATATTTGCCCTTGAGCCACGAGCTGTAACTCTATTTTGTCTTTCTCAATGCATTTACAATCAATGTGCTATTGTTCGGATTGTACGGTTGTCGAGTGATAATCGCGAATTAGTGGCTGAGGCCGTTTCAGTCAACTCCATTTTCCATTGAAGACCCGTTCTGTACCAGGGATCGAATTTCTCTTTTTGAAATGTGTAGAAATCAGGTGAGTCGTGTGCAGACTTGATGTTATTGTCCATCACATGACTTTGTTCAAAATTGTCAGTTGTCTCGCATTGCATCTACATGCAACGTCTTGGGTCTAGTGGTGTAATTAAGTTTAAAATACAAACTGTCAGACACAAAGTTTCTCTAACAACAATCTATATGACTCGTAATTTTAAATCACGATCAAATAGTGAGGTCAATTTCTGAGTTTGCCTCCCATTCTCCACATCAGTGTGGGGAAATTAAGCCTTGACAAATTTATCATATACAATTCCGTCTACACAATTAGTGATTGTAATGGAATAA
Organism: Nephila pilipes; assembly: GCA_019974015.1. Classification (NCBI taxonomy): domain Eukaryota; kingdom Metazoa; phylum Arthropoda; class Arachnida; order Araneae; family Nephilidae; genus Nephila; species Nephila pilipes. The sequence continues at coordinate 988,399 of BMAW01011354.1, forward strand.
GAATTCTAACATCAGTACGATTGACACATCGCTGTCTTCGATCTGGAATCGTGACCATTTGGCAACAGAAATTTATTTTCTAGGGATGATATAAAAACAAACATTTTTTTTGTCATCCTTATTAACAACTGCAACTTTTATTGAAATGAAAAAGAGAAAATATTTAATCATTCAGTGATAAATATGAAGTTCTATATAAGAGTTTATATTCACAATAGCCAAGGATTCCAATTTTCAAACAGTAAATTGAAACTTGGTCTTAAGTAGTTTGTAAATAATATAATTTATTTAAATTTAACATTCCGCTTTCGATAAAGTAACATATCTTCGGGAACTTTAGTCATTGCTGTATAATTCCATGCAATGTTGAGTGTTTTGAAAGTTTTTGTAAGCTAACTTATGCAATCATCATGCACGCTGATCCGATAAATCACTAAATGTAACATGGTGTTATGTCTATAGTTTATGTACTTGAAGTATGAGGAAAGTAATTCTAAATTTAATAATAATGTGTTTTTTTTATGAAAATGAAGTTACTTTATTTTCGAAGGTGTGTAATTACATTACTAGTTCGTTGAGTTTCCGCTAAAACAAACAATCCAATGTTTATTAAATGTGTATCCAGCTAAGGAAAACAGAACCAAAACGTACATTAAACTAATAATAGGCTACGTGGATAATGAACAAAAAATAATAATTATTATTATAAAAGAGATATGACTTTCATTTAAGATGTAGTTAAAAAAATAATGTAATTGCATTGGAAAATGATGTCACCATTTCCTAGCTGTAATATTACCACGCCTACTGACACAGACATTTGCTGTGCAAGAAGTACTGCGTGACGCGTTTTGACCGTATTCATGAAAGAAATTAAGATGGCTTCAGCAAATCCTACAAGTTGACAGATGTCTTATGTAATTGATCGACACAAATAGCAGTTGAAGCTCACAGTAAATGAAAAACACATACAATCGTTAGCTACAGTAATATCTGACATCAATAGCCAACGCCATTATTCCGTGGCGTTGTTCAATGGGCGGGAGGCAGTTCATCAGCCACTGGTGGTTTCACGCAAAAGTTTAATTTCAAGTCATTAGGACAGATGTTATGCAGACTGCAACCCTCAAGATGCCCGTCTAAAAAATTTGCATTCTCCCTCTATCAAACCACCTGCATTGTTTATCTTTGGACATTCCCCTGAGATGCAGAAAAGAATGTGAATACGATATTCCTATCATTCAGTCTGCTTTTTAACAATTGTAAATTGAGGCAGCGTCTTTCTTATGGTCTTGAGTAAGATAGCTACATCTAGGCCAATTTGTTATCTTGTGTAGAATGACTACAGATGTTCACTTTCAAAACATTCTTGTCGATAAATTCATCCGTTTGTTCATACAAGCTTCTCTGAAACGCGTCCACTCTTTCAATGCGATAACGCTCTTCACACACTGATTGGTGTATTAAAGAAAGGTTGGAAAACATAACGAAAAAAATATAACATCTCTTCAGTCCCCTATCTTGAGCATTTTGGAACATTTGGGAGAATATTTGGAAGCCAAATTTTTGTTTTCTCCTTCCGAAGGTTGTCCCAATTTTGGATTTAGAGATCTTCTACATGACGAATGGCTTTAACTTTCATAATTGTTATGCGTGATATCTATTTCAGTCCAACCTCCTATACAATGTGTATCGAAGGTATAGTGGGGCTCAGACCCCTATTTAGAAAATAATTTTCTCAGTTTCGCAGGTATATGTTTGTTCGTATTAATTTATCACCCACCTGTATGATTTAAATATCACAAGGATTAAAATAACCTTATAATAAATGTTTTGCATTTGCTGCATCAGTAAGGAAAATAAATGACGTCATGGTTTAATAGAAATGAAAACTTAGAACATTTTAAACTTTTTATAAGAAAAATTTATAACTTACGTTTGTTTTTTTAAGTAAATAAAATAATTAGCGCCACAAAAAATTTGCGTTTGACGTTACAAATTTTTTCTACTCTCCGTCGAAATTTTGTTTATTGCTTATACTAAAATCGATGTTTTAAAGTGATAAATATGTAATATGAAATTTATATTATTTTAGAAATCAGTATATTGCTTGACAATTAAGTATTAATTAAAATCTTTATAAAGTGCTACATAATCAATTAACAAAAGCATAAAGAACAAGGTAATCGGCCTAAGATGCTAAGAAATTCCAGTGACGCCGAATGCATAGTTTATTAAAACGATCGCAGTCGACCTAAGCAAATAGTGCTAATAAATAATACAGTGTAATCATTTAATGTGAATAATGAATGCAATAATAAATTGAAAAATACAGTCAAATTTTATTAATTTCACAATTTCAGAAAAATAATTAATTTACAAGAACTATTTGCATTAGAAGTGGAAATTCTTATAGAACTTTTGTAATAGTTTTTAGAATCCTTTTTTCTTATCTTCCTGTAAATTTTGCAGCATTCTTCGAGGTCTAAATAGTCATCTTACATATACTTGTTTTGAAATTCTATACAAAATTTTAGCATACAGAGGACAGGTAATTTATATTAATCTCTTCAGGTATTGCTTATAAATGATTTTTCCTTTTTTTAATCATTATTTCGCTACACTCTTTATCTTCAAATGTTTACCAAAGGGATGGGTGACTCGAGGTTTTTATCAAACTCTTCAGATGGTGTATTCTGATGTCTTTTTCATTTTTAATTACTATTTCGCTCCTTTCTTTCTTTGCAAGTATTCCCCGATGAGGTGGATGACACATCATTTTTATCGAGCTCTGAAAATAATGCATATTATAGTCTTTTTTTAGTTTTTTTCCGCATCATTCGTTTTTTTTCCAAGTGTTCTACAAAGATGTAGTTGACTCAGCATTTTTATCAAGCTCTTATGGTGGGGTGTATTAATGTCTTTTTTTGTTTTCCTTTTTAATTATTACTTCGCTTCATTCTTCCTCTTCAAGTTCTTCCAAAAGAAGAGGATGACAGGATATTTTTATTTAGTTCTTCAGTTAATGTGTACGGAAGTATCTTTTCATTTTATAATTGCTATTTCATTTCTGTCTTTCTCTTCAAATGTTCACCAAAAATGTGCATAAGTAGAAATGTCTATGGATATCTTCTGATGGTATGCATTAATGTCTTCTTTTTTCAGTTATTTTTTGCATCATCTTTCAGCTTCCAGTGTTGTCGAAAATTGTGCGCGAGTACAAATTTCTATGGGTCTTTCAAATGGTAAGTATTACTGTATTCCTTTTTAATTATTTCTAGCATCTGTCTTCAACTTTTTCTCCAAAACGAAGCATGAATAGTATTTCCCCAAAAGGAGCATAAATAGAAATTTCTATTTATTTTTGCAGACGGTATTCAGTATTTTATCCTTTGTTTAATTATTTTTTTCATCACTCTTGAATTTCAATTGTTTCCCCAAAATGTTTATGAGTAAAATATTTGTTATTGATCTCTTCAGATGTATGCAATACTGTATTCTATTTAATTATTTGTTGCATCTGTCTTGAACTTAAAGTATTCCGCAAAAAGTTGCATGAGTAGAAATTTCTGTGAATGTCTTCTGTTGATAAACATTAATATATTTTCCTTATTCAATAATACTTGTATGACTCTTGAGTTTCAAATGTTCCGCGAAAGGATATATGACAGGAGGATTTCATGGAGCATTTCGCATGATGTGCGTTAAGGTTTTTTCTTTCATTCAAATTCTAAACAGTGCTGATTTCTTTCTTCAACAAAAATTGCGACTGAAAACTTTTAGTGAGATTCTATTACTAATAATCTGGATACATTTTCCTTCTTATCTTTACAATATCCTAAGAGTATGTGGCGAAGTCCTTCATTCAAAATTCGAGATGAAATATTCTTGGCATAATTTTTTTATATTCTTTCTTTATTTTTTTCCAATATGGATTTGCTTTTGAGGCTTTAATTGCAATTAGAGAGTTTTAAAAACATTCTTGATCTCAATTTCCAAATATATGACAAATTATAAATGCCAAAAATAGTTTTCTAAATGTATATTTTTGAAATATTCGTCACTGTGAAAAGAAAAAAAAAGTTTTTTCCTAACTCTATTTTAATTTTTACTTGATGATAAATAATATAAAATAGTTGGAAAAAACTATCATTGGCAGCATTTATAAATACATTATACAGCAACGATCTTATGAAATTGCTTTGGATAGTTAACTACCATGTTTCGCCTTCCTTTACAGGGGCAAGCTTTGCCTCTAAATCTAAACCTAGACAAATGCTATATACTATTTTGGAATGGACAACAGGTATTATTTTGTCTTTTTTCGAGCGTTTCTGTTGACTAAAAACTACTCTGCTTTCCGCAGGAACTAGTTTCGCTCTCAAATTCAAAGCCTTACAGAAACTATAAACCACTTCCGAATTGACGAGTGGAACTATGTCGATCCTTGATGGTTTTAGGGGTTTCAAAATAACATCCTTCGTCTCTGGAGCGAAGTATACTTTCGAACTTGGAGCCTGATAGCCATTTACAGCAAAAGAATCTCCGACACACACTGAATCCTCAATGGAATTCTGCAACTCTTCAGAGCTGCCTCCACTCAAATTGCCTACAAAAGGAAATTCCAACAAACAGCACACCTTCACCAATTCAATTACGATAGCGTAACATATTATTTCTAAAAAAGAGGGCAAATCTCTCTCAAATACGATCCAAGGCAACAAGTACACACAGATCTCAAAGACCATATTAATTACGTCATCCATCTTACAAAAATTCAGTTTAGTAAAGCAAAAACAAAATAAGAGCATTCAAAAACTCACCAAAAAGCAAGACTTTCGAACAATAAATGAATAAAAAATGTTAGCTTGCCATTGTTAACTTAACACAGATTTTTTTTGGTTTGTGTACATTTTTAGATAACAATATTTTAAACAATGCACTGACCAATAATGAAAGTCAAACATTGTTTTCCTGTTTGTTATATAATTCTATTATATATATTACCATCAGTATCATTACACTATGTTTGTCTAGAGTTAGAAATTACGATCGACATAGGAAACAATTTTTTTTCAGACAGACTAAAACTCTTATTTTTATATTGTGCTTTCGTACATTTTGACAAAAGAAACCAAAAATTTATTTTTCATTACTCCTGACAATGGAGTAATTGTTTAATTTTCGTCAATGTTAAAATTTCATTACTGTAAACGGTTATATACCTACGTAATCATTTTAATATTAATGTTGTGGAGTTATTCTGATAACGATTTTCAAATTTAGATCACATATTTTGTTAAAAATTAAGAGGATAAAAATTTAAGATATACAATTATCTAAAATGACTTCCTGTCAAAATATAAGGGACTTTTCATTTTTTAGTAAATTATTTCAATTAATCCGGTCTTGAAACACGGGAAATATAATTATGTTAAGAACGCATTTCCTCAAAAATTAAAAAAAAACCATTCAAATAATTGCTCATATTATGCTAATTTTGATGATGCATCTCAAAATATATTAAAGGTATTTATGTTTTGGAATTTAAAATATACACGAAATTGTTTGTTCCAGAATCCAAAGCATAGTTTCCCATCTCTTTTGCCCCTTTTATCGGAAAAAAAATTCACCACCAACCTTCGGAGGAAAAAAAACAACTTCCTCCCGGTTCATAAAATCAATACATGCTTATGAATTTTTAGATTTTTAATAAATATTTTAAAATATGTCCAAAAATAAAAAATAGAAAGTAAACATTCCGCAACATTTCCCTTTTTCTACCCTATCGAATAATTTTTTCCCATGTAATTAAAGGTAATGACCTAACTTTAAAAAAGAAAAGTGGTAAACTACGTAGAATTACCCTCATAAATTTAAAGTGATGTGTCAGCGGGAACTTGAACCTATTGTTGATCGATCCAGCAACAAAATATAAGCTTACAAACACAAGAGAACAAACACACACATATTATTATGCTCTGCGTGGTGCTGTAACTGATTCACGTACTATTCAAAAAGGTATTGCGAGAAAAGTGATAGTATGCCGAAATCTTCATTTAATATAGATTAACCTTCCTTAAAAGACATTTAGAAGTATTTTCTGAAGCATGCTTTGGATGATTTTAGGATTAATCAAGTTTTCAATCACATTCTTGCAGATATTACTACGGGAAGAGGCAGTAGGCCCTCTTATGAAATGAAACTGAGTAAAAGGTTTCTTCAAATATAAAGTAAAGGTAAAACAAATAAACGTTACTTTAAGCGTCTTAATTTAATCTGATTTGTATATTTATTACTCTAATTTTTCACATGTAAATGTTTATTTCTGTCTCTTTGTTTTCAGGAATTCAATCGGTGGAAGGTCATTAATTGTGAAGTTCTAATTAGATGCGTGTTAGATAAAATTTCTTAATATTTTTTAAACATCGTAACTTTATGTGACGTATGGACTAAGCAGCATTGTAATTTATGTAATTATAAGTTGTATTAAAAATTGAAACTTAATTATTGCTACCCTAAACTTTTAAAATGCCTTAAATAACATAGCACAATAATATTATAATGCATATTCTAATATTTTATTACTTTTGTATTGTGAATTGTATTTTTCGAGAGATTTTAACGTTTTTATCGTCAATTTATTTGCATCACTACGGACTGGGTTTAATTTCCCATTGCTTATTTTTCAAATTAATGATACGTGTGTACATCTAATAGAACATATATATTTGATGGTTGAATAGAATATGTGGAACCATTAATTAAATTAAACTGCATTTAAATTCTTGTATTTTTAACTATGTAACAATGGTGCTGGTTCATAATATGTATTCCGAAAATTAGGTAATATGCCTGATTTTTTTTTCTTAAATGAAAACTATGTGTGCGATCTGAAAACAATTATATGTGTTTCAAACAAAAAATTCTTTTCAACAATCTAGCGACACCGCGTTTTCGAGACTGAATCATGTTGGGAAATATAACGCCATTACCAGGGACCATGTAACTCTTAGTAGACAGCAAATATCAAATTCTACGGAATGGAATAGAATACTCATATTCATTCAAAAGGAACTAAGTGTTCCTAAATTATGTTAATATGAGGAAAGACAAATAAAAAACACATTTTAAACGTAGAATTGATGCTCTATAGATGTATGGTTGAAGTTGATGTTATTCTTGCAAATCACAAACACCATCAAATCTAGAATAGTTTCATGATAATATCCACTTAAAAAACAAGAAATTCTATTGATGAAATAGACAAGGATCCTGATTGGAAAGCCTAAAGCGATCGGGGTTATGATCAGGATAGGCTCTGAAGATTGATAAAGACTGTTCATTTAGTGTAAATCAAAGATATCAAATGCCCACTGAAGAAGCTAGTCAAAATGTCTGTTACATCTATAAGTCAGACACCACCTATATGAACACCATGATACCACTAGTTCACAGGTGGGGAGGTTCAAATAGCTGTTTTTTGAATGCAACACCGATAGGTCAGACACCACCTATATGAACACCATGATGCCACTCGTGCACCGGTGGAGAGGTTTAGATAGCTGTGTCTTTAAATTTAAATTTGAAATACAGCTCCACCACAGAATAGAAATATTTTGGGATAAGGAAAGCCGTTTCGAGTGATTTAAGTTCTCCCCTTCTTTATTGCCCCATACTTAGTTAAAATAAAAGGAATGCTGAATTGTTCCCTTTTGTTATCAAATAAATCATATCATTCTTGCCCTTCAGGGAAAGAAAGAACGGAATTAGGACCCCTATCTGTGGTAAGAATTCATTACGGAAAACGAATCAATAGTAGAGATTCCTTCTAAGAGGTATGAAAGCTGATGTAACAGCTCTCATCTTTGTTGCAAACAAAAATGTTTTTGTTTGCTTTGTCTCAAAAAAAAAAAAAAAAAAAAAAAAAAAAAAAACCTCTTGCAGATGATCATTCACTCCGATTGAAACAGGATCTCAATATTTTGAAAGGCGATGTGCTACAAAAATGTTCTTCAATATTGCGAGTATCCAAGCGGATGGAATGAGAGCAATTATATAATTAGAATAATGTAGATAGCTATATATTCGAGGAAAGAATTAATACACATTTTAATAAAAATGAAGGACATTATTTTAGCATAAAAGTATTTATTTTTTGATGTGTTGCAAGCAATTAATTTCAAGATAAACCTGATTTCTAATTGAAGAGGTAATTTTTTCAAAATTTTGAAAATGAGACTAAAATTAATGCTGAGAGAGAGTGTGTGTGTGAGAAACAAATTGTGAAGACACATTTTGAAGTGTGGATGCATTTCTCGAGTTTCTTTTGAATATTCATTTTACAGTCATTGTTATTTAAATTGAAATTTACATAATTTCCTCTTTTAATTACTTCATATTAAACGGGCGAAATATTAGATTATCACATGCTGTAAAACTTTACATAGTATATTATTTATTCTTACTGATCGATTAATTTTCTATGTAATCATAAATATTTCGTATGGGTTGGTTTCATTTATGACTTGAGGTTTTCGTCCACGAATGCAGAACATTTTATGCGAATATATGTGTTATGAAAGCATGGAAGGTTTCTTTATAATTTTAATAGTCTCTTCAAAAATTACAGGTTGTATCTAAAATCACGGAAAGAAAGATTTTATGCAAAAAATAGTACAATATGTTTCACAAATTATAGACACTGAAGATAAAGAACAAATATAATTCGAATAATAATGAGTTCCTGCGGGAAAAGAATTTAAATACTATCCCTATCTCATGCTTAATACTAAAAAGTCTAGTAAAGTCACTAATAGAATATACTACATTAGAGGATAGAACTTTCTTTTGTGGATTAATTAATAAAATAATGTTACGCCCAATATCGCTCAATACACTCTGTAAATATTTCGAAATTTCATCTCACATGTTTTGTAATAAATAATTTAATAATGCGTTATAATCATTAACATAAAACACTCCCAACATATAATACATTTTTTATTCTTTTAAATAAACTTTTACTTTGATATTTACAAAAACCTTTTTATATTACTTACATACTACAAATTAAATGCATCGAATTCGTTTTGCAAATGAGTAATAATCGTTCCATCTGAATCTTAAATTTATAAGTTTTGATAAACAATTGTACTTTATTTAATACGATATGTATCAGGAAAAGATCGTAAAAAAAGAAGTATACATATACGATAAAACATCTTTAAATCAGATTAATAATGTACCATGGTCAGTTTGGATTATCGGAAATATGATTTAACCGGAAAATAGATAGAGCACAGAAGAAAAATTAAACATTCTTACAGGACACTGAATTATTATATTAAAAAAGATCGAAATATCAGTAGTATAACTTCTAAACATTGAATCACAGGCATTCTATCAATCAGTCCACTCTTCATAATACTATATCCATCGCTAGTATCAGCTTGTAATAACATGAGAAGTATTTTGTTTAAAACTATAATCTTTTGAAATCCACACTGATTATTATTCATGGTGTCGTAACACTAAGTTATGATTATAAACAATGTATTCAAACAGTTCTAGGACTGATCACACTCAGACCACATAACACAGAAGGTATTTGTTCATTTCATATTACCCTTCTACATAGTTTTTTCCCCTTAAAATTCAATGTAGCATTTGTAGCGAGAGTGACAGTCCATAAACTTCTACAACTTTTCTACTTCAGCTCTACTGAGTTCCGATTTAATCGCCTCTTTAGTATCATCTATCACAACTGATACCATTGCCTTTTCCGCTACAATTTGATCTTGGGAAATAAATAAAAGCTGGAGGGAACAGATCTATGTTAATATGGGGTGGTTGATAAATATTACCGAAATTTTTAATGAAAATATGTCACACAAGAATGGACTTGCGAGACTATTAATTGTTGTGCAAGAAGCGACAATTCCCGTTGTCCAACTAACCAGGCCTCTCGCGCTACATCGTTTGAAATGCAGATCCAAAATATCTTAGTATAATTAGCCATTCACAGTTAAACCATAACGACAAAAATCTGTTGCCTAAGCTCAACAATTTTATTCTTTTGACTCAAACATGGACGATGTATTCTTTCATCAACTTAGGTAGAGTTTCTTCATATTTAAACTCTTGAAAACACTCAGATACTCTGGAAAAACTCATAGTATCATCACCTTAATATGAATTTATTATGTAGATGTTTCTGAGGTTGACTTTTTCAATATAAACCAGAATTTGATATTTTTCTTCGATAAGAAGGATGAGCACAACGCGTTACTCAAAGAATCGTAATGATTGGTGCCGAATCGTAACTAGTCACAAATGCATGTAGCTTAAAGTCGCCTGTATATCAAATCATTGTTAACACAGATATAGAGCCTTAGAGGCTTGTACGCTTTTACGAGCGGATGTTCTGGAATGTTTTGAATGCACAGCGTATGTAATTTACAAATTTAGTGGTCTCCATGTATTTATATAACTCTAAAAAAGTGATATGGTAAGTTGTATGGTGTAAAAGCGTTTGTCGATATCCTTTAAAAAAATTTCTTTTATGCTACTGAAAATTTTCAAAAATATATTCTTGAGGTTTTCATCTTACAAATAACTGCGTTTCTGCTTATTAGAACAAATGAAACGGAATTTTCTGGCATATCATGATAACTAATTTATATGTTAATTTTTTTTTTCATATTTTGGCAAGTTTACTTATGATTTAATATGGTGTAACTGTGTTGCTCGTTATGCTACCTTTAGTATATACATTTATGTAGAATTATTAATTTTATGGCTTCCGAAAATTTTCATTCAGGAACAAGTGACCTTTGATAGTGATTTAAATTAATATCTTGATATATAGCATTCGACTGTGATTAATTAACTCAACACAAATAAAACTATACAAAGTTATGAATTGCCCAAAGAGATTAACTAATTGTTTAATGATCTAAATTACCTTAATGCACCTAATATATAATTTTAGTTATTAGATTGTATGATATAAAACAATTTAATCGAACTTATAAATTAACAATATACAATAAAAATTGAACATATATTTTTGAAAGAAAAGGGAACTAAAATGAAGAAAAATAAATTCATTTAAAATTAAAAATATTTTAGCTAGAGTGAAGCATTAATAAAGTAAATTATATTTTTTAAGTTGAGTAAAAACATTTTAAATTTGTATTATTACAAAAGAAATTCAAATGCATTTAGTTTCATTTCTTGCAACTGTTTTCTCTAATAATAATTTCATACATGTTTGAGAAAAATCTAAAGTTGTTTTGTAAATGCCAAAATTCACGGTGTACCAAATACTTTTTTTAAAAAATACTAAGTATACCTCATTTTATCATATTTAGAGAATCATATTCAAACGAAACGTATTTTTTTAACAGCTTAGTTATTTAACGGATGTTTAATTTCTTTTATGCACCAATTTAATTTTCCATTTCCTTCTTTCAAAATTTAAAAAAAAAAAAAAAAAAAAAAAAAATTAAAATACGCATATGACTGTAAAACTTCACTTTAAATACCTAATGTGGATTCCCAGATGTAAAAATATAATGCATAAAACATAATCGTAACTTAAAATAGCTTCTTTAATAACGCCACTATATAAATCTTCAGAACTTGTTAAAACATCTAAAAGTTGTTACATCTTTTTTCACAAATCTGTGCAATTTAAGTGAGCACGCAAAGAAAACTTTTTAAATTTATGTGAAACCTTAAGAATTTTCACATATATTTTTCGGAAAGGTAAATTATTCTTTTTACAAAAATAGAGAAAAAAATGTTTCACAGCGAAGACATGAATTTATTCAATTCATTACTTACATTTGGAAATAGGAAAAAATAAAGTACTCAGTTTCTTTAATTAAAGTGACAATGGTTTTACATTCCAGATGTGGCAATTAAATAGCAAGACTGGCATTGTAAAACACTTTATTTTGATGTCATGTATATTTACAGTATACACCCCTCCTCCATCCCTACAATGCTCTATGAGAATTTTTCATTGTTCGAAACAGTACTGGAAGTCTTCATCCGTCAGGACATGTGACTCTTCTTTCCCTTTCACAGCTTTAATTAACTCAACTCTTGTTCTTTCTAATGCAAATTTTGCTTTGGTAAACATATAGAAGTTGCATACCTCTAGATCCGACAAATAAGGCCGACAATTTAACACTGAGAGGCCGTACTTGGTTAGAAATCTCTAGACATACAATGTAGCATGAGTTACGTCTTGGTGGAAGAATTTGACGTACAGATTATTTGTCCATTGAACATATATTATTGAAAGAAAAGAGAACTAAACCTACCTACTCTCTCAGCAATCTCGCGAATACTTTACCAATGGTCAGATCGAACCAGATTACCGCTTCTTTCGATATGGTCACGGTTTCTGACGTGAAAGGACGACCCGGGAGTGAAATATCTTCAACATCTTCTTGCGCATCTAAAAACTCTTAAGGCACTCAAAAACACGTGCACCTGATAAACGTTAATTATCATACACTACTTTAAATAAATTATATGTCTTAGTAGCAAATTACCGAAGTTCTATGCGAAACTTCACTGCAATTTTTTTTAATGGACCATTATTTAATTGCAGAAATTATTACTCAAGGATTAGTCCTTGTTTCGTAACTGCAATATATTAACAGAACATGTTTCAAGGAGAACATGTTGTATGAAGCCTTCGTGCCTTCTAGAATTCCAGCAGCATGGATGTCTCATAAGAACATTCCAACAGGATATCATAACGTTCGCCATTAGGTTAAAAAATGTGGTAGTATCTTATATGTAGGATCGTATTACCTGTCGATCATTTCTTACAATATAGTTCTCACTGTTTATTTGTCCTATCCTCCTACTCTCTGGAAGATTTAGTTTGGGGGTTACTAAAAAAACAAATTATATAGAAGAAAAATAGGTAATATGTCGTACTTAAAGAACTACGTCCTCTTTTATGTACACAACATTATTTTCCATTCTGTTACACGACCTCGTAGACCATTGTCTGACATGGTATCATATGTTGGTCCAAAAGCAAGATGGACATATTTAACCCTTTGAAGGACGGTATATGAAAAACATTAAACTTTTGCAAAAATACATCTTAAATATTTAATAATGTTAAATGGTTAAATATCAAACAGTAAAATTAATTTTTATTTATTTCCCGATTTTTGATACACGGTGTATATAATACACCATCACCCCTCTAAGACATCTTATTTGAACATTCGCTGTTTCGTATTCCTTCGAAGAAATAATAAATACTTCTACAAAAAAAAATGTTTTATTTTGGTCAATATGGGAAATATTATGATCACAAAACACTTTTGAAAAAAATTAGAACTTTATAATATTGTATTTTTATTTTTAAGCGTGATAATTTGAGCGAAAATATGTCAATTAACTTAAGTATACCTTTTTTTACACATATATAATTTTCATAGTTTAATGCTAAAATTGTATTATAAACTTAATAAGACAATTTTAGTTGAAATACATATACACATTTATTAAAAATGAGGCATATTTTTTACTGTATAAACTGAAATGAAATTTTCTTCCCCATTTGTTTCTAAAGATATCTCAGAATGCATCAGAAGGGAGTTCTTCAAACGAAGCAAGTTCTTCCTTTCTTAATCGAAAGTCCTTGTATAGGCATTCTTTAATGAAATATTTTAGAATATATATGTTTAAAAATTATTTAAAACTAGATTATAAAGCAACTTGAAATAAAATTTGAATTTTTCTGAAATAATTATGCACACTATTATACGAAATCTGAAACAATCACGAGAATTAAAGGAAAACATGAATTAAATTAATTCTAGATAAACCTAAAATTCTGTTCGTTGTATGGCCTCTGTAAAAGTTCAATATCTGACCGGCCACGGTAATTGAACCTATTCAGAACATACCCTCCCTTATGTAATGAACATACGTGTTAACAAACAAATACAAAAAAAAGATCAGGCCTCCTTACTCTGAATTACTTACAAGATGTTGGTGTCCAAACACCGAGGGCTCTATTCTTCTTACAAAGTGGGTATATCTTTGCTGCATTTGTACCATATGTATTACCAGTTGTCAATGATTTTTATATCAGTTTACTTAGACCAATTAATAAAGTCTACCAATGAGTTCCTATTCTCTCCCCTCTTTTGCCGGTAGCTTATCATCTGTTTTTATCTCATACTAACACTTTATATCCATGATCGTTAACAAGTCACGTGTCAATCAAAGAAGACAATCCCTAATATGTTCACTCCAGCCAGTTTTGTCTTCAATGCCTTGAAAAGCTGTTTTTCGATTTTTATTGCAATATTTTGGTTTTCAGATATCATGTTTTACCCCAACAATTTTTTTTGGTTGGCATGCACCGCATTGATAAATTTCTATTCCTGTTTTAAATTTCTTTTCTTAGGAGAATAATTTTTATTTTTGCCACACTGGAACTTGGAAACATATTTATGACTGCTATTTTTCACTGAAACAAAGCAAGCCTTCACATTTCAGTCTGAATCAAAATTTTCAGTGCTGACAACTGTTGCTCATGAACCCCCTGTGTGCTCTATAGGGAGCTTTGAATAATTATGATACCACTTAGTTTAGAGTATTAAATTAATATTTTATATATTTTATTTTGAGTAATTAGTAGTATTTACAAAAAAAATTTAAAAAAATAAAGATTAGGTAGCTCATGAGTTTAAAATTTTCAAATCATTTCAGAAAGATTTCTGTGAGGCATAAAGCAGCCACTTGTTAGGAGCTTTCATTAGAATCAAAACAATAATTTTAAAGCTACACGGTACCATTTTTCAAAAAAAAAAATTTGGAGACAGTAATATTAAAAGTAATATATGTATTGCTTTCAGGCTATATTATTAAACTGATTCTGAAAATAAAAAAGTCAATTTAACAAGCCCTTATTTTAAAATTTAAAAAAATTTAAATTTTTGAAACTTTTATAAAATACACAATTTTTGATTTCTTTTTAATTATTTTGAGTGATTTATATTTCTTATATTATTGCAAATAAAAGTTAGTATGGATTTGAAAATCTGTTTCCTTGTTGATTTTTAATAACTAGGGATCCTAGACCTAAATCCGTACTACCGTTTATAGGGCATACATATCTAAGTTTCCATAAAAAATTTCGAAACTCTATCTTGAACAGAAAAAAAAAGCCTTAGGGATTAGAAAACACTTACATCTTGAAAAATAAAAGTCTGAGAATGCATTTAAAGTTTTTAAAGGCATAAAACAAAACCTAATAATGCTTGCAAAGCTCTAAATTTTTAATATATTATTTTACTACTTATATAATATATGGAAACACTACTTTAGTTAAAAATGATAGAAATATTTTTACTTATTCAAAATATGTTTTTGCAAAATATCGATATAGCATTTGTTACGATGACAGATTATTCAGCTTAAAGTTAACATAATAATTTCACAAAAGTTTTAAAACACAATACACTTATAAAAAATAATAATGACACAAATAATAATTTTAAAAAAAAGTTGAAATATACCTGGTTTGTACATAGCACCTAATGTTTTCTGAATTTTAAATCGACGCAATTTAACAAGTTTTATTTTTTTTCTGCGCAACCTTAAAATTTGCAGATTTGTTTTTCTTTCTGAAACAGTTTCTCCTATAATCAGTAAAGTACACTAAACGTTCTGACGACAAAATTATTACAAATTCAATTAACATCATGAAATGTTTTTAGAGCTTTTAATGTTACAACACTAAATTCAGATATTGCAGTCGACATGGCAATCAACATACGACTCCTAGAAGCTACATTTTCTTTGCAACATTTGTTCCATATCATCGAATGTAATGCTTCTTTAGAATTTTGTGTCAAACCTCTGACACATCTGCTTAATAATTCAGTTGATGCTAATCATTGATAAATCGGCAATATTTTCAGGAAAAATATTCATCATTGATTGGTGTTTTTACCCAATCTTAGTGAAAATCTGGTTTCTTTCCACGTGCTAATGTTGACTGGTAAAAACACCAAGAGTCTATACCTGAAGGGTATTTTTTATGTTGTGGCTTCTGTTCTGTAGATATGCAATGAAACAGGGTAACATAAATTGCAGTTTTCATTGCCTTTACGTCACCTTTACTTTTGTGTATAGCATTTGTGTAGTATCTTGTTAGATTTTTTTATTGTATCTTCTTTCAAATAATCGTGTTTCTTTCCTCTCAGAGTTATACCTTTCACTCGCCAATATTTTATTGTCTGCCTCTAAACTGTTCCCAATTTGCTCACATGGTTAATTCATTCTTCTTTTTTAATTTGTATCTCACTTCCATACACATTTCTTTCTTTTAATTCTATGAAAGCCTTAGAATCCCCTTCAGAGAGTAAGGTTGTGTACCGGAAGCCAATGCTCTCAAATCTTTCCCATAATTTCATAGCTGCAATTACTTCCATTGCACCAGATGATCCGACATGTGTTGCACTACAAACATCCTGATTCCCTTCGTATCAAATACGAAATTCATATGCATGTATTCAGACTTTTTACAACGCCTAGTAGCCAAGTGACAAACTTAACATATTTTGCAGTAATCTCATATTTACATCAAATGGAACATTAAAAAATTGATGCTTGCTAACATTTGATATTTGATGTAATATAGTATCAACCAACTGTTATGAACATGTTTCACTTTGGGTTTGGTCACAATTAACAAATACAACATTCATTTTATATGCAAATCCATTTCTTTGACCAAAGGAAAATTTAAAAGATGCATAAGTTATCTCTAAACAAATACTCGTATTCAAAACATTTGTATTCTGAAGTTTTGTAGTTATATCAGCTAAAGGCAGGTTTTTAGAAATGTCATTTTTAGCAGTACTCCAGATCTTAGAAATATTCCTTCTGTTCTCAAGCTGCGAAAGTTTTGTCCGTGGCATATTCACAGCAGAAAAAAACTTATGTTAAACAAAGTAAAAAAGCTTTTAAGTTATATAAATTATATGCAGAATAAATATTGGTCTTGAGAAACACCTTTTCTTATCAGGTTTAGGTAACTATAAGCACATCAAAAACTCAAAATATAAACAAACAGAAACGATTTTAGTAGTGAAAGTTGAAATTAATAACCATTTCTCTGCAAGTATCGATTTTATTAAAAAAATATTGGTAATTAATTAAATTTAAGAATAGAAAATTGATTTAAAATAAAACCGAAACTAGCCACGCCCCCTCAACTATCAGATATAGTGAATGAAAAAACTTCAAATATCTTAAAAACTAATTGGTTATCATATCTAAAATTTGGAGGCAAGATTGCCAATTGCTTGGGGTACAGGAAAATGGAAAAAAAATCGATAAATTTGTCATTTTTAGGGTACTGTGTAGCCTTAATAGTTAATCTGCATGGTTCTTCCATCTAATTGAAGTAAATAAAACTATAAGCTAACATGTGGAAAAAAAACGTACTTTACTGAGATTTTTAACGTCCTAATATGTGGTATAAAAATATACCACCTCCCCCGCAAGGATCAAATGAACCTGTCAAATTTCTATGGGCTGTTTTGTTACTATAAATGTGTCCTTCTTATATGCTGTCACTAATATTTCTGTGAGATAAACAGTCTTCATGATGGACTATAATTAGAAAGTTAATTACCGAAATCTTGTATTGTTTTCTGAAATTGTTAAGGCATGTTAAATCTCTTTTTACTTAAATTGATCATAGTTCCTCATTATTCCACTTTCTTACATTAAAAATAATTTTTCCACCAATCAATTTTCCATAGTCTGACATGTATAATCTCCAAATACGAATAACTTACGAACTTTACTTCTTTGGCCAGGACGTCTAAAACCAAGATAATTTAATTTGACCGAACCTGTTTAGTAATAATTAATATGATTAATGGAAGAAACATTTCTAATAGTACATTGGTCTTCAAAATTTAAGGAACCCTTCTATTTTTTGATTATCTCCATAAGTAATGGATATATTTCAATAAAATTATATTTATGATTTGGTTCTATAAGTTGTATATGGCAGTACAAGAACTATCCCACACGTGTATGTTCATTTCTACAGCTCAATATTATAGGAAAGTTTAAAATAGACGAAACTAAAATGCTAAACCCAAAAGACAATACGGGTTAAAAAGGAGTTTGGTACCCTTTTACACTTAATACAATTAAAACTTCTTGAAACCATACAGGAAATGAATGAATTTACTATTTCCTGTGATAGGAGGCACCACTCTTTCAGCAATGCTGTTTTGAAGTAATGAATGGTTTTAGGACGGGAAATGCTAATTATACTTCCCCTTGTAAAAGTATTTCAAGAGCATTCAATGAGAATATTGTCTGGTGATCTGGTTATAAATTCCATTCAATGTATATCCACACATATCAAAAATTCGTCTTCTGTATAAGCGTTATGTGGATGATTATGATTATCCATAAAAATAAATATTAGAGCAATGCCATACATTAAAAGGCGATATTAGGGCTTTAGTATTACATTCTTATACTTTGCATAGGAGCTGAAAGTCACAGAATCTCTGTTAAAGACATGATGCTTTACGTGAGATCGATTTCGAAACGATGCTTACCCCTTCGAAAAGATGCTAATAATCAATCGGTTTCATTTTTTTCTTATTTTGGAGGACATACAATAGGTCTAGGTTTAATTTCAGCTCAAGGTGTATCGGGAGTAAATGGTAAAACTAAATCTGGTCTCCTCAAAAAGTAGAATGGTTTTCTACTGAATTCTTCTGCACTGCTGATCTTATGCGTGCCTTGCTAAATGGGAACGTCAATGCTCAAAAGTGAGCAATATGCAAATACAAAATATATGATCTTGTATACATACACATCTAGTATACTCTTTTGGAAACAATACCCTTTGAAGCCCAATTCCCAACTTCCTTATTCCGTTATCCAAATATCGATGGTTTTTATATTTTAACTGTGAGCTTAAGACATTATCTTACAAATGTGCAGTTCACATGCAAGTGTAGTTACACTTCTGTAAACAACACTAACAATTAGCATTTTTTTTTGAAATATTATTTTTTATTTTACTTAATACTTCTTAAGAAATTTAATCAATTAAATGGGTAAATTATCTTAATTTGGAACACCCGTGTAGTTTGTGAGGGGTAATAAGGGTGTACAATGCCCATTCTAAAGCAAAAGAAAGGCATTTTCTTTTTAAATTTACCGACACAATTCATCTTTATTGTAATGACATGTTTTGAAGAAACTCAACAAAATCGGCCGTTTTGTAATTAATTTTTTAATGAAAGTAGTTTTAGAATGCAATTTTTCCGAAAAAAAATATATAGAATAAAATATTATGAAATATGCAATATTTCAAAATGTATAACGTCTCAAATAATTATTTCTTTCATTTCACCTTACCGATTTAAAAAAAAAATGTAACAAATACTGTATTTTTCTTCTGGAAGATTTGAAATGAATGCAATGACATTTATTTTATCAATTGTTATTCGAAAGGTAATTGAAATCCTTGTTTTATATCTATTGAATCTTAGCAGTTTTTTTAAACAAATAGCTTGTAATTAATTGGTTTTATAACTTATTTGTTTTTTCATTGTACAATAAATTATGCTTGTAAAATAATTCCGTTTATTTGAAAAATATTTTTGCGAAACAAAAAAAGTTTTATTATGAATGCGAAAACATTTCTTTCTTTATTATAATGGTATGCAATTTACATTTATTTTATAGTATTGTTTACCCTAAAGTTAACTATGCGTGATGAATTGTGGCAAACGTAATTAGCAAATTAGAAAAGTGAGATTAACACATAAGTAAAAATATTTTTTGTTCTTTTTTAAAATGATTAATAACATAATTTAAGCTCAAACCGGAACTCACTTTGCTTTAATAATTGTTCGTATTCTAAGGGTATTAGAATAAGAAAAACTCATTAATTATTCTTGTAAACACTATAACTTAGGTATCATTAATCATTTGTTGATTTGTTTTTATTAATGAGAGAAAATAATTCAAATGAATAACCATATATAGTTAAATCTCAACTAATTTAAGTAAACCGTTTTGTCATTTAACTTATTTCTCCTTTCAACTGTAATTGTCTAAAGAGTAAGCTTAGTTGTTATGGTTATTTTTCCTAAATGACAGTAAATGAAGCACGTACATTTTAAAATAGTTCTATTTTATCTAGAAGACGTTTACTGTATAAGAAATTTGTAGCTTTCTTTTTATTACTTTACAGCTTTTGAATCCCATTTGTTTCAACTATTCTTTTGTTTGTATTAGCGTCAGAATGGAACCCAACAGCGATCTATTAGCATATAGTTTTAATTTTGAGCCTTAGCTAAATGAAGTGGATTAATCCTTTGGCCGCATTTGACGTATCAGTACGCCATGTATTTGTTTGAGCAAAGACGCACATGACGTTCAGATACATCATTGAAACTGAGCCGATATTTAGCTAGTTTATTCTGGTTTATTTCAAAGTAATGTTTATCTGTTGCAACAAAACAAATAATTTCAGCAGTTTGTGGAACCTTATTTGGGATTCACAACCCCATAATGACAGAAATAGAGAATATATTTTATCAAAGTGATGGTGACAGTTTTAATGAAATTAGTGATCTTGAATGTGATGAAGAATTTTATAATGATCATTTTAGAGTCAAGGGGGAATTTCAAAATAAAATTGATGAAGATTATAACGAATAAGAAAGTGATAATGATATTAGTTAAATTATTTCAAGACGCTTATCAAGCTGTGACAGTGAATCTTCTCATAAAAAAATAGATGAATGGATTTGGAAAGAAAAAGAAAATATACCTGATGTAAAACGGTTTTCATCAGGAATCGATAATTTGTGCTTGCAAAGGGTAGGTGATAATCCTATAGCTTTAGATGTTTTAAATGAAGCTCTAAAGGAAAAATTTTGGAATATTATATTAGAAGAGACAAACAGGTATACTAAACAAATAATAGAAAAAGAAGGTTTTGAGGGGAAAAAATGAAAGGTGATTTCCTTTAAATTCTTATGGAATAAAAACGTATATTGCTTTGTGTATCTTGATGTCTCAATTAAAGAAAGCTAAGTTGGAAATGTATTAGTCGAAAAGGCAAATTATAAGTACTCCAGTGTTTTGCAAAAACTATGACATGGAATGGAAATTTCGATGTTTCAAGTTTTCTGCATTTTACGGATAATGAAAAATTAAGTAAAGATGATAAGATAAGGAGGATTATAAATAATGTAGATTAACTGAATATTATGCTTCAAGTGCAAAAACAATTTCAAAGAAATGTGTACACAAAGGGTTATACCAGAAAATTTTTTTTTCTTCTGCGGACTGTTTCTTCTGTGCTGTTCTGACATCATATACTGCTTTGTTTATTCAAGAATTAGCGTCATCTATTACGAGTGGCTTTCTTTAAAGCTGTTTTGTTTCAACGTTTATTTATCGAAATTATTTAATTTCACATACAAGTAAAAGTTATCCAACATGACTTTCTTAGCTAGAAGAAAGAAACAGGATTTACAAGTGTTAGCTGAAGAATTGGGTTTAAACGTAAAACCTAAATTTAAAATTTTTCATTTATATAAACTGATTGTTGAAAATCCTGATTATAATGAGGAATTTACACTTCAATTACTTGGTGCCATTAAAGAAGAACGAGAGAGGAAGGAAAAACTTGAAAAAGAAGAACGGGATCTGGAAGAGAGAGCACGAGTTAGAGCCTTTGAGCTGAAAAAACTGGAACTGGAATTAAGAGCTACAGGTATACCACCCAGAAAATCCATGCAGTTATCTGATCAACCCGTGAAAAGCAAAATTCATGATGTCGTGCCATGTTTTAATGCTAAAGAAGAATTTCCCGATTCCAAAATTGATGAAGAGATTTTACCACCAACTAGTGAAGATTTTGCAATCAAAGAATTAATCAAAGTTAATTTGAAGGAATTCTGTAAAGATCCACGTGCGGCCCCACCAGTAATTATACATGCGTTGAACATGAAAACAGGATTGAAAATATTGAACAAGTTCTAGAAAGTCATATTCAGCTTGAACTGAATGAAGAATGTTTTGGTGAAATGAATGAAAATCCTGAACTGAACAATGAGGCTGATCAGAATGTCTCTTTTGCTAGATCTGAAATATCAAGTTCAGAGGAAGGAAATAATCAATATAACACTTGTTATTCAAAAAGAAAAAAAATGCTTTAAAAAATGCATTCTTCTAAGAAAATTTGCTCAAAATATTTCGTTAACTTCCCTAAATTTGATCAAAGTGTAACTATCGATAATGACAAGGTATATGAGACTAGTAAATGGGAAGATAATGAATTAAATTGTAAGAAAAAGAGAAATTCCTTTTAGAAAAAGTGTATCGTTACAAAGTTATAGTCAAAAGTGCTCTGTATCGTTAGAAAAAGTGATATTTTCAGAAAGGAGTTTTCAGGAACTGAGAAGCGATATTCTGTTACTGAGAAAGAGTGCGCTGCCAAAGAAATTGTGGTGAAGAACCTACAATGATATTTGGATGGGCCAGATAAATTCATCACCATGATGGACCATACTATTTTAGTTTGGCTTAAAAATCATGTAAAATTAAATCCACAACTTATGAGTTAG
The DNA here is from genome assembly GCA_019974015.1 of Nephila pilipes. Lineage (NCBI taxonomy): Eukaryota > Metazoa > Arthropoda > Arachnida > Araneae > Nephilidae > Nephila > Nephila pilipes. The sequence continues at coordinate 1,011,081 of BMAW01011354.1, forward strand.
GCAATGGCTTTACAGTCTTATAATTATATGAAAGTTCCTGGCAGTAGCAAGAGTCATAAACATGCAGATACAAGTCTCACTCCATGGCCTGATTACAGAAAATATATTTAAAATTATATACTTTTAAACTTTGAGTATAGGCATTTACTCTTTTACAAATTGGCTTATTGTTTGTATTGTTTTATCAATTTTCTTCATCGCAAATTGTATGTAATTCATATTCATTGTACATTTTAAAAAGCTGCATACCAGTGAAAAATTTGGGTTTTCTAATGTTATATTAGTTTTTGTATTTTTTTTTTTTTTTTTTTTTGCATTATAAATTATTGCTGTGTCTATTGTGATGATTATGGATATTACTTTTATAATGTTTTCTATTTTATGTCATAACAATTTTTGGTATAGAGTTTTATTAAAGGGTTTTAATTAGTAGTATCTGCTGCAGACTAACAGTTCCATTCAATACCTACAGGAATTAAAAATATAAAAAAATGGTATTTAGAATTATATTGTGATTTTCAGTTCATATTCTGTTTGTTATTTACTGTATTTAAAAAAAAATTGCTTTTGAATTTTTGTTACGTCAAATATTTTGGAAGAAAATTATATACATGTATGTATTTATGTAAGAGATATTCTTCTTATTATTTATGTATGTTTATTATTGATTTTTATGTAATTTGAGAAATTTAAGCTTAGCATATGAAATGGTGTTGTTATAAGACAACTATTCTATAAAAAAAAATTAAGTTTCTAAGCAAATCAATTTCCTGAAATAGGAAAAAACAATAATTTAAATCTTAAGAAACTTTAATCTAAAAAATTTATTAAAGTTTATTTCGGAGGGGGGAGAGGTTGTGACATATTCAATTTTTAAAAACAAATGATTGTGATACTTTTTTAAGATATTATCTGTCCGACTTATAAAGGCAGACGATTTAATTTAATGTAATACTTTTTATAAGATTTATCTGTTCAACTTTTAAAAGCAGACGATTTAAACTTAAAGTGATACCTTTTTCATTATTCTTTATTAAGATATTTGTTTTGTCAACACCAGTTCATAGTTTTGATTTTAGATAATTTACTGGCAACGGACATGAGTATTAGTACTGAGTTTGGTTCCAAGAAGTAAAGACGAACGTTGAAAAAGTAGTGCTTGTGTAAAATTGTGTCTTGAATTTATGCTTGAAAAGATGTGCGCAAATAAATGTGATGCCCTGAAAAAAAGTCATTTTTATTAATAGTCTT